>VMOF01000320.1:32673641-33102125 GCA_011764245.1 Trialeurodes vaporariorum | reverse complement strand
TCATTCTGACAATCTCTCTTTTTTCTCTTTTTTCCTCTTTTTTTTTCTCTTTCTCTCTTTCACTCTCTCTCTCTCTCTCTCTCTCTCTCTCTCTCTCTCTCTCTTCTCTCTCTCCTTTTTTCTCCCCCTTTCCCCCTCTAGATTTTATTGGTGTGGTTTAAGTTTTTTTTTTTAAAATTAATTTTTTGGTTAGGGTTAAATTGATATTTTTATAAGGGTTTTTAATGGTTTTAAGGGTTTTTAAGGTTTAAGGGTTTTCATGGGATAATTATTAATGGTAATGGTCTTTTTTAAATGTAGCTAATTTTTTTTTATCCTATAGCCGATCCAATCAGTTTAGTTTTTTTTTTTTTTTTTCATTTTTTTTATTTCAGTTTCTTTACTTAACGTTGTGGTTTACACTTCTTACCTGTTACTCTCGATATATATAAAAAAAAAAAAATATTTGCATATTTTTTTTTTACCCGGAGAAAGGGGAATGTGAGAGCCATAAAGAGATGTTGGAGGGGATGAATCGGAGTTTGCTCGAAAGGCACAGTCAGGGCTATCCCCCCTTGGAAGGGGACGGACTGACCGAGCATGACGTCATTTTCTAATGCGCATGCGCGGTCAGGAGAAAGTCTTCTGTCCAAGGGCGGAGAGCCCTGGCCGAGCCAGGGAGCGGAGTCCAGATTTATTCCCTGCTAGGCATTTGCATCAGAGAGACGCAGACGATTTTAGTTCTGCGTCAGAAAGTTAAGCCGATATTTTCTCAGTCCTTTTATTTTGCTGTTTTCGTTCACCAATATTCTGTTATCATTTTCCCTCTCTTCGGACCTTCAAATTTTTGGATCTTCTATATTTTCCCTTTTATAGGGACTTTTTTATTTATTTTTTTCCCCGATATTTTATAGTTTTCTCTTGTGTCCAGTTGCATCGAATATATAAGTCAGCTCAACGATAATTCCACCTCTATTTATTTTCCTCAATCAGGCGGCCCCGGCATTTGTCGATCGCCAGCCACCTACCCTCCTCCCCCCCGGCGGCCCCGGCTTCGGTCGATTGCCAGCCAAACGCTAGGTGTAGGGTTCGGCGGCCCCGGCTTTAAGTCGATAGCCAGCCAGGGTAATTGGGATTAGGCGGCCCCGGCATTGCCGATAGCCAGCCATTGGGGAAGAGTTAGGCCCCCTCAAGCAAAACCTCTCGCATAAGTATTGGAAGTGTAAGTTGTATTCATATTCGAAAACCCAGACACATCACACCCCGTTAGACATACAATTTTGAAGAAAATGAATTCAAAAGTGTCCATGATTTTTTTTTGGGGGAATCGCATACAATTTTTAGTCTCTTTTGGCCCTAACTAATGGCTGTTGGCCCAAACTTTGGAAAAAGCATGGTTGTAAAAACAGCTCTGAAATAGAGAGTAAAACATGTTTATATTAAACTAAGAGTTTCAGTGAGTCTTAATAATGCGATTGTGAAGGGCTTAAAACGCCTGCAAAGATAGAGATATGCAAAACTAGGTGCATGGACGGCAAGTTTTCGGTCGTAACTAATTTACTTGCTTGAGGACAAAGTTTTCTAATTACGCATCGGTCTACAAAATCAGTGTAAATAATGTGTATTTGGACCTAATGAGAAGCGCTGGAACTTAACTGTTGCCTCCAATGTAAGTCGAGGAGATGGCAAGAATTATTTTGACGTGGGTTCGGGAAAATCTCTGTACTGTCAGACTGTTTGGACGAATTAATTTAAAACCCCAAAATTTATATTACAAACTCTTTGGCTCTTTTCTGCTTTCAATGCGATTTGCATGCGATTTTTACATGGAAATCGACCATTCATAACACAGCAGCAAAAGTTTGCAACAGACCCATAATTTTCAATTCTACTCAATCCAAGATCAGTTGCGTCTAAAGCCGCTAGTGGCGGCGCGTGCATTCTGACAACGTTACATTTCTTTCATTCAGCACGTGTAAAATATCAATTCGAGGGAGCGCACTGTGCACCTGCAATATTTCGACCTTTTTCAAGACTTTAAATGGACTAGATGCTACGTTGCCAGATTTCAAGCGCATCTACTGAAAGTCGTTCTAACCGCGCGTCATCAAACAAGCCACTATGCGGTCGGAGATTGAAGTGGCCAAAAATTTCTGGGGAAAAAAGGCATCAAACGTCATCGCTTTCAGTGCGGCGTAGAATGCAATTTGGAAACGTTTCAGGTCGTCTATTTAAACCCATTTAAAAAATCAAATACGAGAAGGTGTTCACTGTTCACCGAACACCCACTACTTCGATTTTTTTCATAAGTTTAAATGGAAGAAACGGCAACGTTGCCGTATCGCACGCTGCGCCACTGATCGCTTTCCACCTTTTAGGCTGACATAAAACTTTCCAGTGACATTTCTAGGTTTAAATTACTTGTTTCAAAGTGTTCTCTGCGGTTAAAATTGATCTTGCACAGAAAAAAACAGAGAAAAACATTTTGGTAGCGCTGACAAAACCTTTGGTAGAAAAATGACCCAGCAAAAGACTTTAGTTGAACCAACGAAATCTTTGGTTCACCCAGCAAAATCTCTTTAGTTAGGCGTATCAAATCTTTGGTTGGCTCAATGAAAGTCTTTTGCTGGGTCATTTTTCTACCAAAGGTTTTGTCAGCGCTACTAAAGTGATTTTTCTGTGTTTTCTGTGTGAAAGTTTTTAAATGATAAATTTAAGAGAGAGGTTCAGGACCTGGCCCACTAGGAGCCTTTTTCGGCCCTATTTTTGGTCAATAATTAAAAACCTGAAAAAAAAGAAGAAAAAAAATTGTGAAATACGTATGAATACTTAAATATCTAATCTAACAAGAAATATCATTGAAAGGGGTATTTGTAAATGGTTTGTACACCCGATTCTTGTATAATTATGGCTAGTTTTGCGGTTTTTCGGGGGGGGGGGGACATCAAAATAAAGCCGTCATTACGGCTTTTATCTTCAGTTTTAGGTATAAGCACAAGCGATAATAGTGACAGCTTCTCCGGGAGATAAAATACTCATCTTGATGCAGGTAACAACATAGATAAAGCAGAAGATAACACTCTCTTTTGTGGTATTACCTAAATGTAAGCTTTCAAATATAGTGAAACATCGCAAAACTAGCGATATTCATGTACACACATTGGGTGTACAAACCAATTATAAATACTCATTTAATTGATATTTTATTTTTTTATTTTATTTGTCTGTTAAATAAGACCGCAAAGCACAAGTAAGCTGGGTGTTTTTTTTTAATTTTTTAAGACTTCTTTTTGAACGAAAAGGGGGCAGAGAATGGTCCTTTGGGACAGGTCCTTTACTTTCTGATTTTCAGCCCCCTTTTGACGATTTCAGACCATAACTGCAACTGTTCGTTTGAACGGTTCGTGCAGCTCATCCCCAAGAACGAACTCAACTTCGAGCGCGGCGATCTGAGTTTCCCACCTTTAAGTGGTCATTCTCATCAATTATTTATAGTTTCCCTTGCACCATTCGAGTGGTTGGATGTATAATATATCTTTATATGACCATCTGCTGTATAGTGTACGGGTCAAGAGACATGGCCTTACATGAGGCAAACATCACACAGTGGGAGTAATTAAAGGTAATTCGACGGTAGCTAGAAATAAGACTTCCATATCGACGATGAAAAATTTCATAGAAATTGCTCCATAAAAAAGTCACATTTTTGTTTGAAATGAATTTGTTCCAAAATTTCGCTACAGCGTTATGGAGGGTTGATTCGTACTTAAAATAATAACTTTGCAATAGATCTTTTCCTTCCATAAATTCGCGTTTTTACCCAGAATTTTCCCTGAATACGCCATTGGTTGATTTCTACATGAAACTATTGAAGAAATTAGATCAGTTCGTCCCTGTTCCTTGCTATTTTTGTTTGTTATTAGCATTTCTTTCCTTGAGGCAAGACAAATTAAAGACGTTTCTGTAAAAAAAAAAAACGTTAATTACATTTATAAGCATACCAATATTTTGCGTTTCTTGTTTTCTTGTATCAGCAACAATTTAAAACTTTTTTCTCATTTTTTTTTGTTTCAGGAATTATGCAGAAAGATAATGCAGAACAAGTTATTTTTAGATCCTAAGTTGATTGCAAAAAATTATTTGAAGACGTGGTTCTTCCTAGATCTTATAAGTTCAATCCCTTTAGATTATATTTTCCTTATTTTTAATCAGGTGAGCATAGTTATGATTATTTTATTCTAGTAATATAATAAACATATTATACACACACTCACACTATTTACTGTCTCACTCACACTATCACAGTTTCTTTTGGGCACAAAACTCTAGGATATTGACTCATCGGCAAAATTCTTCTTCGGAAGATTAAATTCCACGTTTCACTGTAATGTTACCAATCAAGATAACTTCGTTTTGGACCTGTTCAGTGTTCACTGTTCAGTGCGGCATCCTGAAAATATTTGGATCCAAACAAATGCTCCATCTCACTCACTCTCGTGGGTTTTCCCATAAGAAACAGGATCCACATTTATTTTCAATCGCAAATTCGCTCTACTAAACAACAAGCTCTCTCAGATTTTATTGCACCTCATAAAGAACATTAAAAGAATAATCACGTTCACCAGTGGCGTAGCGTGCAAATTGGCAACGTTGTAATGTGTCCGTTTAAACCCATCAAAATGATCGAATTATTGGGTGTTCGCGGTGAACACCTTTGCATTCGACTTTTCACATGTGTTTAAATGGACACATTACAACGTTGCCAAATTGTACGCTACGCCACTGACGTTCACATTTCAACAGCATTATCATGCACTAATTTATAGACACAGTCATATCGAAGAAAGTCCTAAGTTTTGTTCTTGTCTCACTCACACTCTCACAGTTTCTTATGGGCATAAAACTCTAGGATATGGGCCCATCGGCACCATCACAGTTTGTGCTATACCTCGATCAAGCTTCGATATACGAAGAGAGGTTAGGATGATGGAGTGTCATGGTGGTGACACGTCCATAAGAGATCGTGAGTAAGACAAGGAAAAAAACATAGGGCATCGTTCGATTTGATTGTGATAGTAAATTCACTTGTGACCTTTCATAAATTTTGTGGGAGTTAGAAGATGCTTTAAGGTACAAGGGGTCCAATGGTGAAATAAAATTAGAGGAAACTGCGTATCATACTATAGCATACATTTGAGTTCGAAAATTTGGATCTACTTGCTTTTGAGGAGAGTGAGTGAGGTAGAGCATTTGTTTGGATCCAATTTTGATCGTGACGTCATCACTAAACAGCTATCTATGGAGATTTTGCAACATTCTATACTTTGCCAGATTGCACACTTTGCTTCGCTATGCGCCGTCCTTATGAAAAGCGCTGCATCAATGAGGAGCGAATAACAATAGACTGTTTTAGTAGAGCGATATTTCGTATCGATCATTGCCGTTCAAGGGCCTCTGGTTCCAAACAAACACTGGTTCAATGTAATTTCCCTGTAAGCGAACTTTTGAACGGAAATTTAGGCTATTAAATCAAAAAATTAATGCAAACATTTTGCGATTATGCATTCTACGTCCTCGAAAATGCTCAATTATGGCTGGTTCCTTGACTAAAACTTCCGAAATCAACAAGATATTACAAATTAAACGTTGCATTTGTAGGTTAGAATCGTCCGAAATTTCACCCATTATTCTACAACAACAACAATAACATTTAGGTGATTCTAACCTCCAAGTGCATCGTTTAATCTGCAATATCTTGTTGATTTTGGTAGTTTTAGCCGTGGAACTATAGGCGGAATTAAGCATTATCGAAGACGTAGTATTCATAATCGCAAAAAAGTCGCATTGATTGTTTCACTTATAAATACCCTAAATTTCCGCTCATGGGGAAAATTCATTGAATCAGAGTTTGTTTTGGAACCAAAAGTCCTTGGACGGCAATCGATACGATATATCACTCTACTAAAACAGGCTATATCGACTTGACTCTGACAACAAGTCCTTCCCAAGTCGCAATCCAATTAAATTAGAAAGGTAGTTAAGACAAGTTTCCACGAAACAATCGGTCTGCTCCTTGTTGAAATCCCTCATATCCTCTCAATGTTTACAACTCACAAAAGAGCGCACCTTATGTTTTTACAAAGCGTGTTTTTTCTTCGCATCTCCTTGATTATTATTGGCATCTGAGTGATAATTCTGTGCGCAGTGGTGCTGGTGGGTTAGTATATGTCTATGTCTAAGCCCCCGCATTCAATTAATAAACTTTGGAATGGCAATAAAAAGGCGGACTGTACCTCCATACTCCTTAGTCCACACTATGCTTCACATCTTGTGTTTCGCAAGCATCTTCATCAATACCGCAACTAGTATAGACTGATACACCCACACCCACGCAGCTGCTGGCACTTTATGGTCTGACATCGTCAAAAAGTGGTCCGAATCAGAGAGTATATAACTGATCAAGTTATCATCGGTAAACTTCCAAGGCTAATTTTAGCCAGTAAGTAATACAAATGATAAAACGTCCCTACACAGCCTGACAGACTAATTTAGTAGAGCGATATACCGTATATCGATTGCCATACGAGGGTCTCTCATCTCTGGCTCCAAACAAACTCTGGTTCAACGTAACTTCCCCATAAGCGGATTTTTCAACGGTAATTTTAACTATTAAATCAACAAATTAATGCGATCTTTTTGCATGCATTCAACGCCCTCGAAAAGGCTTAATTATGCCTGGTTCCTTGACTGAAATTGCCAAAATCAATAAGATATACTGACAGAATAAACGTTGCATTTAAAGCTTAGACTCGCCCAAAATCCCGCCAACTCCACAGCAACAACAATAACATTTGGGTGATTCCAACTTCAAAATGCATCTTTTAATCTGTTATACGTATATTGTTGATCTCGGAAGTTTTAGTCAAGGAGCCAGGCATTACGAAGCATTTTCGAGGACGTAGAATTTCAAATCGCAAAAAGGTCGCATTAATTTTTTAACTTAATAGTCTAAATGTCGTTCAAAAATTCGCTTATAAGGAAAATGCATTGAATCAGATCAGAGTTTGTTTGGAACCAGAGGCCCTCGGGCGGCAATCGATACTATATGTAAATATCGCTCTACCAAAACAGTCTATATTTAGCTTGTTGAACTCAAGCTCAAAAAAGTCGATTAACGCTACTTTCAGAAAAAAAACCACAAGCTTTTAAAGTCAAATTTTATAAACGCGACAAGTTGCGCTATCTATTGGGCAAGAATCTCAATGGGGCTCTTGCAAACTTTTGCTATAAGCAAATAAATAGTCCAATCTGATGGTAAGACCAGCGAAAATCACGAAAGTTGCACTGTAAGAAAGTCTAAAATTCAGTAATAAACTCACATAACTGCTATAACAGTAAGATGGTAATGACGGTTCGACGCAAGTATCGTGGGAGGTTCCTGTATATAATGTCACTTTCTCTACGGAAACACAGAGATATGTCTCAATTGAGATAGGAATCTCCCATGACACCTGCGTCTCTCCGCCATTAAGCCCGATTCTGAGAGTGAATTTCGTGATTTTTTAGTGTCGTCATTTTTACAGGTTTATATGCAAGAATCAACTCTTCAATCCCCTATAGCAAAAGTTTGCAAGAGCCCCATTTAGTCAGGCTAGGAATCATCTTAATTTTGAACACTGGAGCAACCAAGATCTCTCCCATCTCTCTCATTTCCTATTTGAATGTATAAGTAGGAAAAGGACAGAAAGAGGGGTTTTATCCCGTAGTCCATCCTTGCCTAACATACGTTTTTTAATGGAGAAAAGAGAGAGATGAAGAAACTCTCGTTGCGCTACTGATTTTGAAGTTACAGCATTAGTCTCCTTACTTTTGGGACACCCTTTGTAATTTTGTGAAGAGGTCATTTATTTACACAATGATTTCTTTCATTGAAGCAATGCTCTGCTCCCTCTATATAACAATAAGGCGAAGATATGTTGGAGGAAGAGGCAGAAGTGGCTCCTCTCTGTGATACCTGGAGTGGCCACGGTTAAGGTTCCGCGAGAAAGGGGCAATAAATAAACGCGGATAACCTCCCGTAATCCCATTATCTCCATCGGGAAGATTTTACAAGTTTCATAAGTTTGATTCATTGCTTCATATTAACTTCAGCCACAATTGAAGATATCCACGAGAGAAAATACTTGTTCAATTTTCACAAGAGCTCTTCACTGAGAAATAACATTTGGAAAACCATTTGATTTTGAATGAAGAGCGCACTACATGTTACATGAGCCTCTGTTCACTCCGCTAGGGCTACCCCCACGAGCGCGCATGCATTCATAAAACATCGAGTAAGCTCCTCACCGGTAACCCAATCACCATCCGAATGTTGATTCGTCGGATTGAGCAAACCTGAAATTTCAATGGTCTGTTTTTTTTTCTCTTTTTTTTCTGACGAATGCGCTTTTGAATTAGTAGCACAACGAGAAATTGTCTATCTTTCTTTTTTCTCTATTGAATAAACACGTATGTTAGACAAGGATGGATAAAGGGATAAAACCTCCCCTTTCTATCCTTTTCTTACACATACATTCAAAGGAAAAATGAGAGAGATGGAAGATATCCTGGTTGTGCTTTTGAACTTTTCTATCTCTCTCTTTTCTCTATTTAAACATGTATGTTAGACAAGGATATACAAAGGGGTGAAACTCCCTCTCTCTATCTTTTTTCCACTTATACATTTGAATGTGAACATGAGAGAGGTGCAAGATATCCTGCCCATGCGCCAATGTTAGAATGTTTCCAGACTTCTTTTCGAAACTTCTAAAGCTTCTAACATCTTTTGTTTTTCGACGTTTATGCGACTGCACGTCCTGAAAGAGAATAGAACGCGGTGGCTCCATTGTCTACGCAGATCTGATGAGGTCACTCCTCTAGATTAATGCTTTCAGAGAAAAACTGTACGCATTCAAAAAGAAATTTTAAAAAGTGACTAGTAGCGCTATCTATTGACCTCGAATCCGGTTTCCAACAGGTGGGGAAACACCTTAATTCTAATAAGAAATTAAAACTCTGTGAACAAGACCTCAGATAACGAAAACGAGTACACACTCAAGTGCTGGACTGAAAGGGTTAATATAATGTTTAACACTGTTGGAAAGAAAATTGTGTTGAATTACATTCTTGTAATCTTTATGTTCTTTCTTTTCCTTCTGTGCAGGATTTTAGTGAAAGTTTTCAAATTTTACACGCGGGCAGAGCGCTGCGGATTCTTCGACTAGCCAAACTTCTTAGTTTAGTGAGACTACTCAGACTGTCGAGGTTGGTTCGATATGTGAGCCAATGGGAGGAGGTCTATGTAAGTAACTTTATTTTCGTCTTAATTTAAATTATTTGTAAATAATCTACACAAAATTAAAATATCAAACAATATGAAGAAGGTGAGAATTTTCTGTCCGAAACCAGGCGACAATTCCTATTGTTCTCATGAAACTTTAAGATTAGAAGTTTTGCTATCACGCACTTGTAAAAGGGAAACCTACGAGATCAAGGGTGCACCTATCTTAACAAAAAAAAAACGATACTCTTTCAAGCTGACCTAAAATCATATCATCGAAGGTTTGATTTTAGCACTGCGGTAAACATCTTGCTTTTTTGGGGGTTTTTTGGGTTTTTTTTTTTTTTTTTTTTTTTTTTTTTTTTTTTTTTTTTTTTTTTTTTTTTTTTTTTCACACAATTTAAATACGCGACGAAAATCCTAGAAAACCTTTCTCCTTGGTAATTTTGTCACCCAGAAGTCCGATTTGTGATTTTTGTCCGTCATTTCTGAAAAATTTAGACATTTTTGAGGTTTCTTTAGCTTTTATTAAACGCTGATAAACTACGGTATGGGTTGAACGCTGAAAACAAATTTCCTGTTAGAAACCCTAGAATGCAGATCAACGAATTAATGATTCAGGGGAAAATTTAACTAGAATGACAAAAACTTATTTTTAGTTGAGAAT
The DNA here is from genome assembly GCA_011764245.1 of Trialeurodes vaporariorum. Classification (NCBI taxonomy): domain Eukaryota; kingdom Metazoa; phylum Arthropoda; class Insecta; order Hemiptera; family Aleyrodidae; genus Trialeurodes; species Trialeurodes vaporariorum. Next base: position 33,092,160 of record VMOF01000320.1, on the reverse strand, counting down.
TTTCTGTCCGAAAGAAAGTAGAATGCCTCCTCTTGTTCTCATGAAACTCAGCGACGGCGCGGCGTCACCAAGAGGGATGATATTTTTGAAACAACCGGAATTCCGATCAACGAATTATTCAAGGGGAAGTTAGTTTCCATTGAAACTTCTCCTTGATTACTTCGTCAATCGGAATGGGTCTAATGCAAACTTTTGCTGTGAGCGAATTAATAGTCTAATATGATGTAAAAATCAGCGAAAATCACGAAAATCACACTGAGAATAAAGTCTAAAATTCAGTAATAAACTCACATAACTGCTATAATGGCAAGTTTGTAATGGTGGCTCAACGCAGGTATCAATTCCGTATCATGGGAGATTCTTGTCTAATTTGTCACTTTTTTTACGGAAACATAGAGATATGTCTCAATTTAGATAGGAATCTCCCATGATACCTGCGTCTCTCCGCCGTTAGGCCCGGTTCTTTCAGTGAATTTCATGATTTTTTAGTGTGCTCATCGTCATTTTTACAGGTTTATATGCAAGAATCATCTATTCAATCCCCTTTAGCAAAAGTTTGCAAGTGCCCCATTACGGTTGTTACAACCATATGATCTCTCTCGGTGACTTTACGTACAGTTACACCCATCTATGATTATACTGAATCATTTTGCCGAAAATGTGCCTCATTTTACACCCAACGGTTCAACAGTGTCAATATTTCTTGCTCAAACTTACTCATGTTTTTTTTTTTTTTTTTTTGCTCTTAGGGTTTGCCAGTTTACACTTAAAGCGATGAGCGCGATCTATTTTGAAAGATTTGTCGTAGGTTAAAACTATAAGTAGACAAACTACAGAATAGACGAATTTAGTGGGTCTGCGATCGTCAAAAAGTGGAGAAAAATCAAAAAGCAAATCCTGTCCCATAAAGGGTCATTTTCTGCCCTCCTTTATTCGGTCAAAAATTAGAGGTCTTAAAAAATGGGGGGAAAAACTGTGGATTAAGTTTGTTTCGACCCTAACAGGAAAAATCAATAAAAATGGTATTTGTAATTGGTTTGCACACCCAATGCGTGTATAAATATGGCTAGTTTAAAGAATTTTCGAAAAAAAACGGCTATTATTTCATATGAAAGTGCAAATTTAGGGAGGAGTACAAGAGGGTAACAGCTTCTGCTTCAAATGTGTTTGTTACCTACATGAAGATGATTACTGTATCCCCCGGAGAACCTGTCATTCACTTGTGCCCATGCCTAAAACTCAATTTATTAGCCGTAATAGCATCTTTGTTCGGCCGTTCCGAAAAAAGGCAAGTTCAAAATGGGCCTACCAGTTTTAGGTTTCCCTTTCAAAAACAAGCATCTATATAATTGTGAGCCTTTGAGATTTCTCGATTTTAAAATTCCCGCTCGTCATTGAGCACTTTGTATCCGAGCGTTGGGTCGAATCTGCTTGGATGCGAGTCTCAAAGCTTTTATCGATGCCTTGTACACGATTAAAACACGTCTCAGCCGCGTCACTCAAGATGAAATTTTCATTAGGAAAGGGGTAAATGGTGGGGGGGGGGGGTGTCGAAGAAAGGGGACAAAAAAAGAACCATTCGACTATATCGGAACTCGGATCTTGAAACCGAAAACGATAAACGGTCACATACAGTCATTAGCTTGATCTCTCAGTCTATACGCTACTTTTTTTCTGCTTTTGGATGCTGGCTGTTAAAACGCTGTCTCTTCTGCTAATGCATTTCGCCATTAAAATTACTTTGTATATTAGATTCTCATCAGGTTTATTGATCTATACTGACTCTCCCTATCCATTTGAACAGTTAAGTAAGACCTGTTTCGTTGATCTTCTTATTTTACAGCCGTCGCACATTGAACCAGCGGCGTTTTGTACAATCTTCCATTTTCTCCAATTTTAACCAATGCAAAATATCGATTCGAGGGAGCGCTTTGCGCATTTTCAATAGTTCGACCTTTTTCATTTATTTATTTTATTTATTTATTTATTTATTTTCCAATTGATACATATAATGCCTCTAGGGCTAAAGTACACAAGTCAAAGAACATGTATTTTGCGAGAACAAAAAATAAAGACATTGCTACAAAGGTGCGTACTTACAAATGATAACAAAATAATTAAGCCTCCAACAGCTCACTCACACTATAAAAAAGCCTTATTCAGGAGAAGGCAGAGCAAGTCATTTAAAAATTTAGAAACATCGCCCCATCTCTGAATACAGATTTAAGTCCCCAAGGAAGGGCATTGAATAATTGCATTGATGAGAATCCTACGCTGCGCATTGTTACAGATAAATCTGACAAATGAGTTTTTTACGTCTCTATGTCGACTTGTAAGTATGCGCAGGCGTAAGCCTCTCAGGAGTGATTATGTTGCTAAAAATAGCAAACTTGATGCACTCCAAAATATCCAAAGATGGAAGAGTGTGAAGTCCCTTTTGAATAAATAACTTCCGGCACGAAAAATTAACTGGCCTATTATTGAGAATCCTGACCAGTTTTTTCTGCTCTATAAAAACCTCGTGGGCACTGGGACATCGTTCCCATAAAATCAATCCATACCTAAGATGAGATACTATATTAGCACAATAGAAAGCTAAACAGCAGTGGGTAGAAGAAATTTTGAGTAAATTTCTAAGGGCCCAAGCAGATGATTGCAGCTTCATTCGTTTAAATAGACCAAATTTAACGTTGCCAGATTGTAAGCGACGCGATATAACGCCACTATCACTATACAATGCTCAGAAAAAAAACGGAAAAAGCACTTTTATGGTCGCACTGAGAAAACCTTTGGTAAAAAAACGACGCAGCAAAAGATTTCTGTAGAGGTAACCAAAGATTTTTTACGCCTGACTAAATAGATTTTGCTGGATGAACTGAAGATTTGGTTGACTCAACGAAAGTCTTTTGCGGTGGCGAGGCGTGAAATTTGGCAACATTTCTTTTTTTCCCTTTAAAATCATTAGAAAGGTCGAAACATCTGGTCATCGCAGATGACCGAAGCATTCGATTCTTTCAGTGAGTTTAAATGGAGAAAGCACATCGTTGTCAAATTTCACGCCTCGCTTCTGGGTCATTTTTCTGCCAAAGGTTTTGTCAGCGCTACCAAAGTTTTATTTTCTGTTTTTTCTGTGTGAATGAACTGACCTTGACATTAATTATGAGAGAAAAATTAGCAAGTTTATTTGAATGACGTGACTGCCGCGTTTAAATCAGTGCTGCCGAGTTTGGCAAAAATTGTATACATTTTAAATCAATTACTATGGGAAATTCGCGTATTTTTTACTAAATCTGGCAGAACTAGTTTAATTGAAGGCTGAACTCATTTCAGACACTTAAATTACGAAGGGGATCTTGCAAACTTTTGCCACAGAGGATTGAAGATTCTTGCATAAAGACCTGTAAAAATTACTATAAGTGCAGCGGTAGCCACCGCAGGCCAAGTCCAAACCCCCCGAGTAAGAAGGTGGCGTCCGCGGATGATGAGTACACTAAAAATCACGAAATTCACTCTCAGAATTGGGCTTAGTGGCGGGAAGACGCAGGTATCATGGGAGATTCCTATCATAATTGCGACATATCTCTGTGTTTCCGTAGAGAAAGTGAAAATTAGACAAAAAATCTCCCATGATACCTGAGTTGAACCGCCATTACGAACTTGACGTTTTAGCAGGTTTGTGAGTTTATTACTGAATTTTAGACTTTCTTAGTGCAATTTTCGTGATTTTCGCTGGTTTTTACATCACATTGGACCTACATTTGCTCACAGCAAAAGTTGGCAAGAGCTCCATCATGGGCGAGATTCCTATCTAATTTGAGACAAAGTGACAAATTAGTCATCAGGAATATCCCGCGTGATATCTGCGTAGCTTCGCCATTACAATATTGCCGTTACAGCTGTAAAGAATCGGACACTGAATTTTAGACTTTTTCAGGGTGATTCTTGTTGATTTTTAAGTAAGATTTTACAATTCATTTGCTTATAGCAAAAATTTGTGAGAGCCCCTTCATATTATGAAGATTTGTTTGCACAATATGGCAACCTCGCTCAAACTCGACCGCCAAGCTCAATCGTGACGAAAGATACCGTGCGAGACGAAGGAGGTTTAAGGAAGGGGGAGGGAAGAGAGAAGGAGGGGGGAGGAGAGTGAGGAGAGAGAAGATAGATAAGAGGGAGAGTGGGGGAGAGAGAGAGAGGGGGAGAGGAGAGTGAGGAGAGAAGAGATAGATAAGAGGGAGAGTGGGGGAGAGAGAGAGAGAGAGAAATTTGCGATGCAAGAATTTGGCGAACGGAGGAGGTATATAGGAACCGCTCTGCCGAGGAAAACGGCAGAGATTGGAGGAGAGGAGTGCAGGAAGTAGAGAGGGGAGGGGTGAGAGAAAGCCACAAACCAACAATCAACAATCCGAAGCGCGCATCCATCAACCCTTGAACCCTGAAGCCTGAATAGTGATACCCTGATACCTGATCAGTGATCACGCCAAGTTCACCACCCCCCCCCCCGCCAGTTCAGTGATGAGATGCGAGAGGGTTCCATGTCAAATACATTCGCAAGCGGTAGCTCCAGGAACAATTGATTATCCATGTTATTCTCCCATGTGAGCCAACTGGCGCAGGTGTCTATATTTTGGGTGTTTAATTAAGCGGTTACAACGATCGATTATATTATTGGGGTTGCAGCAAGGGTCTGAATATGGCTCTTGCAAAATTTTGCTAAAAAGCATATGAATAGTAATATCTTCGATAATCACGAAAATCACACTAAAAAACTATAAAATTCAATAATGAACTCACAAAGCTGCGATTATGGCAAGATTGTAATGGCGACTCAACGCAGATATCATGGGAGATTCCTGATGTCTATTATGTCACTTCTCTGTGGAAACACAGATATAATATATCTCAAATTAGATAGGAATCTCCCATGATATACCTGCGTAGCTCCGCCACTAAGCCCAATTCTGAGAGAGACTTTTTTATTTTTAAGTGTGCTCAATACTCATCGTTCTACAAGGGGTGTCCCAAAAGTAGTGAGACTGATGCTGTAACTTTTGAACAAAACAAGCTATCGACCTGATCTTGGTTGCGTTTGAAAGATCAACTCATAAACTTTCGATTGAGCTCAAGATGAGCAAAATCGGTTAACAATTGACCGAGTTATGGCACTTTGGAAATAAAAAAAAAACGTTGACCCCCTACGGTTTTTTTAATGAAATTTATTCTTACCGGAACTGGTAAATTTCATAGCTTCGTCTGCACTTCCCTCCATTTCTTCTGCCAAATCCTTTTCTTTTTCAAAGTATCGTCCATTGAACTTGATACATTTCCTCATTCGTTTCTGCCACTTCACTGTCATGGGTCTTTTAAATTCGTCCGTTGAAATCGTGGTGAAAAATTTTTGAACCTCAAATTGAAGCTTAGCTTTCGATTTGAATACGCGACCGCGGAATGCTTTTTTAAGAACCGAAAATAACCAAAAGTCACAGGGCGCAAGATCTGGACTATAGAGTGGATGACGGACGGTCTCTATTCCATTTCTGTTCATAAAGTTGGTAGTGCAAACTGAAGTGTGTGGTCTGGCATTATCTTCATGCAGGATCCAAGAGGCTTTCAAATGGGTCTGTTGCAAACTTTTGCTACACCGATCAAGAGAGTTTCGTCGTATGTAAAACTGCCCGAAAAGTCCATTGGTGGCATCAAAAAGTCATGAAATGCGATATTAAACTCACAAGAGACGTTTAATGAAATCCAAGATGGCGGTAACATATCGAGCAATCTGGAAGCGTGCACCTTTAACACCCAAGGATTGCCAACGCTGACAACCTCATAGCTTCAGAGGTTATGTGTTTATTTACGTTGTGATTGGGTGTGATCGATATTGTGAGGTTGGCTATCCTTGGATGTTCGTGGTGCATGCATACAGGATGCTCAATATTCTACCGCCATCTTGGATTTCATTAAACGTCTCTCGTGAGTTTTATACTGCATTTTATGACTTTCTGATGCGACCAATGGACTTTTCACGCGATTTCACATGAGATTGAACACTCTATAGTGCTGTAGCAAAAGTTTGCAACAGACCCATTCGGCCGTTTCCGAGAAATGTGAATCCTTAATTCCATTAGAACATCCTGTTGTCGATGCGATCAGTTGATGAGCGTTATCAGTCTGATTGCTATGACAGCAGCGTAAATTAGATAAGATGACCAAGAAAAGGTGTTGCCATACCATGTCCTGATAAATAATGCACGGGAAAATCCCATGCTTCACTTTTCGCTACGAAAAATTATTCGTTTAAAAACCGCAGGGGGTCAACATTTTTTTATTTTTAAAGTGCCATAACTCGATCAATTGTTGACCGATTTTGCTCATATTGGGCTCAATCAAAAGCTAATGAATTGATCTTTCAAACGCAACCAAGATCAGTCGATAGCTTGTTTTGCTCAAAAGTTACAGCATCAGTCTCACTACTTTTTGGGACACCCCTTGACCTTGTATTTCCCACCCTGCCTCTATGGGGCCTCAAATTTAGGATTATATCGGGTTGTAAGAGATGTAAATCCGCCCCTGGGGACCGCCAATGTAATTTTGAAGGGAAAACAGACTTACGAGCAGACCCGTCCTGTTGGTGGGGCTTTTAACCGCTGACAAGGCGCAGGGCTCTCAAAACGTCCCCTCTGCATGCTCTTCCGGGGCACCGCCTATGTAATTTTAAATGGGAAAACATACTTACGATTAGACCTTTCATTTTGATGGGCTTTTGATCGCTGGCAAGGCGCAGGGCTCTCAAAACATCCCTTCTGCTCTTTCAGGGCACCGCCAATGTAAGTTTAAATGGGAAAACAGACTAACGAGCAGACCTGTCGTTATGGTAGTGCTTTTCAATAGCGGACAAAGTAGAGGCCTCGTATACCCCGTCTTTCTTGAGGAAAAGTCTTCCAGACACCCCATTCTGCTGCTAGGGAGCCTCACATTCAAGGTTGCGTAGGGCCTGAAGAGATGTAAATCCACCCTTGTCTAGTTTTTTTCGCAATTTGTGAGTTTATTAATGAATTTTGGTGTTTTCTGATGCGTTCATTGTCATTTTCACGGCAGTTTACATATGATTGGATACTTTAAAACGCTCTAGCCGAAGTGTGCAATAGACCCATTTAGGAAAATACCAAAGGTATATACTGGCGGGGGCAAAGATGCCTAGCCAGGATATGCAGCACGTAACTGACGCAACGCATCTAATACGAGTTTAAATGAGAACTCATGCATTGCATATTGTATATCCTGACCACTGACCAGGTATCTTTGTTACTGCTAGTACATTGATTTAAATGAGCAAATTGAATAATGCTTTGCACGATCCGGCAAACGTGTGGTAGGAGGTGATGAACACAATTGGTTTAGCTGCGAATCCTAATGTGGGAACAAAGCGAAATGCAATCAATACTCATCCCTCGAAATCTTAAACACACTATAGAACATGCCGATGCCTTGCGTCGAAAACCGCGTATCTAATAATTTCCATAAACTACTAATGCGGATAATTCAACGCTACGAAGACGTATCACCGATTGTTTGAATCTGTGATATCTTGTTGATTTCTGCAGTTTTAGTCGTAATAAACAAGGCGTAAGAAAGCATTTTTGAGGACGTAAAATTTAAAATCGCAAAGAAACTAGCATATTAATTTATCTGATTATTAACCTTTTTGTTAAAAAATGCTTTTATGGGCCGGCCAATGGGGCTCTTACAAACTTTTTCTGTAGGGGATAGAAGAGTTGATTCTTGCATAAAAACCTGTAAAAATTGCAATGAGTACATTAAAAAATCACGAAATTCACTCTCAGAATCGGGCTTAATGGCGCAGAGACGCATAGTTTATCATGGGCGATTCCTATCTAAATTGAGACATATCTCTGTGTTTACGTAGAGAAAGTGACATAATATAGACTGGAATGTCCCATGATACCTGTGTTGAAGCGCCATCACGATCTTGCCGTTATTGCGCAGTTATGTGAGTTAATTACTGAATTTTAGACTTTCTTAGTGTGATTTTCGTGATTCCTGCTGGTCGTTCCATCAGGTAGAACTATTTATTTGCTTATAGCAAAAGTTTGCAAGAGCCCCATTGCATTAAATCGGAATTTGTTTGGAACTATGCAAAGGTCCTCAGACGGCAATGATACGATATTTTATGGCTGTACTAAAGCAGTCTATTTCAGGCTAAAACCAATCGCTTCTTGACAATTTTCCTCTATCGGTGTTAGAAAATAAAAGCTCGAATTTTCCATACATTTTTGAGACTCATGCAGTTTTAACATAATTTACGGAGCTTTTCCCAGATCCCCTATAACCACATCATCAAATATTGAGGTCAAAATTGACGTCAGGCGTCAAAATCAGCTCCAACTTACGCCCCACCGTTTCCCGTTTTGTTTCACTGTTTACTTTATTTACAAGTAGGCGCACATTGGAGAAAGTCAATCGGAGAGGTCGGACGTACCATATTTATTTAACAAAAAATGCAATTTTTGATGTCTTTACAGTCAAAATTCTTGAAGGGAATTTTACAGTAAAATCAATGAATTCACTTTCTAACTTCTACGGTGCGTATTAACAAATATTTCAAGCAGAGCTGTTGTTTCGCGTGTAATTAATGAAATTTTTCAATTCACCGATGATTCAACCGGTTGAGAAAAGATTGCACAGTTCAGTTCAGTGTATGACTTTACTGCACGAAAATAATATGATCTGTAATCTTTTCTCAATCGGTGGAAACTCCGTTAATTAATTAAAATATCCGCAAGTTTGTTAAAGGCATCGACGACTCCACCGGTTGATAAAAGATTACAGATGCGAGTATTTTCGTGCATTATAGTCATACAATGAACTGAATTGTGTAATCTTTTCTCAACCGATGGAATCATCGGTGAATTGAAAATTATACCATTGATTATACGCAAAACGGCAGCTCTGAATGGAGCTCTTGCACGGTTTTGTTGTAGGCAAATGGAGTATTTATTCCAACGTAAAATGCTGCGAAAATAACGATGACACCATTAAAAAAGTCTAAAACTCACTCCTCGCAGAGAAAACTTAACTTGAAAAACAAAAGAACATGACACGAAATTAAAATCCGTCTTCCTCGTTTACTACGCAACGTAGAACTTTTCTGTAATTATCATCGTGCTCCTAGTGACAAAATTTTTGAAAGCAATTTCATTAATTTCAGTGTTCAAATTTGTAGATTATGTTCTTTTGTTTACGGCTGGCTAAAAACCAGCATGATAATTTTAAGATCCCTCCTCAGAAACACTCTATGTTTGTCTCTCCAACTGATAAATTTGAAGTTCAGAGCATTATCTCTTCGATGGAAAATAAAAGCTCAACCGGATATGACGGGCTCAATGCCAAAATTTTAAAAGAAATTTCCATTGTAATACTGGACCAAATAGTCCATCTCTGTAATCTATCTTTGATGATGGGTGTTTTCCCTGATGCACTGAAGAGAGCCGTTGTAGTTCCAATTCCCAAAAAAGGAGACAAAAAATTTGTAACTAACTATCGCCCTATTGCACTTTTATCACCAATTTCAAAAATATTAGAAAAAATAATGAAAAAACGGCTAGTAAGCTTCTTGGAATCAAAAAAACTGATAAGCAAAAAACAATTCGGATTTCGTAAAGGACTAAGTACAGAAAAGGCCATTCTTAACTTACTTACTAACGTAAACGAGGGAATAAACAACGGGGAAATAGTTACAGCAATCTTTTTTGGGTTTACAGAAAGCTTTTGATATGGTGGAACACTCGAAATTATTGAAAAAAACTGGACCAAGTAGGGGTTAGAGGCATAGCAAATAATTGGTTTCGATCTTATTTAACATTGAGACAGCAAGCAACTAAAATAAACGATAGTTTCAGTAAATTTGGGCCTAATTGAGCACGGTGTTCCGCAAGGATCTGTGCTTGGTCCAATTCTATTTTTACTGTACATTAATGATTTATGTGAGATGAAATTTAATGGTCAACTAATTTCATTTGCTGATGACACTGTGCTGTGCTATAGATCTTATTGCAGTAAATTTCTAACTCCGTTGATGGAGAGGGACCTCCAATTATTAAAGATTTGGCTGGAAGAAAATGGCATTTACCTCAACTTTTCTAAAACCAACTTTATGGAATTTAGCTTAAGAGGAAAAGAGGGTCTTATACTTTGCTTGAAATACCATGCAGTTGACTGTCTTCGAAATTTTGAATGCAGCTGCGAAAAAATTCTAAAAGTAACCAAAATTAAATATTTGGGTTATGCATTGATAGCCAGTTAAATTGGAAACAGCATGTAGACAATATCAAAAATGGTTTAAATAATACGTTAAGGAAATTTTACTTCTTGCGGCACTTATGTCCTCTTTCAGTTCTAAAAATGCTGTACTTTGCTTTGGTTGAATCTCGTCTGGCTTACGGCATTTTGGGATGGGGAGGAGCAACTTTTACAACCTTAGAGCCTTTAATAATTATCCAAAAGCATATTATCAAAGTAATTGCGAAAAAGCCAAAGCTATCTGCATCTTTCGATCTGTTTAAAAAATTGGATTTGCTCCCCATCAGGCATCTTTACGTTTATAAAATCATTGAAAGTTTCTATTTAAAACTAGGAAAGATTGAGGAGGCAATCAGTAACATTAATCTAAGAGAGTCCAGAAATAAAGGCAAAGTTGTTCTTCCCTTTCCCAACATAGAGTATTTTAAAAGAACATTTAATTATATGGGCCCAAAACTCTTCAATTTATTATCAGAAGAGATACTAAATACAATGTCTTTCCCTGCCAGGAAAAAATTAGTTAGAAAGAAATTATTGGAAATCAGGAACGCAGAGCTCTTCTTCGGTGCATTAGGGCAAACGCCCAAATTATAATTATAACTAGAATTAGAATAAAATTGAACTTAAAAGAGAGAGAAAAAGAAAAGAAAAAAAAAAAAAAAAGAAGTTTATATGTGTACATGGAATGGATATTCTATCGACCAAACATTTGGCAACCTATTGAAAAAAAAAAAAAAAAAAAAAGTTCAGTATTTTGTACGAAAAACCCACTCCCTTTCTCCCTCACTCTTAAACTCTCTCGCGTTATTTCTAATTAATTTTTTTAATTGAAGGTAACCTCCAAAACAGGCTCGCCTATGGAGGTACCTAATTTTCAGTCTTTAATTTTTATGTTAATTTTACGTTAGTTCATCTAATTTGTCTAGTATAGATTACGTATAATTTGAGTAATTTAACATTTTTCTTTTTGTTTGTTTTGTTATTGGCTTTTTTTTTGTCTAAAGACTGAAAATAAATCATTTATCATTTATCATTTATCATTTTGTTTGGGGTCCGAATCCGAGGTTGGTGTATACATGCAAGGGTGGTCACACGAAATTTCAAGTTAAGTTTTCTCTGCGAGGAATGAGTTTTAGACTTTTTTAAAGGTCTTGTCGTTATTTTTATAGCATTTTACGTTGGAATTAATGCACCATTTGCCTACAGCAAAACCGTGCAAGAGCTCCATTATACGCAAAACGGCAGCTCTGAATTCTCAAGTCACGACGCCATGTCCGGTTTTTCCCATTGATTTATTTACACTACTGTGCGGCGTATCGGTATAGCGGATGTAACGTGTACAACCTTTGGTTCCCAGGTATTTTTGTCGTCTAATCAAATTTGATAAAATAGAGAAAAATGTCATGCAAGAGAACAGCTTGCTCCACAGTGTTCCATGTATCGAGGGTTTACGATACGACAAGATATAGAAGCAATTTTGTTGCATTGTTGCCGGGGGTAGGTATGGAAAGTGAAAAAGTGAAATAATCCAGTAAAAACTTGGTCTCTTAGCACGGGGATTTCTTCGCTCTGATCGGTGACAATGGTGAGTGATGACGTAGAACGTTACACCATCCAACAGAGTCATCCGAAATAACAGATGGCGGTGTAGCGATATGGATAGCAGTTCATGAGAGTTGATTCGATCACGTTATTTCATACTTCGTTTGTATCGAATGAAGCTTTAGTGACATTCCTTTTCGAACACTCCGTGATCTTTGTAAGTCACCGTAAATGCATTCGTGATCCCAACGATTCTCTCTCGTCAGCATTGCACCATTTCACTTGCTCAGCATAAGAGGGATACGTGGCACTTTTCAAGGAGCAAAATCTGATTTATTCGTTCTATTTCTATCGCTCAGTAGGCGTGAATGATAGATTTAGTAACAAAATCTAGAAAAGTTAAATAACCTGGAATGAGCCTGTTTCGAACTTTGATAAGACCTCTACAGACGCACGTATACACGAAAAAAAATGACTGGTAGAAATTACCATCTGCGTAACTGATTTTGGAGTCTAGCTATCAAGTATACGGTAAATGCAGCGTACCATGCGGTGAAATGTACCAACCAGTTACCTTAATTTACCACAAGGTATGTTGCATTTACCATATGATGGTGAAATTTACCATACTTTATAGCAGACGCCAAAATCAGATATTCAGATGGTAAATTCTACCTGTCTTATTTTTCCGTGTAGGAATATTTACCCCAAAAACCTGGCCACAGATATTTGAGTACTTCATATAGGGGTTAGGTATCATTTTGTTCAATTTTTTCCAATTGAAACTCTAAACCCCTTTCGTGCGGTTCATGATTGGAAAAGACGTAAAAAATGAAGAATTGTGTCGCAAACTATAGAGGTCGATATCGTGTTTTTCTGCCGAATTATTGAAGCTTATTTTATTAGAAAGGTTTGACTTTTGCTTGAGTCGAGTTCTACCTGATATTTCGCTTTGAAGTCAAAATTTCGTCAAAAAACGTAAATTTAAGCCATGAAGAAAACTTAACCTATATGTCTGTTGTTTCGATGAGACCCAACCAAATTTGACCTGGAAAATTAGACACCTGTCGCAAGCTCTGCTGGGTATCTGATTGTCCCTTTTTTTACCTTTTTGCACCGTTTTCCTTGATTATACACATGTAAAGAAACCGAAATCTCTGAAAAACTTTCTGTGAATTATTAATGTTAATTTTTCATGAAGTTTGACAGTTTCCTTTGAAACTTAACGGGTTTCAGGTATTTCCGAGTCTCACACAGTAATGCCATTCACAGAAAGAAAAAAATCTATTGATTTTACTGCCTGGGGTGTTGAAAAAGTGAGTAGCATGTTAGTATGTTGGATTAACAGGGCCTGAGCGGTTCAATTATCACCAGTTTATTTCAAATTAACTCCTCTGACGGTTAATTTTACAGCTTAGATCTGTTGATCCAAAGTACTAACCTGCTACACAATTTTTTAACACCCTATGCTGTGAAATCAACATATTTTATTTTTCTGTGTAAGTATGCCTCAAAAACTTGAAAACGATGGAAAATAAAAGAAAAATTCATCAAGAACAATTTCGATGAAAGTAGGTACTTTCTTTTGAAAGTCATAGTACTATAGAGCTGAGCTGTGTAATGTTTTTAAACATCCGGTGGAATCACCGGTAAATTAAAATTTGTCGTTAGATAAAGCGACAGCTCTGAATAACAAATTAGAGATGCCGACGAAAGAACGGGTGCTGCAAAGAAACGTGGAAGTTTCATTGTACAGACGAAACTTACAGAGCACGTTTGCAGGGTCCACGGCAAGTGAGCAACTGAGCGAGAGAGCCGAACAGCATAGTGGAAGAGTGAAAAGTGCAACTCTCACGTGTCGTGAAAAGTGGAGTATAGGTATATACATATATATAAATGGAACCCCATTGATGACATCCACTTAATTTAGGCATACTAAATTCTGTGACGCGTCGCGCTATCTTACGTGACTCATTATGTACGTTTCTTTACTTAACATCCCTCTTACGAACCCCCCCCCTCACTCTCTAGCTCACCCCTCCCTCCCCCTCCCACTCCTTCTTTATCTCTCCCTACCCCACCTTGTCTTCTCTCAGTGCTGCCTTTTTGCGTATAATTAATGGCATTTTTTCAATGGGGCTCTTGCAAACTTTTTCTGTAAGCAAATGAATATAGTTCATTCTGATGTAAAAACCATCAATAATCACGAAAATCACACTGAGAAAGTTTAAAATTCAGTAATAAACCTACATAACTACATAAATGGCAAGATCGTAATGGCAGTTCGACGCAGGTATCATGGGAGATTCCTATCTAATATACCACTTTCTCTTTGGAAATAACACAGAGGTATGTCTCAATTTAGATAGGAATCTCCCATAATACCTGCGTCGAACCGCCATTAAGCTCGATTCTGAGAGTGTACTTCGTGATTTTTTTAGTGTACTCATCGTCATTTTTACAGGTTTTTATGCAAGAATCAACTCTTCAATCCTGTGTAGCAAAAGTTCGCAAGAGCCCCATTCACCGATGAATCCACCGGTCGAGAAAAGAGTACACAGTTCGGTTCAGTTTATAACTGTACTGCGTACGAATATACTCTGATCTATAATCTTTTCTCAACCGGTGGAATCGTTGATGCCTTTAAAAAACTTGCTGGTATTTTAATAATTTAACAGTGAGTGCACCGATTAAGAAAAGATAGATCAGAGTATTTTTGTGCAGTACAGTCATCATGCACTGAACGGAACTATGTAATCTTATCTCGATCGATGGAATCATCGGTGAATGGAGCTGTTGCAAACTTTTGCTACAGGCTTATTGATGGTGAAGGGGTAAAACCCCGTTCAAATTACGATTAGCACACTAAAAATTCACGAAATCCACTCCCAAACTCTTGATTTGCTTTTAAACGCGAGACCGTTATGGCGGCCGTTGTCACCTGAATCTTATGGCAATTGTATGCTTCTTCTTCTTTTTCTCGTGTGGTGTCCCGAGAACACCTCGTGAGGATGAAGCTGATTCAGATAGAGAAACCCAATGTAATCGGCGGCTACAACCGCCATTACGGTCTCGCGTTTGAAAGCATTTCATGAGTTTGGGAATGGATTTCGTGGTTTTTAGTGCGTTAATCGTTATTTTTACAGGGATTCACCCAGAGATCACTAAGCCTAAGAGATATGCCACTTCCTATCTCCGCCGTATTGAAAAACTGTTGGCCGGGCTCCGTAAAAATGCCTGCAGAATGGCCGTGATACAACGTGCAGTACGCTGGTGACCGTAAACATTGTTGTTATTCATGTTGTTGGAAATGAGGTTGGATTCTCTGCAGCATCTAAATGTTTGTCATTTAATGACCGATGGGATGATTAAAGTGACTTGGATTTTCAGATTCACATTCAAAATATATTCAGAGCTCGTTAAACTTCCCAAACACTTTATTAAAAAAGATTACAAACGCGAGTATTTTCGTACATCAGTCATAAACTGAACTGAACTGTGTAATCTTTTCTCATCTGAGAGCCGATCATTTATTTCATCGTTAAACCGATCGATAAGACTGTCTATGAGTGATGCTATTGGTCGAAAATTGTAAAACTTGGCTGTTGCTATGGTAACCATCGTTATAGTGTCCGTTTTTTAAAGGTTACTTATGAGTAGCCTTTATAAAACGAGACTCTTAACGATTGTTACCATAGCAACAGCCAAGTTTTACAATTTTCGACCAATGGCATCACTCATAGACAGTCTTATCGATCGGTTTAACGATGAAGTAAATGATCGGCCCTCAGGTGGAATCATCGATTAATTGAAAAATGTCATCAATTTTACGCAAAACTGCAGCTCTGTCTTCTCTACCCCGCAGTGCACCCGGATGAGAGGGAATCTAATTTGAAGCGAAAAGAACAGGAAATGGTCTTTTTATAGTTCACTGGCGGATCCAGGAATTTCGTCCTACCTCTCTCTCTCTCTCTCTCTCACCCTCTCTCTCTCTCTCTCTCTTTCTCTCTCTCCCTCTCTCTCTCTCTCTCTCTCTCTCTCTCTCTCTCTCTCTCTCTCTCTCTCTCTCTCTCTCTCTCTCTCTCTCTCTCTCTCTCTCTCTCTCTCTCTCTCTCTCTCTCTCTCTCTCTCTCTCTCTCTCTCTCTCTCTCTCTCTCTCTCTCTCTCTCTCTCTCTCTCTCTCTCTCTCTCTCTCTCTCTCTCTCTCTTTTCCCATTAGAATGTGCGTGTTTTCGAAAAGCACAGATCAGAGGGACAGTCGATTGATATTCGCCCCCTCTTCTATCCTTCTCTAACACATGCGTTCTAATGGGAAAAGAGAGAGAAGGATAATTTCATAGATTCGCTGGTATTTTAGTTGTAGCCATTAATCAACTTGCATCGTTACTTGCTCAAAGGTGCAGCGTTTGTCTGCGACTTCGCGTGCGGACACGCAAACGTTTGTTTGAACCTTGATTTTTTTCCGCCGAACCGTAAAAATGGTGAATGATTGAGATGTGGGAACGTTATAATCTGAGTAGATTAGGGTTGGTCAAGAAAAAATGGTTTTTATTTGGTTTTGTTTTTTTTCTATCGCAATGGGGCTCTTGCAAACTTTTGCTCTGAGCAAATATTCCAATCTGATGTAAGAACCAGCGAAAATCACAAAAATCACTCAAACAAAGTCTGAAATTCAGTAAGTAATAAACTCACATAACTGCTTTAACGACAAGATGGTAATGACGGTTCAACGCAGGTATTATGGTAGATTCCTGTCTATTATGTCACTTTCTCAATGGAAACACAGAGATATGTCTCAATTTAGATGAGAATCTCCCATGATACCTGCGTTGAACCGCCATTAAGCTCGATTCTGAGAGTAAATTTTATGATTTTTTAGTGGACTCATAGTCATTTTTACCGGTTTTTATGGAAGAATCAACTCTTCAATCTAGTGTATCAAAACTTCGCAAGAGCCCTATTATTGAAAATTGGAAAGGGCTGGAAAAATGTGAAATGTCCTCAAACCAGGGTTATTGCCGCCAGCAGTGTATCTGCAGGAGGCCTGTTTCAGGAGTGGATTTAGGGAAGGTGCCGTACCACCCCCACTCTTCCAAGCCGAAATAATACATCACATATCTACGTACATAATGCCTGCAGGATATATTGATAGGATGATAGGTGCAAACAATAAAGTTGGTCTATTGCGTACTTTCGCTACAGCAATATGATACATTGGCAGTAACGTAAAATTCTGCGAAAATGGCGTTGCGCACATAAAAAACTTTCAAAATCCACTCAGTAACTCAGGAAATCACTTCTATTTTAAACAAACTATGTGCTACACTAGACACTATTATCATCGACATACAACTACATAGACGAGACCACCGTGTATGTGTAAACATCAACATAACTTACAAACATTTCAATGTTTTGTTCAGATGCGGATGTGACAAATCCATTTGAAATTGGTTTTAAACGTAAGTGCAAGTGATTTAGAGTGGCTATCTGGAGACACAAATCGACATAACTGTTTATTTTGGAAAGGATTTGAACGATAAAGAAATTGACACATGACAAAAACAAGCCAGATTTTCTCACCTGTATAGTTGTATTGGAATTTTTTGTCCAAATGGCCTCTCTAAAACACTTGCACTTTCTTAAAAAACCAATTTCCATTAGAACAATAATGATTTGAATTACAATTATAATTACACCTAATACAATTAATTTGAATTACAATTAAATCACAATTAATTACAAGTACAGTTACAATTTTCGGTTTAAGGTTAATAAAATATGAGGCAAACAAACCAGAATCAGCCAGGTAGTTCGTGCTGCCTCTTTAAAATCGGTAATCGTCACAGGTTAGCGAACCGCTAAACTGTGGCGGTGGATGTTGCGCAAAAATCACCATAGATGTTTCTTTCGTCAGAAGCTGCTTTGAGGATCGAATTTGATCGTCTCGGGAGGCCTTTTAGTGCCAATTTTCGAGAGTTATCACATTAACTGTCTGAAAACTTATTCGAGGAGACAGTAGCGCAACGAGAGTTTTTCATCTCTCTCTTTTTTCCATTGTGTGTTAGACAAGGATGGACAAGGGGATAAAACCCCCTCTTTCTGTCATTTTTCTACTTATACATTCAAATGGGAAATGAGAGAGATGGAAGAGATCCTGGTTGCGCCGATGCGCGGAGAAGAAACAGTGAAGCTAGTTAGTTTTTAATTCTTTCAAAAGATCGATCGGTGAAAGGAATATAAGAATTCCAACTTTGCAGGTGTGTGCTCAACTGCTCTGTGCTCACCAGTCACCACTCCACTTTGCCGCATTCTGGAGAAAGAAAAATATTTAGGAAAATTAAAAATAAGGAGAAAAGTTTTAAGAATAAGAAAGAGGAAGGGACACTTTTGAGCGACGTTGCCAAAGTAGAACAACGAAAAAAAATCGGACATTTTATACATTATGAGTAAGTATCGCGAAGTAGAGAAAATCTCCATCTCTATCTTTTCTCCATTGAAACACGTATGTTAGATAAGGGATAGACAGGCACGTGGTTATGTAGCCCTCTCTTTCTATCATTTATCTACTCATTCATTCAAGGGGAAAATGAGAGAGATAGAGGAAATCCTAATTAGGCTACCGATAGAATAGTGTGAGAAGCAGCCCCTGGTAAAAACCTTCATCAAAAATATCTCAGCATGATATTTGGAACCTTTTTTATGTTGATATCATGATGATCTCATATGCTGAGCTCAATATGATTTCATGCTGAGCTCAAGATGATTTCTACTCATCATGAGATCATAATGGGATTATCGTCAGATCAACATGAAATCAGGTTCCAAATCTCATGCGGAGATTTGTTTGATGATTTTTACCAAGGGTGTAGGAGAAAGTGAATGGAACCAAATCAAATACGAGGTGCGTTCAACTTATAAGTTTCCCTATTTTTTATCACTAACCCTGTTGGTGCTAAAAAAATTTCATTTATACGTTAAATCCGTCAAATTCTAAGCTTTCCAACGGTATTTTTGTTTTTGAAATTTGAGCAATTTTTGTAGGAGAAAAAGCTATATTTCTACACCCGTGTCGAAAAAGTCCCCGCCAACTTCTGAGTTGGGAAGTAAAAACTAACTTTGACACTTGGAATGAAGAACGCAAAACTTTAAAGTAAAAGATACATTTAATTTTTGAAGTATTCCATTTTTATGACTTTCCACTTAATTTTCTTCCAGATTGATACATTTTTCGCAGCGATGAACCAGCTTTTCAATACTTTGGGCGAAAAACTCTCGATCTAAGGACTTGAAAAAATTCATCACGGTATCCTTCAGGTGGTCATCTGACTGGAACTTGACGCCTCAATGATTCTTCTTGAGCTCCGGGAATAGGTGATAAATCTGGATGGGCAAGGTTCAGACTCTTGGGAGCTTGTGACAAAATATCCCAGCCAAACTTTCCAATCAACGCAACAGTTTCGGCGGCACTGTGAGGGCGAGAATTATCGTGAAGGAGCGTTGATTCTTCTCGAGAGTTTTCCTCGACGCTTGTTCTGGATTGCTCTCCTCAATTTATTGAGTGTTTCGCGATATTTGCCACAATTGATGGTTGAGCCTTGTTCCATAAACTCAACTAACAAAATCCCTTGATTGTCCCAAAAAATTCTGTACACTTGTGTACGTTGTGTTGTTCAAAACAGGCGAATACTTTTTGCTGAAAAAGTTGGCGGGGGACTTTTTTGACACGGGTGTAGAAATATAGCTTTTTCTCCTACGAAAATTGCTCAAATTTCAAAAACAAAAATACCGTTAAAAAGGTGAGGATTTGGCGGATTTTACCGTATAAATGAAATTTTTCTAGCATCAACAGGGCTAGAGATAAAAAATAGGGAAACTTATAAGTTGAACGCCCCTCGTATGATTGAGAGACACAACTTTCCCAGGGCTTCTGAGTTTCGCGAGGTATTAGTTTTGTTTTTCTTCTTCTTCTTCTTCTTTCTGTTATTTCCTCTTTAAAGTGTAAAAATCTCATTGAAGATTAATGAAAAAAAAAAAAAAAAAAAAAAATAATAAATAAAAAAATAAAAAAAAATAAGTAACAATAATTAACAAAAAATGGACAGAAACTACCGGACCTAAATCAGTAATTTTAAGAGGGGTTATCACAATAGAAAATTCAACCCGTTACTGCCTATCCGTATTAATTCGAGGCCCAAAATGAAGAGATGGAGACATGGATAGAGAGGTGGGACAAATACACAATGTGGCTGTTTCACGCTTTTGCTGTAAGCGATTTAAAGGTCAATGCAGTTGCAAAAACCTACAAAACTAACGGTAGCCCTGAAAACTCACGAAATTCACTCCAGAACCCATGAAATGAATTTAAATTGTCGAGCGTGATAGCGGCGTATCGTACATGGCACTAATAATGGGAGATTCCCATTTACTTTTACTGTCACTCCATCAAGAAGTTGCCAATTAGAGACGACTTTCCTTTGTACCGTGTCACCAAGTGTCACAGCACCATGGTGTCTAGTTACTCTGTAAATATTTCTTGTCAGCATAGAGAAATTTGTGACATTCACGTATATGGGAATCTCCTATGTGGGGCTCTTGCAAACTTAAGCTGTGAGCAAATGAATATAGTCCAATCAGATGTAAAAATCAGCGAAAATCACGAAAATCACACTAAGAAAGTCTAAAATTTAGTAATAAACTCACGTAATTGCTGTAACGACAAGATCGTAATGGCGGTTCAACGTAGGTATCATAAGAGATTCCTGTCTAATTTATCACATTCTCAACAGAAACACAAAGATTAGTCTCAGTTTAGGTAGGAACCTCCTACGATACCTGCGTCTCCCCGCCTTTAAGCCCGACACTGAGAGAAAATTTCGCGATTTTTTAGTGAACCCATCGTCATTTTCATGGGTTTTTATGCAAGAATCAACTCTTCAATCTCGCCCTGCAGCAAAAGTTTGCAAGAGCCTATTATGAATGTCATACGCCGCCAATCACGCTCGCGCATTTAAATGCATTTAATGAGTTTCGGAGTGAGATTCGTCAGCTTTTGGTTTGTCATTTCTGGAGGTTTTTGCATCTAAATCGACCCTTAAATCGCTCGCAGTAAAAGTTTGCAAGAGTCCCGTCAACCCCAAGTATAATAAAATGTGCTTTATGTCTGAATGATTGGCAACGCTGCATTTGAGGAATGTTGGTGGCATTCCTCGAGACGGAAGAAATAAAAGGCATGTGGGCGATGCGATGGGTCAGGGGGTGGGGGAGGGGAGGGGGAGGGGGAGGTGTGCACAAACGAGACGGATCACCTGCACGCTGTGTGGAAACCAACGCATATCCCCGTATCGTCCGCTGCCTCTGTCGCATCGCTGCTTCAAGGGTTGCGTCAAGTTTTCTCAAAGGCGCGCTTTGCATTTGTCGGAACCCGCGATTTCGTGCGACGCTCAGTGGATTGAATCTGAATGTGATTCTTCAGCGTTTATTGCCGATTTCTGCCACCGGAGCGCTACCGTTCGGTTAGTAGTAAGGGCGTACGTTGAAGACAGTCCATCTAACTCTCAAATTAATATCAATTTTACCCAAAAAAACGAAAGTCTTAATTTCTTGAAAAATAAATCTTAAAATAAACCTTCACTTTTCCATTATTTTTAGACTTATTTCAAGTATTCTCCCCGTATTTTTTCATTGCGCACAAGCGTGCACCCAAGATATAAATTTTTAAAGTTAAGATTTACTCGTTTTTTTACACATTTTCAAAGGCCTAGATTACTTTTGACCACTTCTCCAAAACTGACTAATCACCCTTTTTTCAACCAAAAAATTCAATAAATAAAAAACTCATAGCTCAGCGGTTCGTTGAGGACAGTCCATCTATCTTTCAAATTTGTCCTCATTTCATATGAATTTAACCGAAAAAACCAAATCCAAAATTTCTTGAAAAATATGTCTAAAATGAACCTTTAATTTTTGATTATTTTCAGGCTTATTTTAAGTATTTTTCAGTATTTCTTTATCATGCACTCAAGCGTGCAGATGAGGATACTTCTAAAATATCAGGAAAATTTGATCAAAAATTCCAGGAAACCATGTTACAAAGAATTTAGAAGACTATGTTGTAATGTTTTACTTGTAGAGAATTTAAAAACCAAAAGATTAATAGTTTTGGAATAAATGACAAGGTTTCCTGATGACTCTCAGAGTTAACACCCCAAATAAAGAATGAATAAAACTGTAACAAAAATGTAAAGAATGAAGAAAATCAAAACATTTTTGTAAAAAAAA
Organism: Trialeurodes vaporariorum; assembly: GCA_011764245.1. Lineage (NCBI taxonomy): Eukaryota > Metazoa > Arthropoda > Insecta > Hemiptera > Aleyrodidae > Trialeurodes > Trialeurodes vaporariorum. The sequence continues at coordinate 33,070,020 of VMOF01000320.1, read as the reverse complement.
ATACTCAACTTTTAAACGTTGAAACTTTCCAAAATATCATTTGGGTGTGAATGAAAGTTATTACTCAACATATCTTCCCGCTGGACATACGTATTGTAGGGCAAAAGCAAAAACGGGTTTTTAAATAAGTTCATGCATATTTAATTAGAAATTTAGTTACTCATACATTTTACATTAAAAAAGAGCAGTTATTCACACAAAGTTTTCTGCTTCCAAATTTGATGACTTTAAATCGTATTGAGATAAAAATATTTTTATCATCTTATTAACAGATTTCCTATCTGTTACATTGGAAACGATGAGAGATCCCTTGGCTCCAGCTTTTATTAACACATGTATCCTCTCACTTAATAGCACATAAGCCCGCCCCATAGACGAGGAAAATAAACTGTATTCAACTTTTTTTTTATCAAGTTCCTCTCTCAATAATCTTACTTCCAAAGAATTATTTTGATTATGTAAGATCCATTCAAATCGTTTTGCATGCTTTATCTCGTTTTCAACACCTCGATTATTGGCCATATTACGGATGTTTACTTGCTTTCTAATGTCTTCTTTAAATTTTTTTGACGTTCTTCCTGGGTGGGTGTGTAGTAATGAGTTTCAAAATCCTCTATGTAACCTCGTGCTATATTAACCCATTTTATTTTAAGTAAATCCTTCTGTGAACATTCAAGACAAAGTTAAATTAAAAAAAATCAGGAGCACTTTTGGAAAACTCAATAATTCTTGAAAAGAAAAATACAAAAATAGGCTCACGTTCTTAACTTCCTAAAATTACCTTAAATGTGTCAAAAAACGGAGCATGTAATATCAGCTGAAAACCAAATTACCAAAATTTATCGAACCAAAATTATAAAAATCTGAAAAAAATATACTCATAGCATGCTCTCACCTGAAGAAATTACGTTAGTAAGACGCCACATATACGTAACCGGCAATACCTTGTTACGTAATTGCCAATTCCTTCTTACGTTAAAACAACTTTATATAGACGTTACTTATGGCATAACCCTTTAAAGTAATCAGGTTCACATTTAATTGATTACGAGTTGTAGCAACATAAAAAATCATTAAGAATTCAAAAAAATGTAAAACATAAAAAATATAAATTGACCACCCGCAACACCCCGTATTTCGTCAAGTCTACTCATCACATCGCTAACGGTAACGTCTTGTAACGTATCAGTAACGTGGGAACGTCTTTTTCCTAACGTTGTTACGATATCAGTTGCGTTGGAAGAACGTTAAATAGATGTTACTCATGATACAGTCAAGATACATATAATCAGTAAACGTATTTTTCATAACGTTATAGTAACGTTCCAGTAACGTAGTAACGTCTTTCTCGTAACGTTGTATCGATACTACACCATCGATCATCGTTAATGAGTAACGTTAAAGTATCGTTGTCACGATGTTACAGTATCGACTCATCGCTAATCACGTTCTAGGTAACGTTGCCGCATCGATAATTTCCTGGTTGGTTACGTTCACACACAATATTGGCATAGAATAAAATTATCAAGATCCATCTTGGAAACGTAAACTGTTGAGCTACTCGTATTTTCTTGGTAGGAAAAATAATCTCATATCGTAAAAATTTTGAATGTGGAATACCTTATAAATAAGTAATCAATTTTTGAAAATTATCGAATAGAAATGAGTCGAATCAAAGAAAGAATATGAAATTAGCAAGGTATTAGTGGTCTAGAGGAGAAGCCTGCGTGTAATATTTATTTACGGAAAAAATCAACAACTGTTTAACTACTCAACTAATTTTAAACGTTTAAAAGTCGTTATGAACTCGTAAAAAGAAAATCACTTAAATATTTAGACTATAGTCTAGTGAAATAAATGAAAATTGTGACTTACTTTATCATTCTCAAGTTTGCTAATTATTTTATTTGCCTGGGTCGTGGCATTGCTTCTCTCTTTCAGAACGAAGTCGACCAATTGGTCTTCTCTTTTGACAACGTCTTTAATTGCTAGAATTTTCTTTAATTCGGTACGGACGTCGGGCTAGAAAGTATGAAAAAACTGTATTTTATCAATAGTTTCAAAAAACAACATCATTTCCCATCAGTAAAGATGGTAAGGTATATCTGGATCAAATTTTTTCCAAACCAACAAAAAGCAATCAAAATCACTGCATAGACTCTTTTGGTGTTGTGTCTCTACATAATGTCCTAAGGTATCAATACCTGTTTAGTAAACACACTTATCAGAGCTTTTCTTTTTTAAACCATTTTTCCTCCTTTTTACCTACCGAATAAATTCTATCTAATAATGGGATAGAAATTTTTTTATCAAACCTCTTTTAAAAACTTTATATTTTTTCAAAATATGTGAAAACGGAAAATGTTATACTGAGAAGAAATTTTTGCAAATAAAAATGAATTATACAATAAGCAAGCATTGCTAAAAATTATGGAACAAAAATGTCGTTAGAATGCGTCTTTGAAGACTTATTAAGGCAACTCGAAAGTACAGCTAATGTAGCAAATGAAAGAAAAGTATGAGTAAATAAATTGAGAAGTTATCGCATTCATACTAACTTGTTCATGTCGTCGCATCGATGCCGTGGTAATAGTAGGTATTTACAATAGAGAAGACGATGAGAAGAAGTTTGCACATTTTGAAGTACATCACAGTTATGAAATGAGTAAAAACCAAAACCTTCTCTTTACATTATCACATTCCCATCTATCAGTGATAATTCTGAGGGCTTGTATGAAAATGTTTCCACTTTTATTTAATCATGATTGCATATAATGTTTTTAGTTAAGTAAGCAGTGTCAATAGTTCTTGATTTTAATAATTACCTCAATATTTGATATCAGAGAGCATAATTTTAATTTATTGATTCTTTCTTCGAATTAAGCAAATTTTTTCTTTACTCATTCTTTTTTCTAGATTTTTGTTTATAATTTTACAACTAACTCTTTTAAAATTTGTAAAAGAATTCATATATTCTAAATCAAAGGGTTCAAATGTTTTATTACTTACCTTAAATTTTTACTTAGAGTTACCAATTTCAGATCGTTTCAGATTAAAAATACTTACGTCACGATTCAAGTGCAGGTTACCAAGTATTTGTTACAAGACTATGTATAGTATAAATGCAATAAAATTCCATAACTATGAAGATCCATGAAAAAACATGTCATATTTTTCACTAAATTCACTGAAATTTTTTACTCTGGTAGGAGTCTTTTTATTTGATATTGTTTCATTATTTATATTTACAGATTTATTTGAAGGTTTTGCACAAAATTAGTCATATTTTTATCTTTCACATCACTCTTAGATGAACTTTGATTTTGAAAATATTTATTATTCACTTCACTTGTATCAGGCGGTTTTGGTGTTACATATTTGAACGTGTATTGACCTAGACAATTTCTAGGCATTTCATAATTTATGACCCTATTATTGTATGGTATATTATGTTGTTTTAAACATTTTAAAATAGTCTTTTCAGTTATTTTATATTTCAAAGCAAAACCTCTAATACTATTTTTCTTGAAGTCGTATTCTTTTAATATTTTGATCAACTCATCAGGACTCATTTATTTATAAAAAAATTTAATTTACCTTACTGTACCATACTTCCATACGATATTGAAATATTACTTCTTGAAATACGGTATTGTGTTTTCAAAATCAAACTCATCTTCTTTAATGAAAGAACTGAAGACTTCCATTTAAAAAGAAAAAAATTATATAAATAAAACAGTTTCTAAAAATCAACCAACAAATAATAAAAAACAGGTAAATATTAACTTTAAAAAATTTATATCATGGGTGCACGCTTGTGCGCAATGAAAAAATACGGGGAGAATACTTGAAATAAGTCTAAAAATAATGGAAAAGTTTCCATTATATTTAGACTTATTTCAAGTATTCTCCCCGTATTTTTTCATTGCGCACAAGCGTGCACCCATGATATAAATTTTTTAAAGTTAATATTTACCTGTTTTTTATTATTTGTTGGTTGATTTTTAGAAACTGTTTTATTTATATAATTTTTTTCTTTTAAATGGAAGTCTTCAGTTCTTTCATTAAAGAAGATGAGTTTGATTTTGAAAACACAATACCGTATTTCAAGAAGTAATATTTCAATATCGTATGGAAGTATGGTACAGTAAGGTAAATTAAATTTTTTTATAAATAAATGAGTCCTGATGAGTTGATCAAAATATTAAAAGAATACGACTTCAAGAAAAATAGTATTAGAGGTTTTGCTTTGAAATATAAAATAACTGAAAAGACTATTTTAAAATGTTTAAAACAACATAATATACCATACAATAATAGGGTCATAAATTATGAAATGCCTAGAAATTGTCTAGGTCAATACACGTTCAAATATGTAACACCAAAACCGCCTGATACAAGTGAAGTGAATAATAAATATTTTCAAAATCAAAGTTCATCTAAGAGTGATGTGAAAGATAAAAATATGACTAATTTTGTGCAAAAACCTTCAAATAAATCTGTAAATATAAATAATGAAACAATATCAAATAAAAAGACTCCTACCAGAGTAAAAAATTTCAGTGAATTTAGTGAAAAATATGACAAGTTTTTTCATGGATCTTCATAGTTATGGAATTTTATTGCATTTATACTATACATAGTCTTGTAACAAAATACTTGGTAACCTGCACTTGAATCGTGACGTAAGTATTTTTAATCTGAAACGATCTGAAATTGGTAACTCTAAGTAAAAATTTAAGGTAAGTAATAAAACATTTGAACCCTTTGATTTAGAATATATGAATTCTTTTACAAATTTTAAAAGAGTTAGTTGTAAAAATTATAAACAAAAATCTAGAAAAAAGAATGAGTAAAGAAAAAATTTGCTTAATTCGAAGAAAGAATCAATAAATTAAAATTATGCTCTCTGATATCAAATATTGAGGTAATTATTAAAATCAAGAACTATTGACACTGCTTACTTAACTAAAAACATTATATGCAATCATGATTAAATAAAAAGTGGAAACATTTTCATACAAGCCCTCAGAATTATCACTGATAGATGGGAATGTGATAATGTAAAGAGAAGGTTTTGGTTTTTACTCATTTCATAACTGTGATGTACTTCAAAATGTGCAAACTTCTTCTCATCGTCTTCTCTATTGTAAATACCTACTATTACCACGGCATCGATGCGACGAATGAACAAGTTAGTATGAATGCGATAACTTCTCAATTTATTTACTCATACTTTTCTTTCATTTGCTACATTAGCTGTACTTTCGAGTTGCCTTAATAAGTCTTCAAAGACGCATTCTAACGACATTTTTGTTCCATAATTTTTAGCAATGCTTGCTTATTGTATAATTCATTTTTATTTGCAAAAATTTCTTCTCAGTATAACATTTTCCGTTTTCACATATTTTGAAAAAATATAAAGTTTTAAAAGAGGTTTGATAAAAAAATTTCTATCCCATTATTAGATAGAATTTATTCGGTAGGTAAAAAGGAGGAAAAATGGTTTAAAAAAGAAAAGCTCTGATAAGTGTGTTTACTAAACAGGTATTGATACCTTAGGACATTATGTAGAGACACAACACCAAAAGAGTCTATGCAGTGATTTTGATTGCTTTTTGTTGGTTTGGAAAAAATTTGATCCAGATATACCTTACCATCTTTACTGATGGGAAATGATGTTGTTTTTTGAAACTATTGATAAAATACAGTTTTTTCATACTTTCTAGCCCGACGTCCGTACCGAATTAAAGAAAATTCTAGCAATTAAAGACGTTGTCAAAAGAGAAGACCAATTGGTCGACTTCGTTCTGAAAGAGAGAAGCAATGCCACGACCCAGGCAAATAAAATAATTAGCAAACTTGAGAATGATAAAGTAAGTCACAATTTTCATTTATTTCACTAGACTATAGTCTAAATATTTAAGTGATTTTCTTTTTACGAGTTCATAACGACTTTTAAACGTTTAAAATTAGTTGAGTAGTTAAACAGTTGTTGATTTTTTCCGTAAATAAATATTACACGCAGGCTTCTCCTCTAGACCACTAATACCTTGCTAATTTCATATTCTTTCTTTGATTCGACTCATTTCTATTCGATAATTTTCAAAAATTGATTACTTATTTATAAGGTATTCCACATTCAAAATTTTTACGATATGAGATTATTTTTCCTACCAAGAAAATACGAGTAGCTCAACAGTTTACGTTTCCAAGATGGATCTTGATAATTTTATTCTATGCCAATATTGTGTGTGAACGTAACCAACCAGGAAATTATCGATGCGGCAACGTTACCTAGAACGTGATTAGCGATGAGTCGATACTGTAACATCGTGACAACGATACTTTAACGTTACTCATTAACGATGATCGATGGTGTAGTATCGATACAACGTTACGAGAAAGACGTTACTACGTTACTGGAACGTTACTATAACGTTATGAAAAATACGTTTACTGATTATATGTATCTTGACTGTATCATGAGTAACATCTATTTAACGTTCTTCCAACGCAACTGATATCGTAACAACGTTAGGAAAAAGACGTTCCCACGTTACTGATACGTTACAAGACGTTACCGTTAGCGATGTGATGAGTAGACTTGACGAAATACGGGGTGTTGCGGGTGGTCAATTTATATTTTTATGTTTTACATTTTTTTGAATTCTTAATGATTTTTTTGTTGCTACAACTCGTAATCAATTAAATGTGAACCTGATTACTTTAAAGGGTTATGCCATAAGTAACGTCTATATAAAGTTGTTTTAACGTAAGAAGGAATTGGCAATTACGTAACAAGGTATTGCCGGTTACGTATATGTGGCGTCTTACTAACGTAATTTCTTCAGGTGAGAGCATGCTATGAGTATATTTTTTTCAGATTTTTATAATTTTGGTTCGATAAATTTTGGTAATTTGGTTTTCAGCTGATATTACATGCTCCGTTTTTTGACACATTTAAGGTAATTTTAGGAAGTTAAGAACGTGAGCCTATTTTTGTATTTTTCTTTTCAAGAATTATTGAGTTTTCCAAAAGTGCTCCTGATTTTTTTTAATTTAACTTTGTCTTGAATGTTCACAGAAGGATTTACTTAAAATAAAATGGGTTAATATAGCACGAGGTTACATAGAGGATTTTGAAACTCATTACTACACACCCACCCAGGAAGAACGTCAAAAAATTAATGAAGACATTAGAAAGCAAGTAAACATCCGTAATATGGCCAATAATCGAGGTGTTGAAAACGAGATAAAGCATGCAAAACGATTTGAATGGATCTTACATAATCAAAATAATTCTTTGGAAGTAAGATTATTGAGAGAGGAACTTGATAAAAAAAACGTTGAATACAGTTTATTTTCCTCGTCTATGGGGCGGGCTTATGTGCTATTAAGTGAGAGGATACATGTGTTAATAAAAGCTGGAGCCAAGGGATCTCTCATCGTTTCCAATGTAACAGATAGGAAATCTGTTAATAAGATGATAAAAATATTTTTATCTCAATACGATTTAAAGTCATCAAATTTGGAAGCAGAAAACTTTGTGTGAATAACTGCTCTTTTTTAATGTAAAATGTATGAGTAACTAAATTTCTAATTAAATATGCATGAACTTATTTAAAACCTGTTTTTGCTTTTGCCCTACAATACGTATGTCCAGCGGGAAGATATGTTGAGTAATAACTTTCATTCACACCCAAATGATATTTTGGAAAGTTTCAACGTTTAAAAGTTGAGTATTTTTTTTTACAAAAATGTTTTGATTTTCTTCATTCTTTACATTTTTGTTACAGTTTTATTCATTCTTTATTTGGGGTGTTAACTCTGAGAGTCATCAGGAAACCTTGTCATTTATTCCAAAACTATTAATCTTTTGGTTTTTAAATTCTCTACAAGTAAAACATTACAACATAGTCTTCTAAATTCTTTGTAACATGGTTTCCTGGAATTTTTGATCAAATTTTCCTGATATTTTAGAAGTATCCTCATCTGCACGCTTGAGTGCATGATAAAGAAATACTGAAAAATACTTAAAATAAGCCTGAAAATAATCAAAAATTAAAGGTTCATTTTAGACATATTTTTCAAGAAATTTTGGATTTGGTTTTTTCGGTTAAATTCATATGAAATGAGGACAAATTTGAAAGATAGATGGACTGTCCTCAACGAACCGCTGAGCTATGAGTTTTTTATTTATTGAATTTTTTGGTTGAAAAAAGGGTGATTAGTCAGTTTTGGAGAAGTGGTCAAAAGTAATCTAGGCCTTTGAAAATGTGTAAAAAAACGAGTAAATCTTAACTTTAAAAATTTATATCTTGGGTGCACGCTTGTGCGCAATGAAAAAATACGGGGAGAATACTTGAAATAAGTCTAAAAATAATGGAAAAGTGAAGGTTTATTTTAAGATTTATTTTTCAAGAAATTAAGACTTTCGTTTTTTTGGGTAAAATTGATATTAATTTGAGAGTTAGATGGACTGTCTTCAACGTACGCCCTTACTACTTCGGTTAATGTCAAATTACAGGCCAAAATTAATTTACATTTAAGGAAACGGAGTGTCCCATACTGATTAATCATTTGAAGAACTTCTCTGCAAAATATCTCGTCAACATTTTCAAAAATAAGGCTGAAAGTACCAAAAAATGAAGTATCGTAAATCGATTTTCGTATCGAAATGCGATTTTTCATTTTTTGGTTCGTTATAGTTATTAAACGGTCACAATGTTTTAATGTGCAAACGATTAGACGAGAGTCGTCGGACGAATGTTCCTGAAACCAAGTAGAAACTTTTTTTGTCCGAAACAATTATTTTTGTTACCACTGCCCGACGCACTCATGCAGGATAGATGCTAATAGGCTTTATTGAATCTTGTTACGCCCTCCAGCACTAATGCACTCTTATGGCTGGGGCTGCAAGGATCATTTAAACTTCTTTGAATATGATTCTTTTTCTTTAAAACTTTTTTTTTTCTCGTTCTTTGGTCGTGAATACAGCAAGAGATTTGCATCATCTTCAGGAAAGCGTCAAAAGGAAGTCACACAGATTTAAGGATTCAAAAAATGACTCGGTGAAAATGTACAAAGCATGGGCGGATCTGAACTTGTCCTTCTCTCTCTCTCTCTCTCTCTCTCTCTCTCTCTCTCTCTCTCTCTCTCTCTCTCTCTCTCTCTCTCTCTCTCTCTCTCTCTCTCTCTCTCTCTCTCTCTCTCTCTCTCTCTCTCTCTCTCTCTCTCTCTCTCTCTCTCTCTCTCTCTCTCTCTCTCTCTCTCTCTCTCTCTCTCTCTCTCTCTCTCTCTCTCTCTCTCTCTCTCTCTCTCTCTCTCTCTCTCTCTCTCTCTCTCTCTCTCTCTCTCTCTCTCTCTCTCTCTCTCTCTCTCTCTCTCATTCTCTCTCTCTCTCTGGCCTTTTGAACAAATGACACATGTGTTAGTAAAGAATAAGCGGGGGGGAGGGGGCAATCACGGGACTTTAGCCTTAGAGCTGCCGTTTTGTGTATAACCAATCGAATTTTTCAATTCACCGATGATTCCACCGGTTGAGAAAAGATTACACATTCAGTGTATGACTGTGCTGCACGCAAATGCTCTGATCTGTAATCTTTTCGAAATTGGTCGAATCGCTGGTAAGTTATTAAAATATATCCTCACGTTTTTTAAAGGCATCGATGGACTCACCGGTTGAGAAAAGATTACAGTGAGTACTTAGGTGCATTACAGTCATTATTCACTGCATTATACACTTATCTGAACTGTGTAATCTTTTATCAACCGGTGCAGAATTATCGGTGAATTGAAAAATGTTAATGATTATACGCAAAACGGCTACTCTGTAACCAGGATCCCTTCCATCTCTCTCACTTCCCCTTTAAGTGTATAAGTAGTAACGTGTTTCAATTGAAGGAAAGGGAGGGATAGAGAATTTCTAGTTGGGCTTCTGGTATGCAAACAAAATGATGGGGCAACAGTAGGAGGTCCAAGCAGGGATAGGTTCTCATTAAATCAGCAGATATCGTTGGATGAAAGTGCCTTCAATTGGAGATGTAGGCAAAAACGGTTGTCGGTACGTAGGAATAGTTATCTACCAACAACTGCGGGCTGATCTTCGAAATCCGTAGGATAAGATTGTGCAAACTGTCTTTGTGGAGGATTACTATTATATGGTTTATTGAGAAACTGATATTAAATGCTTATAATTTTGTTTTCTTTCTGAAAACATTAATCGAAAGGGATGTCTCTACAGGAATTGCATAATTTTTAAGCCAAATTTCAACAGTATTGGTCCTAGATCGACGGAGAAATCAAGCACCGAAATTTCAGCGAAATATTAGGCTGTGTGGGGCCATTTTTTAACCCTTGTGTTACCAAGATATCTGACACCTTCTGATAACCCGCGGTGGGGGGGGGGGGGGGGGGGGATTTTCACCCCAACTTAAAATAATTGCTGACACATGGCTTATTTTTCAGATAGTATTTTTAAAATCTGTAAGAAATATCTTGTTCAGTATTCACTGATTAATAATAAAATGCCTTGTTTTTCAAATTGTTGATTTTTTTTTTAATGGTTGCGGTTAGGAAATTTCCAAAAAATCCCTAAATTCAAATATTCCAGAAATTGTAACTGTTGATGTCTTTGAATTTTGAAATTTGGATGCAAGATAACCCAAAAAAAAATTCTTTATTCCGAAACTGCATGAAATAAGCCATAAGATCACATGAAAAACTTATTTTTTTCTCAAACTTTTGCAGGGGGTAATTTCCCCCCGGCGCGGCGACCTTTCTGCCCATAAATACAGAAAAAATTGATGAAAATGTCTGATTTTCCGTGGAATGCTTCAAAATACTCTCTTGAGGCTGACACGGAAGCTCAAAGTGATTTGTTTAAATTTCAGATTTTCAGTTTTTTATCTTTAAAAAACTGCCGTGGGGTGAAAAGTCACACCCCTTTGGTAACACAAGGCTTGACGAAGAACTAGGTAAATGATCGTCCCAATGGATAGTGTTCCCTCTCGATTGCTTTGCTACATTGCGCCATTGAACGTGTATGATGCCTTATAACGCTCTATGAAAAACGAAATGCTTGGAATTTTGAAACCTGCGATACTAACATTTAGCAAATGCTTTGCTCTTTTCCAGCCTTGAAATTTTCAGTCTTGCTTTCAGCGGAATTCAAAAGCAAACGCGTCGTTGAAAGAAAAGTTGAATCGAATGCTAAACACTCCTTCGCGTTTTTTGTGTGAAGTTCGACTCAGCGCATTGTATGGTCTGAGATCATCAAAAAAGTGGCAAAAAATCATAAAATAAATTTCTCATCAATCTATCGGTTATAAACTTTCAATACCAATTTTAAGCACAGGAAACACTCTTAACAAGTAATTTAAACCTATTAATATCAATGGAAAATTTGAAATTAAGCTTATAAAAGGTCGAAAACCATTAATTTTGATTACTTTTTTTTCATTGATTATTATTGGCTACTTTTTTTCGATCCCAGACCGATTTGCAGCGCAACAAACTAGAGTACCTAGAATATAGCTGATACGGTGCTCTTCAAGCGTTAAACTTAAAAATTCAGACCCATAGCCTTACTTTCGAGTTCCGTCAGACCATTGTGTAGTTAAAAGGACAGAAATCACGCTTCTACCTTCCTAATAACTAGAAAGTCTTAAGGAGATTTCGAGGAAGTAGTTAGGTCTTACGCTTCAGTGAAAATCAAATTTGGCCATTCTAGGTCTATTAGTTTGTTGACGCTACATCGGAAAGGTCTCCGTGCGCATTCAAAGGTGTTTGATTAAACTGCTGAAACAAATATTACCAGAAGCATGGCGATATGTGAAACCAATGTGAAGGATAGGCAATTACCAGAATTTTAATGTTTATACCGAAGTTCTTGAAAATTTTGAGAAAATTCTAGTTCTATATAACCATTTTCTGGTATCCACACCTGAATTTCATGGTCAAAGTACTAGACAGTGGCGAGGCGTGCGATTTGACAACGTTACTTCTTCCCATTGAAACGCATTAGAAAGGTCGAAAGCTTGGTCATCGCCGATGACTAAAGCGTTCGACTTTTTTGGTGAATTTTAATGGAAAAAATACATTGTTGCCAAAAGTCACTCGCCACTGGTACTAGACTTTCTGTGGTTCATATATCGTTGTGCTCTGGTACTTTTACTAAAATCCAGGAATTATTTCGTCAGTGTACATACTTCTTTTTTTGATACTTTTGAAAGCAAGGCTGGAACCATGCATCTATTTTTTATAATAATTATGGATATTTGTTGATGTCGTCTTAACGATGTCATGCGTGCAGACTGCAGAGCGAGGTAACATTCTGTTCCAGTCACAGAAATAATGAATGCATATTATTGGAAAAATCTTAAGTAGGTATCTACGCGATAAATTATCTCATTCGCAAAAAATACAGCTTTAGCGCTTTTGATTGCATCGTCGCGGCAAAAAAAACTTTTTATCCACAAATGTTACGCATTGAAAAACCTTTCCTCCTTTTTTTCTTACAAAATCACTTACATTCAGGTCTGCTCCTTGAGCCAGCGGCAGCTCGTGCAATTTTGTAACAAGGTTTTTCCTCTATTTGATTCCGTGCAAAACAATCGCGGCGATTCACCTGCAATCGATTGTTGTATATAGATTCAAATGGAGGGAAAGCATTGTTGCCAAATGGGGCTCTTGCGAACTTTTGCTATACGGGATTGAAGAGTTGATTCTTGCATAAAAACCTGTAAAAATGACGATGAGTACACTAAAAAATCACGAAATTCACTCTCAGAATCGAGCTTAATGGCGGTTCGACGCAGGTATCATGGGAGATTCCTATCTAAATTAAGATATGCCTCTGTGTTTCCGTAGAGAAAGTGACATAATAGACAGGAATCTCCCATGATATCTGCGTCGAACCGCCATGCCATTACGATCTTGCCATTTAAGTAGTTATGTAGGTTTATCACTGAATTTTAAACTTTCTCAGTGTGATTTTCGTGATTTTTGCTGGTTTTTACATCAGAATGGATTATTCATTTGCTCACAGCAAAAGTTTGCAAGAGCCCCATTGCACGAGCCGCCGCGGCCGCTCCCTTGATTTTGTTTGGTCGACGGTTTCAGGACCTTATCACTGATGCCTCAAAATAGCACCGATGACCAAATCAAAGCGAAGCTTCACAACTTTCACGTTGACTGGTATTTAACTATGAGCATTTAAAGTTAAACATTGCAAAGAATAAGATGTATTGAATTCAAAGGAAAAAAGAGAGATAAATTGAAATTAAACTTATAATAATATAGCCAATGTTGTGCGATTAAAAATAAAGTCGGATTTACATAAACGCCAAAGGTCTTTCGATCAACATGATCATAATTCATCATCAATGGCAAGAAGTTGTAAACAAGTTAAGTCATCAAGTTATAAGCAAGTAAAAGTAAAAAGCAGTAAAATGGTGTAATTTAATAAAAGTAGGATGATGCCAAACTAACGAAATATAGCAATAGAGAGGCTTTATGGGACGTGATTTTGAAACTTCAGTAAGGCAGCCATGATAGACAGGCTTGGTTTGTTTATCATTTTTTTGTTAACCTAAATTAGAAATTTGTTACCAATGACTCAATGAGCTTTAGCGATAGAGAGGATTTGTGGGACGTGATGATGTTGAGGCAGCACGAAGGCAGCCATAATGGAAATATTTTATGGACATAGACCTGTTTAATGATGACGTTACGATTGAAATTGGTTCCAAACAAATACTCTATCTCGCTCACTCTCGTGGATTTATTTACCCATAAGAAATCAGATCCAAATTTTCGAACGCAAATTCATGCTAGCAAACCACTCGTTTTCTCAAATTGTATTGCACCATTCGATTCCACGTACCTTAAAGTATCTTTTCACTCTAACATAATTCCTAAAAGATCACAAGTGAATTTACAATCACGAATCACAACTACATCGTAGGATGCTCTATGTTTTGTCCTTATTGTCTTACTCACGGTCTCTTATGGGAGTATCACCGCCATGATTGCTTGACACTCAATCATCCTAAGCTCTCTTCGTATAGAAGCTTGTTCGAGGTATAATGCGTGGTTTGATGGTGCCGATGAGCCTGTATCCTAGAATTCCGTGCCCATAAGAAGCTGTGAGTGAGACAAGGACAAAACGTATAGGACTTTCTTCGATATAACTGTGATTGTACATTAATGAGCGATGTTCCAAAAATTTTGTTGTAGCGTGCTCATATTTTAAGGTACGTGGAATCCAATGGTGTAATAAAATCTGAGAGAGCTTGTTGTTTACTAGCACAAATTTGTATTTGAAAATTTGGATCGTGTTTCTTATGGGAAAAAAACCCACGAGAGCGAGTGAGATGGAACATTTGTTTGGACCAATTGTTTTCGTGACATCACACTAAACAGGTCTGTTTTTCTCACAGTCTCGGTTTGCATGCCTCATTTTTTTTTAATTTTGTAAATTCGTGGGAAAAAACTGTGACAAATCCATTTGAAACTGGTTTTAAACGAAAGTGCAAGTGTTTTAGAGTGTCTATCTGGGCACAGACATCGATACAACTGTTTCTTTTGGAACGATTTACACGATAAAGAAACTGACTCATTACAGAAGCAAACAACATTTTTTCACAAGGATAGTTGTATTAGAATTCTGTGTCCAAATAGCCACTCTACAAGACTTGCACTTTTGATAAAACCAATTTCCGCCGGATTAATTACAATGCTTGATTTAAGGTTAAAATAGATGAGGCAAACAAATCAGAACCAGATTGCCCATGTTGCCTCACTTTGGAATAGGACTTATAGCATGTACCTCAAAATTAATGTAATTGCTTTACCTCGTTGACTGTGACGAATCCGCTTGAAATTGATTTTAAACGAACACAAGTTTCAAAGGAGAGGTTTTTCAATGCACCCTATACTAAAACTACTGTACAGCGTCTATTTTCAACTATACACTATCTCTCCCACTTTCTCTTTCTGTTCTATTCACAACCTGTCTCTTTTATTCTCTTTCTCTCTCTCTATCTCTCTCTCTCTGCTCTTTCTGTCCATTTTCTCGCTTGTTTTTTTAGATATTGCAGAGTCTTCAAAATAAGAGAACGGAGAGAAGAACATGCCGATACTCGGAGCTTGAGGGCAAGGAGAAACATTTCTCCAAAAGCAATCAGATTTATAAGGTAACCCCGTTTACCGTTTGAGTTGAGGATTGCCAAAACAAAACAAACAAAAAACAAGAGACTGTTTTAGTTAGAAGCGGGAAATTCAAAATTGACCGATTAGATGTCCGTTTAAGGTGATTCCCGGCGAAAATTTTTCAGATTATGATCCAATGGATAGCGCCATTAGTCGCTCTTGAGAAAAGTCGTGTTTTTGTAATTTTAAATCGAAAACAAAGAAAAAAACGCAAAATCCAAAAACGTCAGCACCTGCCTGATTTTGGTGGTGGTGGTGGGGGGGGGGGGGGGGGGGGTGAACCCAAAACGAGCGAAATTGGTTGAGAATGGAAGATTTAAATTATGAAATTCAGTTTGCCATAAGTTTAATGAGTGAGAGTATTTTTTTTTTTTTTTTTTTTTTTTTTTTCAAAATTAGCTAAAAAGGCATATTTCAATATTTTCCAATTTCCACCCCCTCAATAATTTAATATAAATGGCTGAACTGGTTAACCTTTTAAGGTTAAAAAAGAAGAGGCAAACCATTGACAGATTAGACCCAGCACATACTATGCTTCCTGGTGTTTGGAAAGTGAGACAAGAAAAAATGGCCTCATTTTTATTCGGAGGCTCCACAAAACAACAGCCAACAGCCACCCACTGTTGCGAGTGGTGAACGAATCAACCAAAATCTACCCGAAAATTCGAATTTGAAATAATTCATAAAAAACCGTTTTTCTGTCTTAAAAACGTCACTTTAAACCATGAGGAAAACCTAACCGAATTCCATCGCTCTATGGTAGGCGGCTGTTGGCTGATATCTCGATGAGTACCGATCAAAATTGAGCTAGAAAATTTCCAGCCATGAGCTATACCAATAGATTTGTGGATTTTTGGATTTTTGGATTTTTGGATTCTTGGGACGTGCTTTTGAGGCTCACGGGAGCAGCCATGGTGGAAATCTCTCATGGACACTTTGACACAGGCTCGGTTTGTTTGCCTCATATTTTTCAATCTTTAAATTTAAAAAAAAAAAAAAAAAAAAAAAAAAAATTTATGACAAATTCACTTAAAATTGGTTTTAAACAACAAAGCAAGTGTGGCTATCTGCACTCAGAAATCGATATAACGGTTTCTTTTGGACGGATTTGCACAAAAAAAGAAACCGACACATGACAGAAAGAAGCAAAATTTTCTCACCTGGATAGTTGTATTAGAATATATTTGTAGTGTCCTGATAGCCACCATAAAACAAGCGCTTTTTCGTTTAACACCAATTTCCACTGGATTAATCACACTTTTTGATTTGAGGTTAACAAAATATGAGGCAAACAAAGCCGAAGCAGATCGCCCATGCTGCCTCGTTTTAAGATAGGACATGACTTGTTTCAGTCTCTCTATCAGTGGTGTAGCGTGCAAGATGCCTGGCAATGTTACAGTTCGTCTATTTGAACCCTAGAAAAACATCAAAGTATTGGGTGTTCGGTGAACACCTTCACATTCGACCTTTTTCATGGCTTTTAAATGGACACAGTACGACGTAGCAAAATTGCAGGTTACGCCACTACTTTCTATTGCTATACCCAGAGTTGGGCGACCAACTAATCTGGAATAATGAAATTAGTCCGGCAACGCTGCGATGCCTAAGGAAAAGTTCTCGTTACCTGAAAAATTAATAACTTAGCAGATGTTGTGAATGGGGCTGTTGCATACTTTTGCTACAGCGATATAGAGTGTTGAATCTTACGTAAAATCACGTGAAAAGTCCATTAGTGGTATCAGAAAGTCATAAAATGCAGTACTAAACTCACAAGAAGCGTTTATCTGAAACCCAAGATGGCGGTAAAATATCGAGCAACCTGTGAGCACGCACCGTGAACATCCATGATGGGCAACGTTAACGCAACCTCACAGCATCGGAGGTTATGAAATTGTTTGCGTTGTGATTGGTTGTGGTCGATGTTGTGAGGTTGGCCATCTTGGATGTTCATTGTGCTTGCATACAGGCTGCTTGATATTTTACCGCCATCTTGGATTTCAGTTAAGTGCCTTTGTGAGTTTGTTATTGCATTTTATGACTTTCTGCTGCCACAAATGGACTTTTCACGCGATTTTACATGAGATTGATTACTCTATAGCGCTATAGCAAAAGTTTGCAATAGATCGATCCATTGACCGAATAAATCGATCAATTTGATAAATCGGCGTTGCCAGACTGACCAAATAAATTTAAACTAATTTTCGCTCAACTCTGGCTATACCTCGTTGGCGCAGTTACAGTTCGTTGATTTCACGTTTTACAAAAGGCATCTGAACCAATCATATTCCTGGATTTTAAATTTCCCGCTTTTCCACTAAAACAGTCTAGAGAAAAATAGAGCGAGAAAAAGAGATCCTTTAGAGTTGTTAAGTTACCTTATCCAATTTGAAACTTGTTTAAAAAGAAACCCTTCCCTGAGACAAAAGAAAATGTTGGTCCCCCCCTTCTCTCTTACCAAAACCTGTTCTTGGCTTTTTGCGCATGTTCCGCATTTTGTTCGTTTCCGCCTCCAAGCTCGGCCTCGGCAGTAAGTTTAGACCCTGCTGCTCTCTCCTTCTCCATTTCTATTTCTGCTAGCAATTTGACAACAGTGGCGGCCTCGTGAAATAAATCAATCGTTGTTTTTTTTTCTTCTGGCTCACTATGGTCTTATGTTGTGTGGTCGGAAAAAAGTGGCCAAAACACGCAACCGTTGATGAGACAATTTTACTTTTTGATTTTTTGCCACTTTTTGACGATCTCAGACTCAGACCATAGTGTAACCATTTGAAACGATCATTGTAAAAGTATCGATTATTTAGGGGTGTTTGATTGAACTTCCTATAGGGATCGATTCTTTTCCATTGGTTAAACGGACGAAGAAATGTCGATACATCGCTATTCACTCTGGCCGCCTCTGACATTTATATACATAGATCATTTTTGTATTTTGTATTTGTTCGTTTTATTTTGAATTTATCTTAATTTGTAATTTTATGCTCCTGCTTTTATATATCTGTATTGTATCTGTTATCTTGCAAGAGACAGGATCAGGATGCCAGTAGAAATAAACTCTATACTTGCGTGTATACGGGTAATTCCAAGGTAAGGTGAACGCATCGGCAACAGACACCCTTAATGGAACTTTCAGAGGAATTGGTCGATAACTTTCGATAAACTTAAAGGATTTCAAATACATTGAATTTAAATGAACTTTAAACCTTATAAGCTATCATTTGAATGATATTATCTCATACTATCAACATAATAACACGGCCAGAAAAACCAAAACCAAAATAAAAACAGATGTTCCAGAGACAGACACCCCAAAATGTGTAGCTATATGTTGCAGTAATTGAGGTTTTCGTTTTAGTGACAAACACTGGATCACCCCTTGTAGAATGTGTGAATTTTCTTATTTTTGTAGCTTAAAAGACTGCTTTGAGACATGATACAGTTTCCCTTGATCTAGGGGCTTCGCACTGTGGGAGTGTCCTTCAGAGGTTTCGTGTATTAATCAGCTGGAATTAGCTACACATGAGGTGACTTTTTTATGATTCAATCTCTCTGCTATGAGAGCAACAAATTCACAAAGTTTTGCATTTAAAGCACTCTGTATATAGTAGGTACCTAAACTTCCCTATAAGTAATAACATAAGCAAAATGAGCTCAGATTTCTTATTATTCCTTAATGAATAAGAAGAAAAGTATCTGTTACTGGACTCGTGTCTGTGATCGGTGCGTTCACCTTAACCCTTTCACACACGGATTATGAAAAAAGTGTCATTGTAATCTGAAACCTATACCATTAAATTGAACGAACTTTTCTCATATGATTTCATGTGCGAGTCAATTTCTTCGACTTTCCATTAGACTCCAGGTAAAATGTCGTCCTTTATGGGAAACTGTGAGAGAAAGGGTTGAAAGGACTTTTCACCGATGCCAATTCATAGTATATAGTCATTGAAATTGCATCATTTGAACATTTGAAGCTACCAAACAAATGGATATTTCCATCAAAATTGTTTTCGTTTAACAACTTTTCGAAAATAAGTTGATTTAGGATACCTACATTGAAATCACACTGCTTTTGAGGACTGCTGGAAAAAAATTTCTTGGGATGGTTTTTTTAGACTTTGAATTTATTTATTCGCACGTTTTTAGTATTGCACGGAAAAATAGACTGGTAGACTTTACCATCTGCATAGCTGATTTTGGAGTCTGCTATCAAGTATGATAGATACATTAATACAATCATATGGTAAATGCAACGTGCTTTGTGGTAAATTACGATAACCTGTTGGTATATTTCACCACAAGGTACGTTGCATTTACCATGATGTTAAAATTAACCATACTTGATAGCAGACTTTAAAATCAGCTATGCAGATGGTAAATTCTACCGGTCTTTTTTTTCCGTGCAAGACTAAAAATGTCCGAATAAATAAATTCAAAGCCTGAAAAAGACATCCCAAGAAAATGTTTTCTAGCAGTCCTCAAAAGCAGTGTGAGTTAGTAAAAAAATTGTCACTCCGTGTCTGTTAGTGAGGTGCTATAGGTCGTGACAGTAGTGATTCGCACGGTTAATCCAGCGGCAAAGTGTGCAATGTGGCAACGTTTCCTTTAGCCCCTTTAAACACATTAGACAAGTCGAAACATCTATAGTCATCGCCGATGACCGAAACATTCGATTTTCAGTAAGCTTAAAATGGAAAGAGTGTATCGTTGCCAAATTTCACGCTTCACTACTGGGTTAATCATGATGATTTTCGTAAAGATGGTGTTGGTTCTCATTTCTCATACTGTATTGTAAATTTGTGTCATATCTCTATAGCTCTTTCTCTGTTTTTTACAGTGGCGAGGCGATCTATCTGGCAGCGTTCCTTTTTTCCCCCATTTAAACACATTAGAAAGGTCGAAATGCCTGGTCATCGCCGATGACTGAAGCGTTCGACCTTTTTGGTGAATCTAAATGGAGAAAATACATTATTGTTGCCAAATTTTACGCCTCGCCACTGGTTTTTTACCTCCTAACGTTCTTCTCTACTCCAAAAGAGAGCAGCAATCATCCAGCTGCGACTCGTGCAATTTGGCAACAATGTTTTTCCTCCATTTGACTCAATGTAAAACAATCGAATGCTGTTGAAGCGCTGCTTCACTATCGAATCGATTTTTTTACATAAAATCAAATAAAGGAAAAACATCGTTGCCAAATGCAAGAGCCACCTTTGCAATCATCAATCAAACTCGAGAATTATTGTTTAGAAACTGGTGTTTTTATTGTAATGATACTTTCGACAGTCACAGCTCACGTATAGCCCTCTGTCGGTTGACTGAGAATCGGAGAAGACTTTAAAATGGATAACGATTGAAAAATGCATGTTTCTCTTATCGTACGGATTTTCCTCTTTCTCATGCTCCGATTTTACACTTATAGTATGATCCATAAACGAAGTTTCCAACTAAGGCCCTAGAAGGAATGATACCCTCTGTTGACCAGAGTATGAAATAGACCTGCTTATTGTTAGTGATGACGCCACGATCAAAATTGGATCCAAACAAATGCTGTATCTCGCTCACCATTGTGGATTTACCAATAAGAAATCAGATCCTTTTCAAATGAAATTATTCATGCTAGTAAACAACCAGTTTTCTCAAATGTTAATGCACCAATAGATTCCACGTAAGTATCTTAAGGTGATTCCAGGTGAAACTTTTCCAGATTTCAATCCGATGGATAGCGCCACAAGTCGCTTTCCGGAAAAGTCGTGTTATTGGCGTTTTGAACTGAAACCATAGATAAAACGCAAAATCCAACAACGTCAGCACCTGCAGCAATTTTTGTGGATTTTTTAAGCCCAAAACGAGCAAAATTGGTTAAAAATTAAAGCCGTAAATTATGAAATTCGTTTTGCCATAAGCTTAGTGAGTGAGAGTGAGCGCGAGTGATAGTACGTCTATCTGCCTCACTCGCACTCATTGAGGCTTATGGGAATTTTCGTATTTCATAATTTCCGGCTTCATTTTTGAGTGTTTCAGCCTGAAACTTTCAGGGTATCTCCCTGAAGTATATACTCGCAGGTGCTGACGTTCCTCAAATTTGTGTTTTTAGCGTGAATTCGTCAATTTTAGCCAAAAACTGTTGACTTTTAGAGCAGCGCGACGTGGTGTCCACAGTTGGAATTAATCGACCCTGGAATCATCTTAGAGTATCTTTTCACTTCGACATAATTCATAAATGATCACAAGTGAATTGACAATCGTAATTAATGATTATATCGAAAGATATCCTTATATTTTGTCAGTGGCGGCTCGTCGGGTGAGGCAAGTGAGGCGACGCCTCACCTGTTTCGAAGAGGGAAAGAAAAGGAATTGGGAGGGAATAAAACAGAGGAATAGGAAATTAGTTTGTGAATTGCTGGTTCCTCAGTGCCAAATTTTTTATCCATAAGTAGTAATTGAAAAAGATAGGTACGAGATTTGATTGAGAAATAATAGCCACTGCGTTGAGAAATAAGTCCGTCAGCGCTGTGGTGCGGAGGTGGCCGGCTGCGAAAGCGAAGCTCATGCGGCGATCTCCCTCAGCGCTGCATGTCACGATGGATAGCGGGAGAAGGCGGTGAGTGCGGATATGCTAGCGGAATCGAAGCTCATGAGGCGATCTTCATCGACGCTGCATGTCGCGATGGATAGGCAGGCGGAGAGCGAGAGAAGGGAGGTAGTGAAGAGAATTTGGAGAGCGTTTGGAGAAACTGGTTCCTTCACTCGGCGCTGCTGCTCGTCGCCTCTTCGCACACACTGACTGGCAGGGTCGGAGTGGAGGGGGTGAACGAAATCATCTCTCTTCTCTTCTCTCAAGTGATGCTTCAGGCAACTGGCGGTATCCTTTGCCAGCAGGTTAAAAAAGTTTGTTTACTTTGATTAATTTCCTATTCATTTACGTTTTGTTTTCTCCCGCCTTTCTTTCTCTGTCTCGCTCTGCCTCTCTCTTTCTCTTTAAACTGTGTTGCCACTGTATTCATGTCTACAATTAGGGGAGTGAGAGGGTGGTATTTGCTTCCTCTAGTTTCTCCTATATTCTTTACATACTGTCTTGAGTGTTTCATTTATTCTTTATTTGTTTCTTTTTTGTTGGCTGATTTTCTTTACTTTTTTGTCGGACGATTTTCTTGATTTTTTTGTTGGTTGATCTATCTTTCACTTCCTGTCGATAGAGACTTTTACCTTTCCCAATTTAAGCGTGTTTTATTTTGATAATTTTCATAATCTCCCATCAAATGCAGTATTTAAATGTATTAATGAAAAATAATAATATAACTGTCATTAATTTTAACCGATAGATATACGCGCGAACCATCGTGTAGATCGCATCAAAAGCCCCTAGAATTTCACGATTTGGCCTCTTATTATTCAAAATTTTCTGGGGGAGGGCCCCCAGACCCCCCTTTCTCCTGAGGGGTATTCCATACCCCCCAGACCCCCCGGCGATATAGACTTGTTAATTTTCGCCTCATCAGTGCTGAGGTTCACGAGCCGCCACTGTATTTTGTCCTTGTCTTACTCACAGTCTCTCTTAAAATTACGGGCCCATCACTGGGACGACACTCACAATCAATCATCCTAACCTCTCTTCGTATCGAAGCATGCTCGAGGTAGAGCCGATGAGCCCATATCCTAGAATTATGTTCCCATAAGAAACTGTGGGTGAGACAAGGACAAAACATGGGACTTTTTTCGATGTAACTGTGATTGTAAATTAATGCGTGCCGTTTTGAGAATGTTTTTGAAATGTGGTTAAACTTTGAAGTACGTGGAATCCAATAGTGTGATAAAATCTGAGAGAATTTGTTGTCTACCAGCACTTTGCATTTGAAAATGTGGATCCTATTTCTGTTGGTAAAACCCACGAGAATGAGTGAGATGGAGCATTTGTTTTGATTCAATTTTTTTCGTGAAGTCGCGTCGCACTAACCAAGGGGGATCCTTAAAATCCCCGACTTTTGGATGGAATGCATGAAATAGAAAACGCGCGGTGATTGCTGAATACGAGTCAATTGGTAGCCAAGTCTATAATAGAAATGCGGAATATTCATCCAATCGGTTATCGAGCAATAGTCTTGAGCATCACGGAAAAAAATTCACGGGTACGGTTACTATAAAAGACGGGCTCGGGAACCGTGAATCACGGGTAAAAGTTGGACGCCGTCTAGACATGGTTACGACACCCGTACATATACGGTTCAGAGCTCAACTTCAGCTATATATGGCACCTGTAAAACACGGCTACCTTGTCCTTTCACGGTTAGTACATGAACTGACGTGTATGGCTGTCACACCCGTACAGGTTTTTTTTCCGTGCATCGCTGATAACCAATTCGATAAATTCTGTATTTTGATTAGACTTGGCAACCACTTGACTCGTATTCACCAACCGTTTCCCATTCTCATCCAGTCTATTTAAAAGTTGGGAATGGAGGTCTTGCACAATTTTGCTGTGAGCAAATGAATTGTCCAATCTGAAGTGAAAACCAGCGAAAATCACAAAAATCACTCTTAAAAACGATAAAATTCAGTTTTAAACTCACAAAGCTGTTTTAACAGCAAGTTCGTAAATCGTAATGTCGGTTCAATGGAGGTATCATAGGAGATTCCTGTCTATTATTTGTCACTTTCTCAGCGGAAACACAGAGATCTACTTATCTCAATTTAGATGGGAATCTCCTATGATACCTGCACCTGCGCCTGCGTCTCTCCGTCATTAAGCCCGATTCTAAGAGTGAATTTCGTGATTTTTTAGTGTACTCATCGTCATTTCTACAGGTTTTCCTACAAGAAACAACTCCTTTGTTCCCAAAAGCAAAAGTTTGCAAGAGAAGCCCATTTCAAGGATCGCCTCACGTAGGTCTCTAACTGATCCATCTGAACTTTAGGATTAGAATGCTCTGTATGAGTTGAGCTTTAGACTTTTTTAGTGTACTTATCGTAATTTTTACAGGTTTCCATATACAAGAAACAACTCCTCTATTCCCAATAGCAAAAGTTTGCAAGAGAAGCCCATTTCAAGGATCGCCTCACTGAGGTCTCTATCTGGTCCATCTATGAACTTTAGGATTAGAATGCTCTGTGTGGGTTGAGCTTTAGACTTTTTTAATGGACTCATCGTCAGTTCGCAGCTTTAAATACATCCGAATCGATGCGACAGTTCATTGGTCCACAGAAAATCCTTGCAGATAGCCCCTTTTCCAACGTCGAATGTCTCGATGGAATGACGAATGAAACACCCTGTATGCTTGCTCTTTCATGCCGATATCGCCCGTCCCGTCCCGCCCAGCCATCCCTCCATTCTTATCTGCCGCAAGTCAATTTCTATCTGATTTCTTTAGAGACTCGTCCTCCGCTGCCCCTGTACCGGTTGAGTTCCCCCTCCCACACCCAACGCTATCCCTTTTTGCCCCTACTCTGCTGTTTTATCTCGCCCTCTCCTCTTACCGCAATCTATTTGTATACTTATGGTATAATGTATAATTCGTATGTATCCGACAGATTTCTTATAAGCGCTTCTTCCCCTTTCTTACTTATTTCTTTTCTACGTTATTTCTATACTATTTTCTCATTATTTTGGCTGTGCCTATTTCTGATTGTAAACTCGTTCTCTAGTTTAGTATTTAATCGTTTATTTTCTGTGATTTTTTTATTCAAAAGGTAACGTATACAGGGTGTTTCATATAACCTGCTCACTATGGTTTTCTTGAACGGGTGACGATAAAAAAATCTGGAAAAATCGGTTTTATAGTAACTCGGGCCTGAAGTTTCATTTAAAAATACTGCCACAACCCAAAATTTAGTTTTTGGGGGGTTTTCAGGGGGGGTGCCCCCCTTATCTCGAGATTTTCAAATAGCAACCCCTATCTTGTGATACCTCGTTTGAAAGAAGGTAAAATTCTAAGCATTTTGGCTTAAACCGGAAGTCGATATCTTATTTCGTTTTCGAGATATCGAAGGTCGAAGATCGATATAGGACCCATTTTCGAAAATTCTTAACTCCTACAAAAAAGTCGTAAAACAAAAAACTGCACATGTAAAATGCTCTACTTGATGAGTACTTTCAAGAAAAAAATACAAATTTACAATCGAATGAACCGGAAGTCGACTTTTAGGCACCTTAATATTTTTGGCGGGAAAACCCCCATTTCTCAAAATTTTCAAATGGCAACCCCTATCTTTTAATACCTCATTCGAAAAGGCGTAAAAAGTTGTGCATTTTGGCGCAATCAAAAGTCCGATATCATTTTTATAATTCGATATATCGAAACTCGAAGTTCGATTTAGACCATTTTTCGACCCTGTAAAAAACTGATCCTATCGTGTGATACATCATTCAAAAGCACATAAAAAACCAAGAATTTTAGTGCAAACCGGAAGTCAATACCTTTTTTTGCGGTCGAGATATCGCAAGTCAAAGTTTAGTATTTGGTTAGGGCTTACCTTAAACTTTGACTTGCGATATCTCGACCGCAAAAAAAGGTATTGACTTCCGGTTTGCACTAAAATTCTTGGTTTTTTATGTGCTTTTGAATGATGTATCACACGATAGGATCAGTTTTTTACAGGGTCGAAAAATGGTCTAAATCGAACTTCGAGTTTCGATATATCGAATTATAAAAATGATATCGGACTTTTGATTGCGCCAAAATGCACAACTTTTTACGCCTTTTCGAATGAGGTATTAAAAGATAGGGGTTGCCATTTGAAAATTTTGAGAAATGGGGGTTTTCCCGCCAAAAATGTTAAGGTGCCTAAAAGTCGACTTCCGGTTCATTCGATTGTAAATTTGTATTTTTTTCTTGAAAGTACTCATCAAGTAGAGCATTTTACATGTGCAGTTTTTTGTTTTACGACTTTTTTGTAGGAGTTAAGAATTTTCGAAAATGGGTCCTATATCGATCTTCGACCTTCGATATCTCGAAAACGAAATAAGATATCGACTTCCGGTTTAAGCCAAAATGCTTAGAATTTTACCTTCTTTCAAACGAGGTATCACAAGATAGGGGTTGCTGTTTGAAAATCTCGAGATAAGGGGGGCACCCCCCCCTGAAAACCCCCCAAAAACTAAATTTTGGGTTGTGGCAGTATTTTTAAATGAAACTTCAGGCCCGAGTTACTATAAAACCGATTTTTCCAGATTTTTTTTATCGTCACCCGTTCAAGAAAACCATAGTGAGCAGGTTATGTGAAACACCCTGTATATTTGCTTTGCACTGCGCGTTGTGCAACTTGGAAACCGTGCTTCTCGGCCATAAAGCTCCAAGCAGAAGTATCGATGTTTTAAGAGTTCAATGAACCTCTTGAAGATCCACGGAGAAAAATTTCTGGTTGAAATGACGGAACGTATTATTAATAATGGGGTAAAAAGTCCTTTTAAAATAATAAGAATTCTTATTGATCCAACGATTCTTTCTCGTGATTCTTCTGAATCATCAGAACGTTCAATTGGATCAATAATAATTCTCGTTGAATCAATAAGAATTCTTATTATTTTAGAATGAATTTCTCTTTACCCCAATTTCATAATGCGTTCCGTAATTTCAATCAGAAATTTTTCTCCGTGTCGATTAAGTTTAGTTTAAACCTAATAGATCCATTATCAATGCATTGATCTCTGCGAAATCCTGTTATATCTCACTTTCGGGTGAGAAATCCTAAAGTATTCAACAAGTCTTGTAGAAAAGTACGTCCGGGGGGGGGTTCAAATTTGAGGGACGGGGGTCATTTTTTAGTGAATGTCTTTTTTTTCTCTCAAATTTGAGAAAAGGGCTTGAAACTTGCATAGGTGTTTAGTCTCTGTGTAATTAACCCTTAAGGGACTAGCCATTTTGCCGCTTAAATTTGTTGATTCCTGTGGGTAATAATTGTTCAAAGTACCTAAGCAGCCATAGCTGTACACGAATGACCAATGGGCCATGCCGGTCAGAAATATGTGCTTGAAACAATCTGAATTAAGATTCCTCTTTGAAGTGCTTCATTTTTTTTTTTTTTTTTTTTCACTTTGTTCGATCTTGTAATGAGTTTCATCCAATCAGATTAGTTAAATTGACGCGGTGACTCACCAAAAAAAAGGGAAAAAAATCGGTTAAAAAAAGAGCGAAGCCCAAAGGAAATGTATTTCTGTCTCGCCTCATCTTCTGAAGAAAAACCCCTCTCTCTGCTGTAAGTTGTGCTGATAGGTGGCAGGGGTTGAAAAGCGTTGAGAGCTGAACAAACACTCTGTGTTTATATTCAGACTGTGTTTGCATTTTTTTTCTTCTTTTTTCCTCTTTTCGCTGAAGTAATAAAAACATGACTCTGGGTCACAGCACAGTCGGATCAGGTCAGTATCGGTAGCCGTGCGAGAATAGTAGATCTGTCGCAATATTTTGCAATAGCGTTACAAATGGTCGATTCTGGTGTCAAATTGCGAAAAACTCACATCAAAAGCATTGAAAAGTCACAAATTCCAATCGCAAAAGAAAAAAAATGGGAAATTTTAGAATAGCGACCACAATTATGAACCTGCAAATGTCATGCTATAATATTGCTCTTCTGTAGTAATTTTACGTGTAAAATCCATTATTGATCTCGATATTTTCAAAAATTAAGTTAAATTACTTTTCAGGCTATCTTGTACCTTTACCGCACAAATTTTATAATCTAGTATAAAAATTTGACTTAAAATTACCAGCATCATATGCGAAAAACTCCTAGAAAGATATTTGGTACCTAGAATTTTTTCGATTCGACGCGTTTGAAGCGCGATAATTGCTGCACAATGTGGAAAAGTCAGCGCTTTTACTATGGCAGGCAGCAGTAAGTATGCAACCCGCCACACTACTGCTTCTTCATCAGTCATCAGGCCGCCTGTCATAGTAAAAACAGGTATACTTGTCCACATTGCGCAGCGCAATTGACTTGCTTAGTACGCGTCCTATCGAAAAATTCAGGAAACCAACAATTTTTCTAAGGGGTCTTTCAGCTGCTCGTGGTGATTATTTTTCAAATTCAATCCGTAACATAGAGTAAGGAGATTGCCTGAAAATTATGCTTGGACTTAAATTTTGGATTTCTCTAGGTCATCAATGGATTCTAAACGTAAAATTCCTACCATCACCAATTTTCATAACATTTGCGTCATAGTTGCGGTCGCTATCAAAATAATTAAACATTTTTTAAAATTTTTAGGGGGTTATAGCTCAAAAGGGGACATTTTCGGATCCATGGTCATTGGGGGAAAAGTCTTATTTTTCTTCAAATATATGCGGTAGAAGTTTGCACGTGGAGTTCAATTACACCCTGTATCATTTCCTGTACCCATTCATTCATTTTTCGTCCACTTTTAAGGTCGATCGATTTTGCCTTCCTTTATTTCTCCTTTCAACCAGGGGCGGCTCGTGCAATTTGGCAACAATGTCATCCCTCCATTTGATTGTATGTAAAACAATCGATTCGAAAGTGAAGCAGCGCTTCACCAGCAATCGATTGTTAAACATAGATTCAAATGGAGCGAAGATTTTGTTGCCAAATAGCACGAGCCGCCACTGCTTTCAACTTTTTTTACCGCTCAGTGGCGGGCGTCGCAAGGGTCTGAAATGCTGTGCTTTTTTATAAAGAAAATGAAAGTACTTGATGAGCTGAGAACAAAGATGCCTTTGGTTTCTATTTAAGTCCCATTGTCCCGGAGATAAGACTTTACCCAAAATATTCATTGTTTTAAATTGTTTTCATTGGGAATTCCGCGTAGTGACGTCATTACGCACACAATTTTTTGCAACTTTACAAGTTTGTATCTCCAAAACTGGGCCACTTAAAAAAAAACCAAAGACACCTCATTCTCATCTCAGCAAGTACTGCCGTTTTCTTTAGATAAATATATATAAAAAATCAGACCCTTTGCAACTGCCTCATTTGGTAACGTTGTATCTTTCCCATTTAACCCTTTCATGCGCGCTTTTTGGAGCTCGATTTTTTTTTAAGATTCTATCAAACCTTTCCAAAGAACAAAATTTTCTAAGAACTTTGATAGGTCTTTCACATTTTTTTCAAAATTACCCTTTAAATTCCATTTAGTCCCATGTTAAATTAAGTGGGACAGCATTTGCCCACTATCCCTGAAAGGTTTAAAACCTACATGAAAGGTCGATGTTCACCGAAAACCCAATAGTTCGATATTTTCCATGGGTTTAAATAGACACAATCCCACGTTGCCGAATTGCCAAATTACACGCTACCTACGCCACTATACAAGAATTTCTTTCTTCCTCCTCTTGTCCGTAAATTCGCTCGATTCTTAGTCCACTGTGCTATGAAACGACAAGAGCGCAGCACAACCTAGCTCTAACTTATAATTGCATCCGCTCATTGAATTCAAATAGTATTTTCGTGAACGGTTTTTTTTTTTTTTTTTTTTTTTTTTTTTTTTTTTTTTTTACAACATCTTGTACACCGCGCGTCTTATCTTCCGACACGACTTTTCATCTCATCTTTTTCCTTTCACTTACATTTTGCCTAGAGGGGGTGTTTTTTCTTCCGTGATTTTTTTCTTTCATTGATAGCATCTGCTTGTAAACATAGACAAGTGATCGTAGCTATCAATTGATCATTGTTTTTTTTTCTTCTTTTTTTTCTTTTTTTTTATTATTTTTTTATTATAAAGACGAAACCTTTTCATAGTCAGGAAAAAAGGTAGAAACAGTATTATAACTACATAAAAGGGGCGGGGGACATTCCTTTCCGCTAGTTATTTATTTATAGAGTGCATCTTTAATTCTTTTGAAACGATTTGACAGTGCACAGTGTACTTAATATGTGCTAATAGAACAGAGATGGAGAAATCATTCGAATGATGGTTAATTTGGTGTAATCTCTCCCATTTGCCCGATTCTGTATATCCAATGGCCCAAATGGGGCTCTTGCAAAATTTTTCTATGAGCAAATAAATGGTCCAATCTAATAATGTAATGAACAGCAAAAATCACAAAAATCACACCGAAAAAGTCTAAAATTCAGTAATAAACTCACATAACTGCTATAACGGCAAGATCGTAATGGCGCTTCAACGCAGGTATCATGGGAGATTCCTGTCTAATCTGTCTTTTTCTCTACGGAAACACAGACACAAGTCTCATTTTAGATAGGAGTCTCCCATGATACCTGCTTTGAACCGCCATTATGCCCGATTCTGAGAGTGAATGTCGTGATTTTTCAGTGTACTCATCGTCATTTTTACATGTTTTTATGCAAGAATCAACTCTTCAATCCCCCGTAGCAAAAGTTTGCAAGAGCCCCATTATACTTTTTACCAAATGGTCTTCAAGTTCCTTCTTCACCGCGCGCTCTAAGTACAGCAGTCAGTGGCGTCGCGTGCAATCTGGTAACGCTGGAATCCGTCCATTTTATACCCATGCGAAATATCGATTCGAGGGAGTGCACTGTGCAGTGTGCACCTCCAATAGTTCGATTTTTTTCATGCATTTTAAATGAACAAAATGCAGAGTTGCTAGATTTCACGCGAGGCCGCGCTGGTGACTGCGGTGCTGCCAGATTTAGTAAAAAAAATTCACACTTTACATTAAATTACATTACAGTATTTTTACTTTCTCACAACTAACAAAGTTAGAAATTGAGAGAGTATTGCGATGGCGCAGATGTCCGTCTCCGTCTATCACAAGAATATTAAAGCCCCCCCCCCCCCCCCCCCAGAAAATGTAAGTGGGTCCTCTAGATTAAGGTTGATGAAAGAAAGTGTTCGTGGGGTATTCCCTACAGTTTATTTTATGCCAAATCTGTGAGCATTTGAAATACTGAAATATTGAAATATTGCAAGTTCCAATTCAAGAGGGATGTTTCGTTTGTCTGTTTCAGTTTTTAAATATGGCCAGCGTGTTTATGAGGATATTCAATCTTATTTGTATGATGCTCCTCATAGGTCATTGGTCTGGGTGCCTTCAATTTCTTGTTCCTATGCTTCAAGGTTTTCCATCAAATTCTTGGGTCGCAATCAATGAGCTTCAGGTAAGCACGTATAATGGGTTTTTTTTTTTTTTTTTTTTTTTTTTTTTTTTCGTTTTTGTTTTTGTTTTTTTTTGTTTTGTTTTTTTTTTTGTTTTTTTGTTTTTGTTTTTTTTTTGTTTTGCTTTGCTTTGTTTTTTATGTATACATAAAGTGTGGATAAATGGCTTTTGGCCCCTTTTCGGGATCCTACAGCCACCCATTCATGGATGGACATGTCCTAATTATGGTTTGGAGGCTTCACATCCACGGTTCAGGATTTCCAATTTTCCACCAGTTCACTATCTTTGGACCCACTTACACGCTTTTGTTATGGGTATCATTGCCGACTCGTACAATTGGGCAACAGTGTTTTGCCTCCCTTTGAATCGATGGAAAACATATATTGATTGTTGATGAAGCAGAAATTCACGATTGAATCGATTGTTTAACATAAAATCAAATGGAGGGGAAACAGTAATGCCACATTGCACGGAGCCACCGATATGGGTATAAATTTTACCGTATCAAGACTTTTCGCTGATGCCGAAAAATGTAATAGAAATCGAATCAGAAAAACGTCTCAAGCGACTTAATGAATATAAATATTGCTGTTGAATGCGTTTCTTTCAGCGAGTTCTACAATAACTATATGTATAGTTAACAGTAACTAACAGTACTTAACTGTAACTAACAGTTCTACAAATGACTGTAAATGCAATGAATCGTTGAAATAACATAAACCTATAGCTTTTCAAGAGTTGAAACAGACGAAATGACGTAGCAGAAATAGCATATTAGTAATTCCATCATTGCAGAATGACATTTTTGCCCAGTGGCGTAGCTTGCAATTTGTCAACGTTGCAGTTCATCCATTTAAACCCATGAAAAAGATCGAACTATTGGGTGTTCGGTGAACACCTTCGACTTCGACCTTTTACATGGATTTAAATGGACTTGACACAATGTTGCCAAATTGCACGCTACGCCACTACTTTTGCCTCCTAAAAAGTAGTGTGCTATCAATGTATCATAAAATCGAAAATGGAAATCGACCCTCCATAAAACTGTAAGAAAAGTTTGCAAAAAACCCGCATTCTAAGCGGAAGGCCGAGGAAACTTGGAATCGAATACAACTAGAGGAAACTGCGAATAACTATACATAGTATTTCCCTTTTCAATATTCATACCGCACAGCCACGATTAAAATATTAAAAAAAAAAAAAAAAAAAAAAAAAAAAAAAAAAAAAAAAAACAGGTACGTGAACAAAAATGACATTCATGGGAGTAGGAAAATGGAAATAAAAACTGACGAAGAATAATAAGGAGCAATAGCTCATCAGTGTTGGCTAAATGTAAATACCTCGTCAAACTAATGAAAAGCTCTCTCTGAAAATATCGGGGCGACCAATTAAAAAGGAAAAAAATTCGATCAAACCGCATGCAAAGTTGCCCTATCGTATCTGAAGAAAGAAGAAAAGTCACAATATTTCACAGGTATTATGATGTAAGCAACAGGGCTGCCGTTTTGCGTATAATCAATGCTATTTTTCAATTCACCGATGATTCCACCGGTTGAGAAAAGATTACACAGTTCAGTTCAGATCATGGCTGTAATAAACTAAAATACTCGCATCTGTAATCTTTTCTCAACCGGTGGAGTCGTCGATGACTTTAAAAAATTTGCGGATATTTTAATTAATCAACGGAGTTTCCACCGATTAAGGAAAGATTACAGATCAGAGTATTTTACGTGCATTACAGTCATACACTGAACTGAACTGTGTAATCTTTTCTCAACCGGTGGAATCATCGGTGAATAGAAAAATAGCATTGATTATACGCAAAACGGCAGCCCTGGTAAGCAAAGATATTTGTTTTCGACAGCATCCGACAACCATTTTAGAGCAGTCTCGTGTCGAGCGGGGTAGCGGAGAGAGTGGGGAGAAGTGGAGCCATGCTCGGGGAATGAAAAGGTCAAGAGGTTTTTCGTAATCGGGTTTCCCCACTTAATGAACACCAGCGCGAGTCCCTCGCCCCCCCCCTCCCCCTCTTTCCAGCAACGACACCCAGAGCGCGCTTCTTGCAAATTGTACCCTGAAACAATTGAAAATTTGTTCTTTGATGTGCGATAGTTCGCGGGTATATCGCCAAGAATGATTATTTAATAGAAAATTTGTATCCCCCTCCCCCCTTTATGACTACGCCACTGCACGGAAAAAAAAAAGACTGGTAGAATTTACCATCTGCATAGCTGATTCTGGAGTCTGCTATCAAGTATGATTAATTTTAACATCATGGTAAATGCAACGTACCTTGTGGTGAAATGAACCAACAGGTTATCTTAATTTATCACACGGTGCGTTGCATTTACCATATGATGGTAAAATTTCTAAAACTATACCAGTCTTTTTTTTCCGTAGGATTATCAGTGGCGGCTCGTGCAATGTGGCAACAATAGATTTCCTCAATTTAAAACTGTGTAAAATAATCGATTATTTGGTGAGGCGCTGCGCCTCACCTAGTATCGATATTTTTACGTAGGTTTAAATGGCGAAAGATCACTATTGCCAGATTGCACGAGCCGCCTCTGGGGATTATAAGATGTTTCTTAATTTTTTCCCCCATCTATTTTCCTCTACTGAATACTTTGGAAGGTCATAAAGACGCTTGTTACTGACTTTAAAACGCCTTCAAAAATACTGATATGCAAAATCGGTCGCCTAGGGGCTGTTGCAGATGTCCGAATTTTTGTGTGAATGCAATTTAACTGTAATTTTTTTGGTTTTCTTTTTTTTTTACACTGTAGACATATAACTCCCTCTGTTTAATAAGTTGTTATGAATACTTCCCAACTATTTATCCAAACTAACTATACTTTAGAAAGTCTTAAAGACGCTTGTTAATGACGTAAGAACGCATGCAAAGATACAGATATACAAAGCCGTTCAGCTGGACAGCAGAGCCAATGAGGCTCGTATTAATTGCGACTTGTCAATTTTACACAGGTTTCGAGATAAATGGCCCGGAACGAAAACCCCGAGTTAATTTCCATAATATCAAAAAAAGTTTGGAACCACGCATTTCCCTCCATTTCCAGCCAATCAGGAGTCGACTCTTATCAGCATTAACCACGCTAGCTCTCAATGCAATGGAGCTCTTGCACGGTTATGCTGTAGACAAATGGAGGATCAATTCCAATGTAAAATGCTATAGAAATAACGACGAGACCATTCAAAAAGTCTAAAACTCACTCCTCGCAGGGGAAACTTAACTTGAAATTTCGGGTAACCACCCTTGCATGTATGCACCAACCTCGGATTCGGACCCCAAACAAAAGAACATAACCTACGAATTTGAACAATGAGATGAATGACTTTGCTTTCAAAAAGTAAATTTGAAGGAATTAAAGGTCCATTTATACAAATTTTGTCACCAGGGTCGGACTGGCTCTCTAAATGTTGGGCCGCTCGGTCAGTTTGGGGGCCCCTCCCTCCATTTTGGGGCCCCCCTCAGACCATTTTTTAAAAAATTAACTTAAAACGAAGCATTTTTTACGCTATTTTTCAACTGATAATTAAAGTTCTCTGTTTCTTATTTTTTAGTTATTACGTAGACTTATTAAAGGATCCAGATCGCAGTGGGCTTCTCTTGGTTCTTTTTTTAAACCCACCCAAATATCAGCCAGAGCATATGCTCGGCTGCGGCTTCTAGTCCAGGATAAAGTAACTTATTAACTTCGGTGGCGGAGTTAGATATTCATTCTTGTGGGGGGGGGGGGGGTAAGTGACGCCATCTGTTTTCACGTGTCTCACTTACCGGGGGGTCTGGGGGGTATGGAATACCCCCCAGGTGTTGACGGGGGGTCCGGGGGCCCTCCCCCGAAAAATTTTGAAAATTTTACGTCCTAAAAACCCAATTTTAATGAGCTTTTTAGGGTTTCATTTGTGAGAGAACCGAGTAATTATTTATGAGATAGAGATAACATTTTAGCAAGTTTTGATTTTGAAAAGAAGGAAAAGAGGAAAACTTGTTTTTAAAAAATATAAGACATAATGGTAGACTCGTAAGACTTCGTAAGACTTGCCTCTCGCTTGCAATTACACGAATTGTCATTTTTTCGTTTTTCTTGCCAGTATTTATTATTTTCTTCCCAGTTTATTCTTTCGATACTTTTTGGGGGACTAAGGGGCCCCGTTTTGACCGTTTGGGGACCCCGTTTTTTAAACCGTTTGGGGGCCCCATTTTGACCCTACCGGGGGCCCCGTTTTAATCCATTCGAAAGCTCCTTTTTTAAACGTTCGGGGGCCCAAGATTTTCCAAATGTCGGTCCGCATCTTGGACTAGAGTGGACTTGGCCAGTCTCGATGCATTTTCAATCCTTACATTAAGCATTTTTAATTAGCTTACAATGGTTTTCCTTTAGAGTAATCTATTTACTGTCTTCTTTGATACATTATTCGTTTTTTCATTCCTAAATTTTTCCATTTTATCCATTCGGGGGCCCCATCGAAGGCTCCTGCGGGGCCCCCTTGGGCCTCAAAAAGCGAAACTTTAGGCCGCGATCGCGGCCTAGCGGCCCTGGCCAGTCCGACCCTGTTTGTCACTAGGAGCACGGTGTTAACTACAGAAAAGTTCAAAGTAATTGCGTAATAAACGAGGAAGACGGCACCTAATTTCATGTTCTGTTCTTTTGTTTGGGGTCCAAATCCAAGGTTGCATACATGCAAGGGTGGTCACCCGAAATTTCAAGTTAAGTTTTTTCTATGAGGAGTGATTTTTAGACTTTTTTAATGGTCTCATTGTTATTTTCGCAGCATTTTACATCAGAATTGATAGGCCATTTGCCATTTGTCTACAGCAAAACCTTGCAAGAGCTCCATTGCGACTCTAGTTTACTCTTTGGTTTCCTTCATTCAAAATGGCCGGCTTTTCAAGGTGCAGCGTCCGGCTTTTGAAAATTGGAATATGGTGACCAGTGGGCGTCTCTAGTATTTTTCCATTGGGGGGAGGGGGGGGGAGTTCCTTGAAAACGTTACCTGCAATTGATATTGATTCAAACAATAAGATCGTTTCGTTTGTTCTTTATGGCATGGTTGCAGGAAGCTTACTGGTTAGAGCAATATTCGTGGGCGCTGTTCAAAGCAATGTCGCACATGTTGTGCATCGGTTACGGCCGATTTCCGCCGCAATCATTAACAGACATGTGGCTCACAATGTTATCCATGATCAGCGGGGCCACCTGTTACGCTCTCTTCTCAGGTCACGCAACCAATCTAATTCAGAGCTTGGATTCTTCGAGGAGGCATTACCGAGAAAGGGTAAGTTCCCCCACCCCTCTTTTATCGTCTCAACGCACAGTGGATCCATTCAATGGGAAAAGTCGGACATGGATTATATACTAAAAATGCAAATTTGAATATTTTTAGGTCAAAAAATAAACTATAGAGGGCGATTCTTAAAGGAAATATTACAATAGAACCAATGAAACCACGTCTACGTTGCGTATTAACAAATATATTATATGTATTTCCAGTGGCGTACGTAGCGTGCAATTTGGCAACAATGTGATGAGTCCATTTAAATCCATTTAAAAGATCGAACTACTGGGTGTTCGGTGAACATCTTCGCATTGGACCTTTTACATGGGTTTAAATGGACACAATACAACGTTGCCAAATTGAACGCTACCCCACTGATGCATTTTAAAGTCGCCACTCCATGTCCGATTGTCCGGCCTCCGCCATTGAATCGCTCCATTGTGCGGCGTTAGAGACCTAGCTATTTGATTTTTACGTACTGCAGACATTTGCTAACGAACTTTCCTTAAGGACAAGCCATATGATAACGTACTCTAATGCTAACAGATTCTCCTTATGGATAATTTAGAAAAAGTTTGACAAATTATCCTGAAACCTTCAAGTTTTACAAGTTTCTGGCGTGAAAGGTAGTATTTCGGTCGAAGAATCAGAATTTTTCATCGTCGTAATTTTTAAAGATTTTTATGAAAGAATCAACTCTTCAATCCCCTATAGGAAAAGTTTGCAAGAGCCCCATTATGTTGGAGTGAGAAGATACTTTAAGGTACGTGGAATCTAAAGGTGCAATAAAATTTGAGAAAACTACTTGTTTAATAGCACGAATTCGCAGTCGAAAAGCAGCTGATTTCTTATGTGTAACTTCACGAGAGTGAGCGAGATAAAGCAATTGTTTGAATCCAATTTTGATCCTGACGTCATCAATAAACAGGGTCTATTGAACTATGCGTCACGATCTTAATAAAAGGGTATATAATTCCACGATACCAGGACAGGACTTTTCGCTGGCGCCGATAATAATATTGGGCTCTTCCTAACTTTTGCTATAAGCGATTGAATAATTATATTATTCTTGAGTACAAAAAAATTACAATAGGTACAGAAAATGACAAAATTCACTCACAGACTCATAAAATGACTTTAAAGTTTACGGCGTAGGTAATGTTGGAGATACGCAGGTGCAATAAGAGATTCCTATCTAATTTGAGACTTTCCTAGCTCTGTGTCTTAGACACAGAGACGAAACAGACAGGAATCCCCCATGACATCTGCGTAGCTCTGTTATACAGGGTGTTGAAAAACTGTTCCCGAATATTTCAGGGGCGGATTCTACAGGTCAAAATAAGACTTTTTTTCCTATAAACATGTCCGAAAATGCCCCCCTTTTGAGCTACAGCCCCCCAAAGTTTTAAAAAATTTACGGTTTTTTTGGAATAGCGACCCCTATTATAAACCAAATGTCTTAAAACTTGGTGTCCTGAAGTAATTTTACGTGTAGAATCCATTAATGACCTCGAAAAATTCAGAAATTGATTCTAACTGTACTTCTCACGCAGTATTGTACCTTTAACGGCACGAATTTTATGTTACGGATTAAAATGTTGAAGAATAATTACTAAAATCAGATGCGAAAAACCCTTAGAAAGATTTTTGGTCCTCCTTGTTTCTTTCGATACGACGCGTTTTAAGCGAGATAATCGCTGCACAGTGTGGAAAAGTCAGCGCTTTTACCATGAAAAACGGCAGTGAGTATGCAACCCGCCTCTCCACTGCTTCTACGGGCCGGCCGCTATGGTAAAAACGCTGACTTTTCCACACTGTGCAGCGATTATCTCGCTTAAAATGCGTCGTATCGAAAGACACAAGGAGTAACAAAAATTTTTCTAAGGGTCTTTCGCATCTGATTTCGGTAATTATTCTTCAAAATTTTAATCCGTAACATAAAATTCGTGCCGTTAAAGGTACAATACTGCGTGAGAAGTACAGTTAGAATCAATTTCTGAATTTTTCGAGGTCATTAATGGATTCTACACGTAAAATTACTTCAGGACACCAAGTTTTAAGACATTTGGTTTATAATAGGGGTCGCTATTCCAAAAAAACCGTAAATTTTTTAAAACTTTGGGGGGCTGTAGCTCAAAAGGGGGGCATTTTCGGACACATGTTTATAGGAAAAAAAGGTCTTATTTTGACCTGTAAAATCCGCCCCTGAAATATTCGGGAACAGTTTTTCAACACCCTGTATAAGAGCAAAGATGGTGGAGCTTTACAGGTATCATAGGAGATTCCTTCTGTTCTGTTTTGTGAAGAAGGACCTGTTTTTAACTTTCGGCAAATTTTAAACCCATAAAGAGCCCATTTTTATATACAAAAAAAATGTCATAGCTTGAGTTGTACTTCGCAATTTTCTAATTTACCAAGCGGCAAAATTATAGCAACATTTTGTGAGATTTAAAACAAAAAAAAAAAACAAAAAAAACAAAACAAAAAAACAAAACAAAAACAAAAACAAAAAAAAACACTAGATCAAGCAAGGTATTGACAAATATCCTGCAAAATTCCAACTATGTGATCAAAACTGAAGAAGAAATGACACCAAAAGTATTTGACTTTTTTAACATCGGCGAGATACAACCTACCTGGCTGTATTAAATAACAAGAATGTATCTGTAATCTGTAAGCATAACAATCGTATGAAGCGTTTTTATTTATTCACATTTTGATTCTGTTTTGCAGGTAAAGCAAGTCGAAGAATACATGGCTTATAGGAAACTACCTAGAGATATGCGGCAAAAAATAACCGAATATTTTGAACACAGGTATCAGGGTAAATTCTTCGATGAAGAAGCTATCCTCGGCGAGCTTTCGGAGAAACTCAGAGAGGTGCGTTGGAACACATTATTGTATGTATCTTTAATGGCTCGTGAATTTGCGATCTTTCTATAGCCTCCCCATTTATACCTATGGGATAAAGTCGATCCTTATAGGGGTTAGGTTGAACCTCTGATCAATCGATACTTCTGCATGAGTTAAATGGGAGAACACCGTCAACACCTTTTCACGAGCCGTCACTGAATTTTATGAGAAAATATTTCCAGGATGAAAAAATCAATTGACACCCCGTTCCAGGGCTCAGGCGCGGATTTACCATTACGCAAAATACGCAACTGCGTAGGGCCTCAGACCTGAAGGGGGCCTCATTTCTCGAAGGAAAGAAAAGAGTGAAAAATGAAGGAAAGGGAGAAAAGGAAGAAGAGAAAAGAAATGGGCGGCAAAGGGAAGGGGGAAAATGACGGAAATAAAATTATTCGATTTGAGATTTTTTTAGGCCCCCCTCTCCAAACCCGCAATGACGATGCCCAGGCCCCTGAATATTTACTGTCACGGAGAGGCCTCCATAGTTTGAGGAGTAAAATAAATTATCGCAAAGAGTTCGGCTTCTAAAGCAGGTCGTTGTTTGAAAACCTACCCCGTTTTGTTCAAGATCTTGGGTAATTTTGATAGTCCGACTTGTCCTTCTCGATAATTGAGCATCGAAAAGGTGGGTCAATATACACCGTTTTTGAGACGAGACAAAAAAAAAAAAAAAAAAAAAAAAAAAAGGAGGCAAAAGTTCCATTGATTTTCAAAAATTGAAGGTATTTTGCGTCTGTGCCGCAATAGGATGGCAATGTCCCACTTTCTCGATGCTGACGTATTGAGAAGAACGTATCAAGCTTTCAAA
This sequence comes from Trialeurodes vaporariorum, assembly GCA_011764245.1. NCBI lineage: Eukaryota > Metazoa > Arthropoda > Insecta > Hemiptera > Aleyrodidae > Trialeurodes > Trialeurodes vaporariorum. Next base: position 33,029,763 of record VMOF01000320.1, on the reverse strand, counting down.
AGAACCAAAGATATTGAAGAAAAAGTGGTAGGCTTTCCATCAACAACGATGACGCGCGAAAGGCATCGCGGCTCTTGTTGCGATCTTTGAAAAATGAAATTATTTAATATATCGTCTGAGATAATCTGACTTTTCAAAATTTCCGGGGAAGGCGGAAGGCCCCCAGACTCCTTTTTATTAGGAACTGACCCGTAGATCCCGCATAGTATACAATACATTTATCCAGAGGCTGTTTTGCCTCTTCCCTCCCCCTGAAAGAGGATTTCAAGTTTAAGCCAGTGGAGCGGAATACTTATTACATTGACTTCAGAAAGGAGTTGTTCTCCTTTTACATTTCTGCAAGTGACTTTCAACTGTGAGGAACAGTTTACCTAAACCTAATCAACCTTTACGATGCAGAAAAATATCAGCTTTATATTGTTGAAAGTAAAACAATAAATTCCTTCATTTCTGAGAAACGGAGAAAATATTCGTAAAATCCAATATTGACTTCTGTATGTTCGGTGCAAGGGTTAAACTAAGAATTTCCTCAAGCTATCTTCTAAGAGAACGTGAATTTCCCCATTATTTCCCAGGAACGATCCCCAGACTTCCGATAGAGCGTCTACAAAGAGGTGGAAAACTACTAAAAATCTCAAGTTTACGCCACTGGAGTGATAGTATTAGTGATAGTATTTGGTGTGGATTTGACGGGAGGAAAAATGGTAGAGTATCAATCACAAGACAAGAAATTGTTTTCGAGAAGTTTTTGCTTGCAGAATGGACTGTTAGTGTTAGCCTTTCGGAAGAATATGTTGAACCTATACCCATAACCTTACAATTGATCGGGTTTGTAGGTAAGCGGAGTAGTCTTGCTGCTTCTTTGGAAATAAAATTGGATTGGGAACCACTGTCAAGGATGGCTTTGAAAGCGAGATTGCGGCCGTGAATGTCCGTTGTCCAGATCTGAAGGGTTGCTAGTCACGCATGTGCGGTTGGTTGGGGTTCCTTGGGTTTGTCAGAAGTTGAACTTTGTGATTTTCCACAATGTAAGAGTGTGTTATGTTTTTCGGGGCATTGGGTACAACGGAATTTTTCGTTCGTGCACACACCTTGGTGTAATTTCAAACAAATGCGGCATAGGGAATTTGAATCAACTATTTTGAATTTATCCGGAACTGTCAATTTTTTGAATTGTGCGCAGTACACTAGGAGATGATCAGCATTGCAGTAGGGGCATGAACGGGTTTTCTTTGACGATTTAAAGTTTGGCTGATATTTTTCCTCAACTTTCGATTTTTTGGAGAAATGTGCGTAGCTGGAAGTTGTTTGTGGTTGAAGATGTTTGCGTTTTTCTCCGAAAGATTTCGTATCAGTTGTAGGTGTAAATTTACGACTTGAACGGTGATCATTATAATGGTTGTTATAACGATTATAATTGTACGCTTGAATTTTCGAAGGTGTTTGTTTGCTCGGGTATCTGTTTTCGATTGATTCGAGTGTCTTTGCCTGTTGGTTTAAAAAGTCAAGGATGTCCTTATTTTTTGGAATTTCTTTGGTGGGGAAGGTTTTTTCCCACTCAAGTAAAGTTCGGGTGTCTAACTTGGATGTTATCACTTGAATGAGCAAAGGATTCCAAGATGCTGTCTCAATATTGAGAGAATTTAAAGATTGTATTGATTGATTAATTGTATTATACAGCTTCTGTAGATCCTTGGAAATCAGCTTTTCCGGTTTTGCGAGACTTTTGGGGCGGTAAAGATTGAGAATGGCTTCACAATGATGTTTTATAATGAATTTAGAATTTTCAAATTCGTTAGTTAAAATTTGCAACGCCGTGGTATAATTTTTATCGATGAAATCTACATTCTTGATGAGTTCTGCGGCCTTGTCCGTCAAAGAACTTTTTAAGTAATGAAATTTCAGTATTAACGGAATACTGTCATTTTCATGGACCAGTGAACGAAAGATTTGGAAAAAACTTGGCCAATTTTCATAGTTGCCAGCAAATGTGGGTAATTTTGGGAGCTTTAAGTGATTTTTCTTTGAAAGTTGTTCGATCTGAGAATTGGCGTGTGGCGGCACTTCTGATGAGGCTGAAGTGGGTTTCATCATCTTTTTAGCAGTACCAATCACTTCATAATACATATTCTCAAAGGTGTCCAACTCATTTTCGTCTAAAATGTTTTTATTCAATTTTTGAATTGCATGGAAGACGGTATAAAATTGTGACAATAAATTTTGCGAATCATTATATCGAGCTTCTACAGCTTCGGCAAGTGATGACGTTTCTAAATATTTCTTGAAGTTGACCAGCTGACGCGTTAGACGGTCCTTGTTTTCTAATAGCTCGTTCATTTCTGCCGATGTTTGGTGGCTTTGATGAGAGGTTTCTGGTGGTTTTGTTGATCGGTGAGCGCGAGTCGTCATTCTCTTCATTTTAGTCTGAAACGTCGTTATCAAAGAAACATATGTTTTCAATTCACTAATTCACAAATATTGAGGTTTTCTCTCTCTCTCTCTCTCTCTCTCTCTCTCTCTCTCTCTCTCTCTCTCTCTCTCTCTCTCTCTCTTTTTTTTTTTTTTTTTTTTTTGTCTCTTGTTTTCTCTTTTGGGCATGACAGATTGCTTGAGTAGGGTGCGACCACTTACTGCAAGTCTTACAATTTTCAATAATGCTTGGTGAGGGCGCTACCACTGCTTTAATACCAAGGCTTACATAAAATCTGATAGCTTGCGGGAGGGGCGACCTCACGCTACAAGTCTGATCACAGATACCATGCTTATTAATTTAAGCAATTGCCATTCCTGATAAGGGTTGCTTACATGCAGGAACTAAGGCTGTTATTAATTTTTGTTATTTTGCCCTGTAATTAGTGAATTGACAACATAATGCAATAAAATTTCCCATTTATTTATGATATGGAGGCGATAGCTCTCTTCATATCAAAAGTAGAAGCAAGGAGGCGAATGCACTCTGCAAGCTTATGTCAGAATGGAGGCGAATGCACTCTTCAAACTGATGTCAGAATGGAGGCGAATGCACTCTTCAAACTGATATGTCACATCGAGATTAATTAAGTTTAATTTACTTAATTAAGTTTTGTTTAACATGGAGGCGAATGCACTCTTCATGTTTTGTATAGATTCTCACTTTTTTACATGGAGGCGAAAGCACTCTTCATGTATTGTATATATTTTCACTTTTTTATTTTAGAGAATTTGAGGTTATCTTCGTGGAGCAACGTTGAGGTTATGAAGAGTTAATTCCTCACAACTTTTGTATTTTATTTCTTTTTATTTTTGTAATCACGTCGAGGTCACCATTTGTTGATCTATTAATCAACAATCGTTAATATAAATACTAATAAAATAATAAAACCAACCCTTCAGCAATAATATCGAATTGTAATAAAAAAAACTCTATTTTTTGACATGCAGAAGACAACTGGAAAAACTGAAACTGTTTCCATGGGAACAAGGATAGATAGAGTATTTAAATAAATAGGGGAACAAGTGGTAATACAGGATAAACTCGTACCGCTTTAGCTGAACTAACAGTTGAAGATTGAGTCTTCGATATTTTTGAAATTTTTGGGGGAGGAACCTCCCCCTATTCCCCCCTCTTTCTGAGGAATACTCTCCCGAAACCCCACCCTGCCTCTGTGGGGCCTCAAATTTAGGGTTGAATCGGGTTTCAAGTGATGTAAATCCGCCCCTGGGCACCGCCAATGTAATTTTAAATGGAAAACAGACTTCCGAGCAGACCCGTCATTTTGATGGGCATTTAAGCGCTGACAAGGCGCAGGGCTCTCAAAACGTCCCCTCTGCTCTTCCGGGGCACCGCCAATGTAATTTTAAATCGGAAAACAGCCTTACGAGCAGACTTGTCATATATTTTGGTAGCCCTTTAATCACTGACACGGCTCAGGGCTCTCAAAACGTCCCCCCTGCTCTTCCGGGGCACCGCCAAGTAATTTTAAACGGAAAACAGAAAAATGGAAACGAGCAGACCTGTCATTATGGTGGTGCTTTTCAATCGCTGACAAGGTGGAGCCCTCGACCTATTCCCCCTCTTTTTTGTGGAAGAATCTTCCAGACACCCCATCCTGCTGCTAGGGGGCCTCAAATTCAAGGTTGCATAGGGCTTCAAGAGATGGAAATCCGACCCTGCCAGGGTTAATGTCTTTCAGAACCGATTTTCAAGTCAAAATAAGTATTTTTTTTTTTTTTTTTTTGCCTATGAATATAGATAAAAATGCTTCCCTTCTGCGGTATAAAATAAATATGACGCGTCACAAAAAAGCGACAATCTTCCAAAATTACCTATAATTTTTTGTAATGTATTTGATACTGACACATAGAGTCATAGCCTTTGTCAGGAATTTATCTACCTCTCTTTCCATACATTTTAACGCATTTTCAGTAGAAAAGGACAGAGACAGACTGAAGTCACGTGACACTGACAGTCCCTCTCTTAATGCTTTTCTACGGAATAAATGCGTTCAAAAAGGCAGAGAAAGAGAGAGAGAGAGAGAGAGAGAGAGAGAGAGAGAGAGAGAGAGAGAGAGAGAGAGAGAGAGAGAGAGAGAGAGAGAGTGAGAGAGAGAGAGGAGGACGAATTCCTGGCTACGGTTACGTATTGATCACCTATAATCGATAAAACTCGTCCCAGAAACATTAGTGAAGCGAGCAATTTTCCTGCGCTGCCTTTTGCTTATTTAAATTCTCGCAAAAAGTCTATTCCACAAGTTAGATATTTTTAATTGGTTCAAATGGCTGACATGCAACGTTGCAGTGGCGGCTCCTGGCTGAAATTATGCAACAACGTTTCTCTTCATTTGAATTTATGCTAAACAATCGATCGTTGATAAGGAACTGCTTCACTATCGATTCGATTGTTTTACATTGGATCAAATTAAGGAAAGACATTGTTGCCAAATTGCTCGAGCCGTAAGTATGGACGCTTCGCCTCTGGCCAGAAATATTTCAAAATGGACTGCTTTTCATGTTCCTGGCGGGAGAAATCATTGACCCTTGATTTTGTTTTTGTTTCAGGATGTTATTAATTATAATTGTAGGTCACTAGTTGCTTCAGTTCCATTTTTTGCCAATGCTGATTCCAACTTTGTTTCTGATGTTGTCACAAAACTCCGGTACGAGGTCTTCCAACCAGGTAAGTCCGAATCACGATCTAAATTTCATATTTCTTTCGAGTCTCCCAGTTTCATGACTTCAAATTCTGGTATACAACCACACAAACGTCAGGCAGGATCGAGGTTTTGAGTTTTAATTGAAATGCGTTCCAAGCAGTTTTGATTGAACCGGTTCTGACCGGACACGTCGCTTCGTCCATGCAGTGCTGTGTGTTTACCTTATTGCTAGACTTATTGTCAGTCCCAATTAAGTTATGTCTCAAGCACACATCTGGATTCATTGTACAGAAATAGTTTAACCAGAGTTGAAGGACTTAAATTCCATCTTTCGATCACAAGTAAGCAATATCGGCACGAAAACGCAGTAGTGGCAATGGATTTCCTCCAATTAAAATTATGTAAAATAATCGATTCTTTAGTGAGGCACCGTGTCTCACTTATAGTATCCATCTTTTTGTATAAGTTTGAGAGGTAAAATATCATTAGTAAATATCGCAATTGTTCCACCAATTTTTCCAATAATAATCGGAAAACAAACATTTGCAAAAATCAAAGGTTTGTTCCATCCCCCCCGGAAATTTTTCTACCGGCACGCGCCCATGCTCAAAGTTAAAACATCTTTTGTCAGAAATTATTTATTTGAATGGAAGAATTTCATGAGTATCACGATTATCAGTGGCGTAATCTTGGGGAGGGGGGGCATGGTCTTTTTGCCCCTCCAGTATTCGAAGAGGGGGGCGAAGTATCATTTCCCCCCCCCTCAATAATTTGATGAAAAAGATGAGGGGAAAAAGAGGGAAGGAGAAAAGAAAAGACGGAAAAATACAAAAAAATGAAGAAAGAAAGGAATAATTACAGGAACCGAGATGCAAAAAATGGCAAGAATAAGTGGCTCTATTTTATTTGAAACTGCGCCTAAAGTAAATCTAAAGTGAAAAATTCCTCTGTTGTCAATGAAATAAAGAAAATATACATTGAGTCTACAAACTTCTGTTCTGTCGGTTGGTTATTTTTGAAAGATTCGATAGAGCTCTTGGAAGGTTTTGCTGTGTAGACAAATGGATTATCAGCTCCAATGTAAAATGCTGCAAAAATAACGATGAGACCATTAAAAAAGTCTAAAACTCACTCCTTGCAGAGAAAACTTAACGTGAAATTTCTGGTGACCAGTTGGAAACCAGTTGGAAACTAGTTGGTTTCATTGTGCATCGGACATTTTAGAGCGAACATTGTTTCAATGGGCGCATTTCTTGTTGAACATTTTGTACATTTGACATTTAAAATAGGACATTTCCACTGAGCACCCTCAACCGAAGTTCTGCAGTTTTCTTCATGCTTCTGGTTTGATCCCCTCCGATCATGACTCATGATTTTTCTGTTTCAGGTGATATTATTATTAAAGAAGGAACAATCGGTAACAAGATGTATTTTATTCAAGAGGGGATCGTTGACATTGTCATGGCCAACGGTGAGGTGGCGACCAGTTTGAGCGACGGCTCGTATTTCGGCGAGATCTGCCTGCTGACCAACGCCAGGAGAGTGGCCAGCGTCCGGGCCGAAACCTATTGCAACCTTTTCTCGCTCTCCGTTGAGCACTTCAACGCGGTCTTGGACCAATACCCGCTCATGAGGCGCACCATGGAGAGCGTGGCCGCCGAAAGGTACAGTAAACACTTAGAACTATATCAAAGGAACGGTAATGTTGATAGTAAACCCAAGCCTTTGAACCTTCCGCACTACTCAATCCCTCATGATAACAGTGTCCTTAGAGCCGTCAACGCCAACGCCAGAAACACTGCTGAGGTTAGCTCAACGAAAAATGGTAACGATGACAGTAAATTCATCTCAAAAGACACGAAACTTTAGTCCACTTAACTATGTAGTTGCATCGTATAGAGTTACCCAAATCATTGATTTGCCTATTCGTTTTACACGGAAGGGAAACTGTGTGACCTATGTGTCTCTCCAGTGAATAAATTAATGGTCATAGGACCGTTCGCCAAAAAAGTGGTGGTCCGTAGAGGGAGGGGGACTCAAGCTAACCCCCTTTTTCTGAAAAAGGACTCAATTAAACGATTGCACTCACTTGAAACCATCATGAAGGTGGTTTCTTTGCCTTTTCTTAAAAAAAAAAAAAAAAAAAAAAAAAAAACTGAAATTAAAATTTTTAATAAATTTAACTTAATTTTGTTTAAAATTATGCGATGCCGTGACCCTTGAAAATTTGAGCAAAGCTATGTACAAGTCTATTTCCCAAAATGATAGCTAAAATCATGCGATAGTTGTGGAAAACCGTTTCATTCTTAAAAAGCTCATTATTTACTTTGGACTTTTATGTGTTTATAAGACACATTGCTCTATGGACCTTACCGCAGTTTCTTTCCCGTGTGAAAACTCCTATTGTTCTAAGCCTAACTGAAGCCTTGTCTCCAGTTCCAATGTGTGTTGCGTTTACTCTGATTGAAGGCGTTTAAGTTTTTTCATCCCTTCTGACGCTCTATTCTATGCATGTTGCCTTATTGAAACCAATGCACATATTTGTAGGAAAGTGTTACTATTGACAAATTTCAGCCGCCGCGTATCTTAAAAATTAGAACCAAATCAAAAAAACAAAATAAAAAATAATTTTTTTTTTTTTTTTTTTTTTTTTTTCACCGAATCGCATTATCTACAGTTGAGTTGAAGAGAAAGAGGCTGTATGAAACCACAGTGGTTATTTCTAACAAGGTTTTTTTTTTCATTTTTTGGTGTGGAGGGAGGCGGGGGGGCAGTGGCGTAGCATTCAATTCGGCATCGTCGCAATTTGTCAATTTAAACCCATAAGAAAGATCGATCTATTGGGTGTTCGGTGAACATCTTCGCATTCGACCATTTACATGGGTTTAAATGGACACAGTAAAACGTTGCCAAATTGCATGCTACGCCACTGGCGTTGGTTAGTCATTCATTCAATCTCATACAATTTTATGTAATTTACCTGTTCTTCTAACTACTTCCTCGGATGGAGGCGAGGCTTGAACATGGAATATGTACTATCTTTCCGATAATTTTTCTCTTCATTCCTCCATCTTTCTCCTATCTTAATTTAATTTTTTTATTAGGTTTTTGTTTACGGTATTTCCCCGATTTCAATGTTTTGTTTTAATATTTATTTCTACCAATTATACAATGGGTCTGTTGCAAACTTTTGCTACAGCGCTATAGAGTGTGCAATCTAATGTAAAATCGCCTGAAAAGTCCAATGATGGCATCAGAAAACAATGAAATGCAATAACAAACTCACAAAATGCGTTAAATGAAATCCAAGATGGCGGCAAAATATCGAGCAATCTGTATGCATGCACCACGAACATTCAAGGATAGCCAACCTCACAATATCCATCACAACCAATCACAACGTAAATAAACACATAACCTCTACCTGCAGTGAGGTTGTCAAAGTTGGCAATCCTTGGATGATCACGGTGCATACATTCAGATTCCTCGATATTTTGCCGCCATCTTGGATTTCAATAAACCCCTATTGTGAGTTTAATATTGTATTTATTGACTTTATGATGCCACCAATGGACTTTTCAGGCGATTTTACATTGGAGTAAACACTTTTTATCGCTGTAGCAAAAGTTTGCAACAGACCCATTTTCTCAATAATTCGCATACAGACTATAGAATCTCGGTTGAACTCCTTTATCGTTACTCAATTTTAAAGAGAACTATGATTGTTATTTGTATGTTAAACGAAATTCGCGTAAAATTAAGTTTTTTGTAATTTATAAAATCAAAAAATATGACCAGTATGTGGAAACCCAAATCATGAGCACGCTAAAGGATCTCAAATTAATATAATCTTTGCTTTCGAAAGTTTAAAGTTTTCACTCTCCCTTTCCTCCGTTTGCATCACAGAATACTTTTGATAGAACTTTTTTTTTTTTTTTTTTTTTTTTTTTTTTTTTTTCATTAAATACTCTTTAATGCCTCAACCATAGCCGTAGCCAGAAGATGGTATTTCTCTCTCTTTGACCTTCAATTGGCGCATCCAGCAATCTGGCAACAGTGTATTTTTCCCATTTGATTACGCATGAGAAATAATCGATTAGAGCAGACGCATTTTGAGTTTGAGTATCGGGTCCTGACAAGCAGCGGTGCGTGCTACCGAACCGCACCAACGATTAGCAACGAATCGAAATTCTGCGCAAACCAACCGCTCACCGATGCGTTTTGATGCGGTTCGGTAGCCCGCACCGCTACTTGTCAGAACCGGATACTCAAAATACGTCTGCTCTAGTCACATTAGTTCATGATTGTTTATTATACATTCAAATGGGATGAACGAGCAGTTGCCAGATTGCTGGATCCGCGAGTGTGACCATTTGATCACAGAAAATGAAGAGATAGAAAAGGACAGCTATTTGGGGCTGCTGTCACTTAATAGCCTTTTCTAACGTATATGAGCAAATGAGTAAAGAGAGAGAAAGACAGATTTAAATGAGGATTAAATAATAATGACGAATGTAAATAAGATCTAACTTCTACTTCTTCTATCTCCGTTTATTTTTTTAATTTTTGTTGGTTTCCAAACTTCAAATTGTTGAATTTTTATGGACGTTCCCAACGAGCTGTGCATTTCAGAGGCGTAGCGTGAAATGTAGCAACTCGTTGGATTGTCTTTATTCAAACCCATGTAAAAGGTCGAATACGAAGGTGTTCACCGAACACCCAACAGTTAGATATTTTTCATGGGTTTAAATGGACAAATTTTACGCTACGCCACTGATACATTTATCTGGAGTGGCAGTCTCATGGATAACCTGCGTTACCACCATAGATGATGTTTAGGTTAGGTTTAATATGTAACTTTTCCATTTATTTCCCGTGTATTTTGATGCAACGAACAGAAGCTAGAACATGCTTCCATGCACTGAGCGGTTACACTAAAATACATGGGAATAAATGGAAAAAATTCCCATTAAACCTAACCTAAAAATTCTACATGGTTGTTACGCAATTTACCCACTAGATTGCCGCATGGCGCTCTAGATAAATGTATAGTTCGTCGGACGTTCCCTCTTGTCCTTTCTCACAATATTTTTCCTCTTTAACTTTTCAACCCGTAGAGACTTTTTGGTTTTTTACTAATTTTTTGTTCGTATGCCTTAAATTCTCCAAGACTGTCTTCCAACGCACAAACTTCAAAAGCGAATTTGATGAAAAATAATTTTTTATCTATTTTATCCGATAAATTTGTACCCACCTAATGTTTTTTTACTAAATTGATCTTATGGAAATAATTTTTAGGTAAGTGGAATTTAGTGCCTTAAGATGAACCTAGGTGAAATCTCAAATTTTTATTTTCTGAAATACTTTACAAATAAACAGGTGCCTAGCCTCTGACTCATTCAAAAACTAGGCACCGGAATTTAAATACCTGAATTAACAAGTTTTGTTTTAAAAACTGTACACCAGACATTAATAATAGTTCATTGATAAATCCTATAAAGAAATTACTATTTTTATAATGAATATTAATTTACGGTTGTTTTAAGCTAATTTTTATTAATGTTTTCTTTTTTAAGATTTTTTTTTTTTTATCCATCTGAATGAATCTCAATTTAAGTTTAGCAAGCTTAATTTTTTGTTACCTCTATATAAGTAGATGCTTTTAACAGCAATTATCAATCATTAGTCGACCCCATTTTCAATAAGAGTAGGTATCAAAGTTTTTCCCCCATCCTTTTTATTTTCTTTCTCTGTAATTTATTTTCACTTTGTTTGCGATTTTACCTGAAATTGTACTCAGTTATACCCGTAGTAATTATTTTTAACTTACAATTTTTTATTTTCATTTGACACGACGATCTTTGGCCAACCGGGTGAAAAGAGAAGCGGAGAGGGGAGTAAGCACGCTAAACATTCTGAGAGTGATAAGGCAACAATGGAGTCCTTCCATTTAAACCTATGTAAAATCATCGATTATTTGGTGAGGCGCTGTGCCGCGCCTAAAAAATTGATCTTTTTGCACATAGATTTAACTGGCAAACAGCACTGTTGTCAGATTGCACCAGCCTCCTGCATTGTTGGAAGAAGGACCCATAATACAACAGGTTTGCTCCTCAGCTAAAAACATTAATTTGCTCACAATGGACAGCTCATAGAAAGAGCACAAGCACATACCCATTGTTTTATGAGCCTTTCTTCGGGATATGTCCTCAGTTGAAGATCTTGCTAATAGAAGGGCGTAGAGGAAAATGTATGCTTTTAAGAAAAACGCGTTCTAATGTTTCAATACTAAATACCTTTCAATACCTAAACGTACTATGTTTCAATACTTCAAAATAGGAAATTTATGAAACCAAATCTTGGTCTTATTTATCTTCTACTTATAAGAATCGTAAAACCACCCGGAAACCTTCAAAAGCGTTTTCTCTCAACGGTACACATTTCCCTCTACATTCTTTCATCGGCGAGGTCTTGAACTGATTGTGAGCTGGTCTCTGGGAGAAGGACCTTTAGAACAGAGGTGCCGTTTTGCGTAAATATAATTAAAGGCATTTTTCTATTCACCGATGATTCCACCGCTTGAGAAAAGATTACACAGTTCTTTTCAGTGTATGGCTGTACTGGACGAAAATACTCTAATCTGTAATATTTTCTGAATCGGTGCAATCGTCGTTTAGTTATTAAAATATAACGCAAGTTTTTTAAAGTCATCGACGACTCAACCGGTTGAAAAAAAGGTTGCAGATGCGAGTGTTTTCATGCATTGCAGTCATACACTGAAGTGAACTGTGTAATCTTTTCTCAGCCGGTGGAATCATCGGTGAATAGAAAAATGTCATTTTTCGGTGAAAAAATGCGAAACGACGCAGCTCTGCTATAGAATGTGAAGTGTCCTCTTTCTCAAAAATTAGTGTAGATGATTATCTTTGGAAGAGCTCACTTTGCTCTCCATGGACACTTCTTCCGGGAATTACTATAGTTGCGGGAATCCATGGGTCTGTTTCAAATTTTCGTCATAACTACAGAGAGAGTCGATTCTGGTGTAAAGTCACTGTAAAATAACTCTTCCGTGGGGAGTATGAGAAAGTTCCGAAATTGACTCCTGCATGAAAAGTCAATAAATGCTCATTTAAACAAAATGGCGGGAAATGAGCGGGTCACAATGAGAGAGTCCCAACTAATCGCAACTTTCTATGTTGAGAAAAATGATTCATCACAGAGAAAGCTATTCCTAAAATTGGATGAGACCCACCAGAGATTACTAAGCCTAAGAGATATGGCACTTCCTATCTCCGCCGCGCGCCGTGTTGAAAAACTGTTGGCCGGGCTCCGTAAAAAACGCCTGCAGAGTGGCCGTGATGCAACGTGCAGTACGCTGGTGACCGTAAACATTGTTGTTATTCATGTTGTTGGAAATGAGGTTAGATTCTCTGCAGCATCTATAAATGTTTGTCATTTAATGGCCGATGGGATGATTAAAGTGTCTTAGATTTTCAGATTCAAGTTCAAAATATACTCAAGCGAGCTTATTAAACTTCCCCCAACACGTTATTAATCTTATTAAATTAGTTAGTGGCGTTGCTGTCAAACCTCATTTCAAACAACAACAGTAGTAACAATGTTTACAGCCACTAGCGTACGCAAGGTTATAGATTTAAGAGGTATGCTCATCTGACTTCGCGCCACAAATTCAATGGTGCGCAATTCAAAACCACTGCAGGCAAGGTGACCGACAAAAGCAGGAAACGTATACTCTTTGCAGAAAACATTGGGTTGTTTTCTGCTTTCCTGCAGAGGGCAGCCCAATGTTTTCTGAAAAGAGTATACGTTTTCTGCTTCTGTCGGCCATCTTGCCTGCAGTGGTTTTGAACTGCGCGCCATTGAATTTGTGGCGCGAAGTCAGATGATCATACCTCTTTAATCTACATATAACCTGCAGCGTACTCCACATTGCATACTTCGTAGGAGTCGAACAATACTTTTGAATCGTTATGCCATATCTCTTAGGCTTAGTAATCTCTGAGACCCATTCATTGGACCGCCATCTTTGATTTCTCCTATAACGCCTTTTGTGGGTTAAGTACTAAGTAGATTCTTTCAATATAATTTTCACGCGATTTCACACGGGAGTTGACTCTCCATAATGCTGTAGCAAAAGTTTGCAATAACAAACCTATTTTTGGATTAATTTCAATGGATTACAATCGATTTGATCGCGAAGCAGTGCTTCACAAACAATCGATTGTTTCAAACGGTTTCAAATGGAGGAAAACAATGTTGCCAAATTGCACGAGCCGCCATTGAAAATTTGTGATATCTACCACTGCTTAAATTTGATTTTCGAAAAATGAAGAACTATAGTGCCTGTATATGAAAGAGTCTCGCCACGTGAAGCATGAAGAAGAAGAATTTCTAAGTAGGCCTCCAATCTGATTGGTTGGGTACGCCGGAGGGGGCGTCTACGCCTCCTCGATGGGTGCGTTCCAACGGTCTTCTTATGGAGAATAGCACAGAACGCCTCCTTGAGCTCCGTGAAAGTCTAGAATCCAGCAGCCAATCAGAATAGAAACCTTGTATGGCGAGACTCTTTAATATACAGGGACTCTATGAAGAACCTGTAAAATTTAAGGACTGCAACCGCTGCCAAGTTTAAGGCTCAATGCTGCCAGATTCAGACAAAATATACATATTTAACTTAAGTCTTATGGGGAATTTGTATACTTTTTGCCAAATCTGACAACACTGTTAAGGTTAGTGTCAGTTCAGTCAGTGCATTTAAAGCTTGTAATAAAGAATTCATGCTTATATTCTGTAATGTAATATAGATCTTTGGGAGGACAAAGCTACACCACGGTTGGCAAGGGATTGGCTACACTTCCTGTATTTTGATTGTTACTTTATTTTATTTATCATTTAGACTTTATTTTGTTTATATATTTATTTGGTGCCATGCATAATTTATGATTGCTTTTTATTTTTAATTTTATAACTTTATTTTCTGTTTGGTATAAATACATGGCAGCATGTTTCAAATTTTTAAAATTGGACTTTGATTTTCATTTCTTTTTTGGTCCCTTCAAATCCACGTCTAAAGGAGCATTCACTTTGAAATTTTTAACAGTGGCGTAGCATATGCACTTTGGCGACACTGCAATTTGTCCATTTAGACCCATGAAAAAGATCGAACAATCGGGTGTTCGGTGAACACCCTCGCATTTGACCTATCACATGAGTTTAAATGGACATAATACAACGATGCCAAATTGCACACTACGCCACTGTTTTTTAATATGCTCAGCAGTTGATTTTGCTATGAGTTTCTTTCACCTTCATATTTTCTGTTCGTTTTGAATTGAATAATATTTATTTTTTATGATCATGATTTTCTCTGTCGATGATTCTTACCAAAAGTTGTCTCTTTTCTTTTATTGCATGGCTTGGTAGAAAATAGAAATTAATGACAAGCGAGTAGTCATGGAGCGTAGCAAGGTAGACGGAGAAGAGGTATGGAAAACAATCTGAGATTCGCCAAAAAAGCGACTTCACCGCCATTTTTCTTATCGTGCAGTTCAAACTGAGAATTTTACACGGCAGTGGAAGTGGAGGTAAACCTAACCTCCATCAGAAAACACGGGCGGATTTACCATCATGCAAAATACGCAACTGCGTAGTGCCTCAGACCTAAGGGGGCCTCACTTTCACGAAGGGAGGAAGAAGAGAAGAAAAAGAGAGAAAAAGATAGAAGAAGAAAGAAAAAGATAGAAAAATGTAGAAAAAGAGAGAAATAGAGAGAGAGAGAGAGAAATGGAAAAGAGAGAAATAGAGAGAGAGAAAAAGGAGCGTAAAAAAGACAAAAAGATAAAATAATAACAACTTTCCAAAAAAAAAAAAAAAAAAATAAAAAAATAAAAACATTAAGTTAAAACTGAATTTCAATGCCTTCTTCTAAAAAAAAAAAAATTGGGGGGAGAACCCCCAAACCTCCTTCTTTCTGGTGGATGTCCTTAGACCCCCCACATCCTACCCTTTTTCTTGGGGGCCTCAAATTCAAAATTGCGTAGGGCCTCAAGAGATGTAAATACGCCCCTATCACAAAATTTCGACCAGTAATCTCAAAAAGCTATAGCGATAGAGCGGGCCATACATCTAGTCCTGTCTCAAGTGACAGTATGGGCGATCTGAATCTGGTTTGTTTGCCTCACTTTTTTTAACCATAAATCAAAAATTGTAATTAATCCAGCGGAAAATGGTTTTAAACGAAAGTGCAAGTATTTAAGAGTGGCAATGTGGACACAAAATTCTAATAAAACTATGCAGGTGAGAAAATTTTGCATGTTTCTGTCATGTGAAAATAAAAATAAAATAAAATAAATAAATAAAAAATGTGTCACTTTCTTCATTGGGTAAATCCTTCCAGAAGAAACAATCATACCGATTTCTGTGTCCAGATAGCCACTCTGAAACACTTGCTCTTTCGTTTATAACCAATTTTAAATTAATTTGTCACAATTTTTGTTATAAATTTAAAGGTTAAAAAAAGTGAGGCAAACAAACCGAGACTGTGCGGAAAACGTCCATAAGTTATCTCGATCATGACTACCTCCGTGAAGTTTCAATATCACACCCCACAAATCCTCTCTATCGCTAATGCTCGTTGCGTAATTTCTAATTCGAATTGTAATCCCTAACTGAGAGATGAAGAAACACACTTGCTAAATTCAAAATTATAAAAGCTCCAATCACTTTAGAAAACTTAATAAGTCGCAAAATCAAGATGGCATCGAAGTCGCTTTTCAGAGGTGGCCACGCCCTCTGAGCTGAGGAAGGATTTCACTTGAAGGATTTATGTTGTGACAGGCCGTCATAAGACAGTTTTTGTTGAAAATCACCGATGGAATATTTTCGGCCTCAACGCGCATCGGTCACTAGTTGTTTTATGTTGAATTTCGGCTCAATGATTGTTTTGTTTGATCAAACAAACGAGCTAAAAAAATCACCTTGCAGTCTAATAGGTAACCGGCGTTACCACCATGGATGTTTTTTTAGGTTGGTTTAAGGTGTAATTTTACCCATTTTATTCTAATGTATTTTGATGCAACGAACAGAGGCTGAAACATGATTCGATCGACTAAAATATATGGAAATAAATGGGGGGGGATATACACCTTAAACCTAACCTAAAAATCCTCAATGGTGATTTCGCAGGCTGCCCATTAGACCTCTACTCTACTTAAATATATAGCTTGTTGGATCAGACCGTTTGAGCGTGTACGCAGACCTATATATGACCTCTGATGCCCATAAAATGAGTTGACCAGTGAAATAATATTCTTCGAATCGTTAGATGTTGGCACAGGTATAGGCAACCTGAATTACTCTGCTACTCTGCACAATGGATTTAAAAGCATTGCGATTTGTCTAACTGAGCGAAAATCTAATCTAAGGTATCGTCAGACACTATTCAATATGCCGATCGTATATACCTACTCAAGTGCATAATGCATACCCAACTCGTAAATCGCAGGTTCCTTCGTTTGAATAGTTGCTAATGCTAATATTACCTTAAAATAAGGTCGAGTAATGACGCACATACTAACCATTAAATTCATGCTAGTGGGGCTCTTGCTAACTCTTGCTGAATGCAATCGAATACTTAATTTTAGCGTAAAACCAGCGGAAATTATGATGAATGTACTAAAAAAAAAACAAAAACAAAAAAAAAGAAAAAACGACGAAATGGGACTTTCGCAAGCCTTTGCAATAAGCTTTTCAACGATTTATTTAAACACCCTTCAAAAATAACGATGATGTAGCTCTAAGAACTTTACGAAATCCGCTTCGAAAATTATAAAATACTTTTAAATGCGCGGGCATGATGGCGTCGTTTGGCACTAATATTGGGAGATTCCTATCCGTCTGTACTGTCAAGCAGAGTTGGGCAAAAAATTATTCGGAAATTATTCGGTGTGTCCGGCAACGCCGAGTCAATCGAATTATTCGACGAATAATTCTACAATTGACCTATACCTTCTGTGTGTTTCCCTTTCCTCAACTCAGGTAGCAATCCCAGTTTTCAGTGTTGCCGGAGTCATTTCATTATTTCTGATTATTTGGTTGCCCAACTCTGCTGTGTCAAGTCATCAAGAATATGCCAATTAGAGATAACTTTTCTTTGGCATCTGTGTCACAATACCTACCATCATCGGATTTAAATCACTAAGCCCTGAGCTCTGCGGTGGTAAGTTACTCTGGGACTCTTCCTTTCCAGCATAGAAAGAGTGACAAGATTAAATATTATTAGTGTCCAACGCCCGCGCCGCGCCGTCATGACGCTCGCGCATTACGAAGGCTTTGGTATGAGTTTAGGAGTGGATTTCTTAAGATTTTAGTGCTCTCATCGTTATTTGTTGAGGGTTTTTCCAGCGCTGCCGTTTTGCGTATAATCAATGCTATTTTTCAATTCATCAATGATTCCACCGGTTGAGAAAAGATTACACAGTTCAGTTCAGTGCTTGACTATAATAAACTGAAATACTCGCATCTGTAATCTTTTCTCAACCGGTGGAGTCGTCGATGACTTTAAAAAACTTGCGGATATTTTAATTAATCAACGGAGTCTCCACCGATTAAGGAAAGATTACAGATCAGAGTATTTTCGTGCATTACAATCATGTACTGAACTGTGCAATCTTTTCTCAACCGGTGGGATCATCGTGAATAGAAAAATAGCATTGATTATACGCAAAACGGCAGCCCTGGTTTTTCCGCAATTGTGACTTCTCGGGACTATTATCTATAGTATCTGACAATTTTTTTCTCCTCAAAAACATTTATCATTCACCAGAAATTCAACTTTAATCCAACGGTACCATAGGCTAGTGGCCAAAATCGGCAGTTAACTCTGAAGGCTCATCAGTAATATCACCATTGGTCATCGCCTTAAACCTTAGCTGCCGAGTTGCGTATATTTAATGGCAATTTTCAATTCACCGATGATTCCCCCAGTTGAGAAAAGATTCCACAGTTCAGTTCAATGTGCACGACCTTTATGCACAAAAATACTCTGGTCTGTAATATTTTTACAATTGGTGGAAACGGCCCTTAATTTATTAAAATATCTGCAAGTTTTTCAAAGTCATCGACCACTCCACCGGTTGAGAAAAGATAACAAATGTACGTATTTTTGTGTATTACAGCCATACACTGAATTGAAGTGTGTAATATTTGTTCAACCGGTGGAATCATCGGTTCATTGCAAAATGCCATTAATTATACGCAAAACGGCAGCTCTGCTTTAAACACAAAAAAGTTTCAGTTGCTGAACAAAAAACATTCAAATTCTCACAAACCAAAAACATTTAATAAAGTATCATCTCCCCGAAATATTCAACTTCCTTTATCAATTTAATTGGAGCATGTGGTAACAAGTAGTTAAAAGCTTTGAACCTCTAGGCTCTTATTTACTTGAGCGTATAGCTGTAGCCAGGATTTTGTCTTTCTCTCTCTTAGCCCATTTAAACGCATGAATTAGAAAAGGATGGATATATGGGCTGTCACACAATTTCAGTCCCTATTTCTGTCATTTTCTAACACATGCAGTTAAATGGACTAAGAGGGAGAAAGACAATATCCTAGCTAGAACTATTCTTGAGCGTATGTACATCAAATCACTTTTTATAATAAAGTTTCAACGACCCTTTCAACGCGATAAATTCCGCTTGGGACACAATACGTAGATGATCCGTGAGCATGAGACAAGGTAAGTCAGAATACCTAATTGCATGTACTTACGTAGTTTACAGTTGTTGGACCTGCTTTTGAAATTCCCATATGTTTGCTATACATTTATACGACACTTTCCAACTTGGGATAACCCAACCGAGCGCAGCACGATGATTATTATGGACGATTGCATCGTAATCGGGTCTCAGGATCGCAAGTTAACTTTACGATGCTTTCGGGATACCGCGATGGCGTCAAAGTCATCGCATCTGTGTTTAGTGTATGTTGCTTATTCGTCTAATTGAAGGCCCTCTGCGAAACACTGTATCACACATTCAGCCATTGGAGTCGCTTTTACTGTCGATAGGTTATTAAAATTGTGTGAGGCAGATCGAATGGGTCTGTTGCACACTTCGACCGGAGCGTTTCAAAGTATGAATGCCTATGTGAAAAGCCTTAAAAATGACAATGGCAGCATCAGAAAACACCAAAACTCTATTATAAACTCACAAATTGCGAAAAACACTAGACACTATTCACCCTTGTATCTTTCCACCACGTGCACGATATTTCGCGGTGTTAGCGTGGCACATTTAAATAATCATGGTCGACTGTCATCACAGCTGACTTCATAAGCAAATAAACAGTAAACAGTTAACCCTTTCTTGGATAGTGGTACACATGTGTACCATTTTATGTAACATGTGATTCAATGGAATTTAAATGGACATTTTTCAAAAAGTTGTGTGACCCATCAAAGTTCTTAAAAAAGTGTCCTCTCTTTTGAACGGTCTAAATAAATCTCAAAAAAACTCAAATCCCAAAATGCGTGCATGAAAGGGTTAAACACTGACGGCATCTGCTCGAATTCTTACGTCTCAATATCCTCAAAAAAGGTTGTGAAAGGTATGGAAACCGACATTTTTGTCGAATATTATCAAAATGAAACAATAACGCACATCAGGAGTTCCAAGTATGATTCTAACTTCAATCATCATCCTTGGTACCCCTGTGTGTTATTGTTTTATTTTTATAATTATTCGACACAAATATCGGTTTCCGTACCTTTCACAACCTATTGAGAGGAATTGAGGATATTGAGGCATAAGAATTCAAACAGACACAGTCAGTGTTTACTGTTTATTTGTCTATGAAGTCAGCTTGTGATGACACTCGGACGTGATTATTTAAATGTGCCGCGATAATCTCGCAAAATATCGTGCACTTGGTGGAAAGATACAGGGGTGAATAGTGTCTAGTGTTTTTCGCAAATTCTGAGTTTATTGGTGAATCAAGGTGTTTTCCTGATGCTGCCATTGTCATTTGTATGGCGTTTTACCTATAAATTGATTCTTTAAAACGCTTCATAGCCGAAGTATTCAACAGACCCATTATACGGAAACTAATTTATTCGGGCGTGGAATTTAAATGGTTGACCTTAATTGAGGCCGCTTTTCAAAAAAAGGGTCCATAAAACAACAGGTAGCTTTTTCTGAGGAATCAGCATTGTGATAGAATAGAGACTTTCTTTTGAGGAGCGCACCTTTTGTTTCATGGGCCCTTTTTCCGGAAATGGCCTCAATTCTGACGATGGTCTTGCAAGGTTTTGCTCAAGGCGAATGCACTATCAATTGGACGTCGTGTCGTCATTTTCACCAGACTATAACATTATCTATTATGAAATTAAACCAAATTAAACGCAAATAATTGCTTGAAAATTCCAGGAGATTTCCTTCTGTACGTGAAGTATTATTCCTGAAAATAAATCAAGCAATTTTATTCATCAGATTATTTTAAAGGGAATTAAAAAGTCAAGATTAAAAAGCAGCGTTGGAATACAAGTTGGTATGTTTAGTATATATCTAACTCTGTCCGATACTGGCGTAAAATATTTAGAGGATACATCTTGATTATCCATGTTGGGTGTCAACATTTTGAATAAATACCTTTATTTTCGGAATTAGCAACCCAAAAAATCCCTAAATACTTACTTTGGACAAATGAAATCCCAACACAAAACTTTGGTCCAGCAGAATCTGGATTCTGGAACACCGTGCACCGCACGGAAGCATTCTATTGACAAAAGCTCCCGAAAATATTTGAGTATGCAATTCCACATCCCGCGAGTAGGAATAATTGCTTACTTATTTCAAGGGGACAAGTGTATCGCAACATAACATTAACCTAGCGCCTTCACGCATGACTCTCAAGAGCGCCAGAAATAAATGGAGTTGTTGCGAGATAACTGTTCCTACACAACGGTTCGGTTTTTGCATAACCTGCGAATTTCAGGCGCACGGATTGTTACACTCGCGCCAAAGCAAGTAACCTAGCCCCTGCACCCAAAAGAGCCAGACATAAATGGAGCTGTTGCGAGATAACAGTTCCTACACGAGGGATCCGTTTTTGCATAACTCGTGAAATGAAGGCGCGAGAAGATTTAAGTCTGCTGATTCTGAGGTTGTTACCATCAATGAGCTCCGTCTTTTTTTTTTTTTTTATCCATAACTGTCCACTGTGGTCCACTTCGAATGCGCGGATGAAAATAGTTCCGCGGTCCACAGGCGTTCACATGCTTTTGAGCTTGCGAACGTTCGTAGACCGCAAAGGAAATGATGCGGGAAGGTTTCAAGATTCAAATTAGACTAGCAATGAGATTCTTTCATAAGAACAGATAATTTCATGACCGCGTTTTGTGAACCGCGAACGACTGTGAACTTAAAAAAAGACGGCTAAGGTATTGCCGATAGTGCGAGCAGAGCTGGAGCGGTGTGTGGCATGGCGATGGCGATGACGCCGAGCGAAATCATTCGTTGTTCGATAGCCCCTGCAAATATTTAAGTATGCAATTTCAAATCTTGCGAATGCGAATTGTTGCTCACTTACCTATAGTGCCAGCGGTGCTGACTCTGGAGCCGTTGCGTGGTATATCTCCACTCCGAAGCGTTCGTTATACGATAGCGTCAACCGGCGGAACGTCCAGAGACGGTGACGATCCACCATTGGACTATCGGCTAGAGTCCCTTTATATGAAAGAGTCTCGCCATACGAGGTTCCATCTCTGATTGGCTGCTGAAAAGTGAAGAAGAAGAAGAAGGGGTCTATGAAGCCTGGAGGCGCGCCTCTTGTTTACATCTTCATGGAACCATCTTCACTGCTTCCAGCTTTGAGGAAACTTTCGGCATTTATATCTTATACTGATGAAATTTGAATTAGAAATTGATGAAAATGTGTTCAGAACAGAATAAAATTCACGCATTACTTTTAAAACAGGTAGTGAAGCCAACGGGTATTGGAGGTTAGGTTGACCTAACAAAGATTACTTACACACGAATACATGTATAAGTAATCTTTGGCGGGACGATCGTTGGATAAAAATGTAAACAAGAGGCGCGCCTCCAGGCTTCTCAGACACCTTCTTCTTCTTCACTTCTGATCACGTGTCTTAACTCTTTCATTGTATACGGACTCTACTACACTATGCAACAGCCATTTTGTCCACGGGTTGAGACCTATTTTTTCTGACTCCTAGTGACCAAAGAAGTCAGAAAATGGCCATGAAAGTGCCGGGAAAATGTGTATGCGCCCAGGACGCCGCCATTTTGAAAAATCAGAAATTCAGCCGACTTGCCGTCGGTTTTTTGAGGCTAGCGTCCTTAATTTTTACTCAGATTAAAAAAATGTGCACATAAAATAAAAGAGCATAAAATTTCCTACAAGATGAGTTACCTAAATTTGTTTTTCAATCAGAAAAAGTATACAAAAACTAAAGGTTTTTTAAAATTTTTTTTTTTAAAAAATCGAAAATTTGACGATTTTTTGGATGAATTTTAATCATGCCGTCAAAAATAGAAATCATAGAAAAAAACAGATTGATCATTGAAAAGAGCGTTAAAGTGGCTACAAGATGATGTACTACAAAAGTTTTTTGTGATTATTTTTTGCCACTTTTTAGCCATTAAAATGTTTTTCCCCCAAAAATTCAGTTTTCCCCTCTATGCTCCCTAATTTACAAACGGTATCGTTCAATAACGTCGATTTGGTTCCTCTCATGCACCCTCGGACCAAAATAATCCATTTTCCATCAAAAGTGACCGTGAATAATGGCGAAAATCGAGTTGAGAACGAGTTCTCTCCTTTATTCGTCATGAATTTCACCATGGGCGGCGCGTGGGGTCGAAATAAGGGAGGGCTAAAAAAATCATTTTTTTTTGTTTTTTTTTTTTTTTTTGTTAATGTTAGCCCCGCATCCTCAAAAAAGTGTGGGGGGGCTATAGCCCCAATAGCCCTCTACACCCCTTGCTCTACACCCCGGGGCCCTTTCTCACACTTTGATATAATAAAAAAAAACATATTTAATTTTTAAGATTTTTTTTACTTTTGCGCAATTTTAATTGATTGTTCAGAAATTCTCAATTTCATTTGGTAGCCCCGAGGAAGGACCTTTTTGATAACACATATTTAAATTTTTAAGATGCTTTAGTGAATTTGAAGCCTTGACTTGTACAGCAGGCTGAAGTCAAGCATCATATGCGTGGCTTTTATACAAGTAACTGCCCAAATGCCAGGTCTAAATTTAAGAAGGACAGGAACGGACACTGCATTTCATAAGTAACGACAGACAGTGCAACAGCTCTTTTCAGAGCCACCTAAAACGGCTAAAAAATGGTGCGCCACTTTTTTAAATTCTCTTTATCCTCTCATTTTTAGACCAGTATGGACTCAGGAATCTCATCACTCTCCCAAAAATAACCGCACTGGAAAATACTGATACCCAACCCGATAAAAACCGTTCTTCTCAGGGCCACCACTTTTTTATTGTTCTCAGCACATCATTGATCCAATCTGCTCTATCCAGAGCAACTAATAACATGAATTTTTTAAAACCAATATTGTTTTTTATTAATACCGGCCGAGTGTGAAATAAAACTTCAAAAAATATCTGCCTTTAACGAAAATTTTTTTTTTTTTTTTTTTTTTTTTTTTTTTTTTTTTTTTTTTTTTTTTTTTTTTTTTTTTTTACATGGGAAATTTTAGAGGAGCTGCATGCACGCGTAGACACATTTAAAGTAAATATGGGCATCAAATTTATAAGCCAAGCTTTTTCCACCCAAAATTCACGGTCACTTTTGATGGAAAATGGATTATTTTGGTCCGAGGGTGCATGAGAGGAACCAAATCGACGTTATTGAACGATACCGTTTGTAAAATTTGGGAGCATAGAGGGGGAAAACTGAATTTTGGGGAAAATCATTTTAATGGCTAAAAAGTGGCAAAAAAAAATCACAAAAAATTTTGTAGTACATCATCTTGTAGCCACTTTAACGCTCTTTTCAATGAATCAATCTGTTTTTTTCTATGATTTCTATTTTTGACGGCATGAGTTAAAATTCATCCAAAAAATCGTCAAATTTTCGATTTTTTAAAAAAAATAATTTAAAAACCTTCAGTTTTTGTATACTTTTGCTGATTGAAAAACAAATTGAGGTAACTCATCTTGTAGGAAATTTTATGCTCTTTTATTTTATGTGCACATTTTTTTAATCTGAGTAAAAATTAAGGACGCTAGCCTCAAAAAACCGACGGCAAGTCGGCTGAATTTCTGATTTTTCAAAATGGCGGCGTCCTGGGCGCATACACATTTTCCCGGCACTTTCATGGCCATTTTCTGACTTCTTTGGTCACTAGGAGTCAGAAAAAATAGGTCTCAACCCGTGGACAAACCAAAAGTCAAATTTTGTTGCATAGTGCTATCGGCCGGTTGGCGGTTGTTGGCCGGATAACGAACGCTGTAGAGTGGAGACATACTAAGCAACGGCTCCTGAGTCCTGCTCCGCTCGCACCATAGGTAAGTGAGCAACAATTCCTATTCGCAAGATTTGAAATCGCATTCTTAAATAATTGCAGTCGCTATCGAATAAGAAAGGATCCTCAGACTCTCAACAGAGTTAAAAATTTTCTCGCGCCTTCATTTCACGAGTTATGCAAAAACGGATCCCTCGTGTAGGACCTGTTATCTCGCAACACCTCCATTTATTTCTGGCACTTTTGGCTGCAGGGGGATAGGTTGCTTGCTATGTTACGAGTGCAACTATTCATGCTCCTGAAATTCGGAGGTTATGCAAAAACCGTACCATCGTGTAGGAACAGTTATCTCGCGACAACTCCATGTATTTCCGGCGCTCTTGAGAGTCTTGAGTGAAGGCGCTCTAGGTTAATGCTATGATGCGATGCATACTTGTCCCCATGAAATACGTAAGCAATTATTCCTACTCGCGGGGTGTGGAATTGCATACTCAGATAATTGCAGGCACTTTTGTAAATAGAAAGCTTCCATGCGGCGCGGCATGGTGTTCCAGAATCCAGATTTAGCTGGACCAGAAAATGTGCATTATTTTGTCACAGGTCAAAGTACAAATAGGGACAGGGATGTGATCAACTTAGGCGCTTGTGTGGTCTGATGTTTCTGTTGTGGTGTTTCCTGGTTGCAGGTTGAACAAGATCGGGAAGGATCCGAATCTGTTGAGTCATCACAAGGAGGAGGACGAAGGAGAGGACGGAGAGTCGGAGAGTGAGAGCAAGACAATAAACGCGGTGGTGAACGCTCTCTCGGAGCAGGCGGATCACGCCAACACTTCAATCGAACCAATAGGCGGAGCCCGAAGCCTCCTCACCGAACTGGGCAAAAGCTTACATATCTTAACCGCCAGTCTACCCAAACCCCGATCGGAGAACAATTTCTCTACAATACCGGAACTGCAGAGTACGAGCTCCTCAATGAGCAAAAGGCCTTCTTTCCATAGATCAGATACCATACAGATTACCGGTCAATCTTTTCAATGACGATACACCGTTTTTTAACTCTACCAACTCAAAATGGCCGACCGCAACCCCCACCGGCGGCCGTTCCCCCTAGCATCCTCCCCATCTTTTGGTAACTATTCCCTTTTTCTATTGACAGTGAGACGATGCCTGCTGAAACGAAACTCTATGAAAACTATTTGGTTGGATTCAGAGAAAAAGCCATGGTGGAGTTTTGTTGGGATATCAGAAGTTTCGGTTGGAATAATAGGACTTTTGGTTCATTTGGTCTGCTGACGAATTTGCTGCAGCAGTTAAGAATATAGGTTCACGGTAGTGCTCGAAGTTTAGAGCTAAAGCTCTAAAGCCTACACGGAAAAAAAACTGGCAGAATCTATCATCTGCGCTGCTTTAATTGCGGAGTCAGCTATCAAGTAGATGGTAAATTAAGTTAACTTGTTGGTACGTTTTAGCATCATTTAGTGAAATTTGCCATACTTGATAGCTGACTCCAAAATCAGCTATGCAGTTGGCAAATTCTATCAGTTATCATTTTCCGTGTATAATAGTGGATTTTGGAATCTTTCATTGTTTATGAGCTGCACTATGAAGATAAAAATTTAGTGGCTTAAAAATGTGTTAATTAAAATGGTGAGTACAAACTCGTTTGTTCATTTGACTAACTGTTTTGTTGATTTTACACTCCGATTTGTTAAATTAACAATCCGGTTTCTCGGTTTTCCGTGATTGTTGATTCAACAAACCGGATTGTTGATTATCCACATTGTGTGCTTGATTTAACAAATCAGATTGTAAAATCAACAAAACGGTCAGTTAAAGGAACAAATGAGTTTGTACTCACCATTTTTAATTAACAAATTTGTTAGTTCTTAAATTTTTATCTTCAGTGCAGCTCATTATTTAATCCTTCATTGAAAAGATATGAATCAATGCTTATTCTGATTGCTGCAGCAAAAGTAATGAATAGAAAATTATTTTAAAGTTCTTATAATTCAACAATATACGTACGGAGAAATATTTATATTTTGGTTACCAGACTTACTTTGTAAGAAAAAATTAAATGTAATTCTTGTATCCTTATAACTCTAGACTTCTGGTGATATTCAAAATAGGTACATTCTTTCTAAAACAAGACAAAACTTTTACGTAATAGTTACGTGTAATTCTGGATGCCCCAAATATAAATTTTTCTCCGTGTTCTGAAAATTTAACCAAACTCAACTCAGCAATGAATTTTTTCGGAAAATTCAACTGAATCTTTTTATCCCCTGTTTTTCTTGTGAAAACAGCACCAGCGATTGATCGATTTGGAACTTCCCGCCGTTTCACTAAATCAGTCTTTAGACCTCTGAGGTACTGACCTAGGCAATGTTTCCGAATTTGGTTTTTTTTTTATATATGAATATATTTTTTTTCTTTTTAATTTTTCATTTAGCTCAGGTAGTTTTGAACAAAGGTTTGAAGGCCCCCAAAGCCTTTGTACAATCAACTAACATATAAAAAAGCTCCCTTAATTGAATATCCATTTGAATTACATGACGTGAAGAACTATACTTTTAGTCGTCTTGTTTTTGTTTTTTGTTGTTTTTTAATTCCTATCCCCCCTTCGATTTGCAGCTATCAAAATTGTGTCTCTGTTTGACTCTATCCAATTTCCTTGTGCCTGCGTATGTAGAAATTCAGAAGCTTTACTTGTGTCTATTCTGCCTTTATTCTCTCGACCTCAAAGTTTAAATCAACATCAATTAAATACTCGCAGAGTCAGTTGAAAATTCAAATAAAGAGGTTTAAAATATGGAGAGATATCCCTTAAATACCTAAAAAATTATATTGCGCACAATCCAATCATTCTAACTACCCCTGGACCCAGTCTTAGTCTTTGTCCAAGTCTCCACTCCCACAAGAAGCGTAAGAAGCAATTTAATGATAAGTTAGCAGAGCTCATTTCATCAACAAGCCACGTGTCTATTATATAGTCGAGGGAAAACTTTTCTTTTCTAAGTATACCAAGAAATGCGGCAAACAATGTTGGAAATGATTTGGAAACCAGATTCAGAAATATTGCTATTCGGCTCCGAAGTTGAGGTTACGGGTACATCGCAATCGCATTACTAAACTATCGTCTCGTATTTTAAAATTTAACTCTTCATTCAGAAATCAGAACGGAATGTAACAGGGGCGGTACAGTGCAGAGCTGCCATTTTGCGTATAATTAATGGTATTTTTCAATGCATTGATGATTCCACCGATTGAGAAAAGATTACACAGTTCAGTCCAGTGTTTATGACTGTACTACAGGAAATACTCTGATCTGCGATCTTTTCTCAATCGGTACAATCGCCGTTTAATTATTAAAATATTCGCTAGTTTTTTAAAGTCATCAACCACTCCACGACTCCACCGGTCGAGAAAAGATTATATATTAGGGGTTTTTGTGCAGTACAGTCATTTATTTAACTGAAATGTGTAATCTTTTCTCAATCGGTGGAATCATCGGTGAATTAAAAAATGTCATTAATTATACGCAAAACGGCAGCTCTGGTACAGTGTGACCTCTTTTCTTATTCTTAGCCTAGAGAGACGTTTCAAATTGATTGATACAACCTACTCAAAAAATGTTATTGGCCCCCTCAAGAATCGCTCATACGTTCAAATGGAATGAATTCATGGTTGCCAGATTGCTGGATCCGCCCAAGAATCTATATCTGCCTTCCTCGCTTGCTCATCAGCAATAATCGAAAAGAAATAAAAGCAATAAAATTAACAGTTTTGTGGAAAGCAATAAAAAAAACCGCAATTGAATAAAATGTTTGAGGAATAGCAATCATAATAACAATTCTTTGAAGTAGCAATTACTAACCAAAATATCCATCGAGCGAGGGGTGATGCAGCAATGCCATTTTTCTCATTTTACGAATGGAGCTATTACAAAATTTTGCTACAAGCAATTTACGGTTTAATTTAGATGTAAAAATATGAAGAGAAAAAAGTAAAAATAACTATGGTTGCTATAAAAACTTACGAAATCCACTCCTAGACTCATAAAATTCTTTAAATCGTAAGCGTGATGATGTTGCCCTGGTAAAAATGACGACTATAACCGTTCCAAAAACGACTATAAACATAGTTGGCCAACTATGGATTTATAGTTGGCCAACTATAGCTTATAGTCGGCAACTATGTTTATAGTCGTTTTTGGAATAGTCGTATAGTCGTCATTTTTACCAGGGTGGGCCATAATAATATGAGAGATTCCTATCTTAATTTAGACGCTAAGGGAAGGTTCATAGAGTATTAATAGCCACCAGAGATTAATTGCACTGTGACTTATTGTTATAGATGCCGAGGAAAGTCGTATTGTACTAGCCATTTATCGATGGAGTGCCAATATTGGTAGATAGAACTCAGGAACTCTCCCATGATTTAGTGTGCAAACACCGCAAATACAATCGCGTATTTGAAAGAATTTTCCGAGTTTAGGAGTGAATTTTGTAAGCTCATCATTATTTTTGTAAGTTTTTACATCGAAAGTGACCCTTAAATCGTCTGTGGCAAAAACTTGCAACAGACTCATTAACTAGACTTCTTCTTCTCTCGGATAATGCATTAAAAAAAAAAAAAAAAAAAAAAAAAAAAAAAATCGTAATATTTACCTGGACCGCCCTTTTAATACTTCCGGTCTAAAACGTTCTCTGTCAAATTGTTTAACCGTACCAGTTGTCTCAAGTAATCATTGATGTAGCGGCAAAGCGTGCAATTTGGCAACGTTAAGTTATGTCTCTTCAATCCCTCGCAAAAGTTCGAACTAGAGGGTGTTCCGCACACCCGATAGTTCGATCTTTTCAATGGGTCCAATGGACGAAACTGCAATGTTGCCAAATTAACACTAAACGACTGAGTATCAGTCTCCAGTATAGGGTCATTTTTTTCAACTTTTTTTTCTTTCTTTTTTTTCCTTAAATAGCTTCATAATTTGTCGACAAGTTTGTTTTACCACTCTTCTCGGAATTAATACTCACCATCTATTATTTCGAAATGATAGAATGGAGAAGAAAATATCACTCATTGAAAAAGTCAAGGACTGATCAAAACCAATCAAATGTATATTTTTTTATAATTTTTCAGTGATTATCAACTGTGATCGTATTTGATTCGTTTCAATCACCCCAAATGATCTTGGATGAAACTTTTTCAAAGGAAAAAAAAGGACTCTCTTGCCAATTTTCAAGATCGGAGTAAAGCTGGCAAAATATCTAGCCAAATATGTCTCCGGAATTTCGTAAAAAATCAATATGAATGATAGAAAGTCTTGAATCGGCCTTCAATACACTTTTTTAAAGTCTTTGAATTGACAAGTAAAGTCAATAATTTTTTTCTTCTTCGTCTTATCTTTAAGCCGTTCGGTGCAAGGTGAGCTATTTTCAAACACTCAGAAGTTTGTCAAAAATCAAATTGAAAGATGGAGAATCCAGAATCGGCCTTCAATGCACTATTTCACAGTGACATAACATGCAATATGACAACATTGTATTGTATCCATTTCCAACTCGCATGAAAAAGGTCGAACTATTGGGTGTTCGTCAAACACCTTCGTATTCAACCTTGGGTGGGTTTAAATGGACACTGTACAACATTGCCGAATTGCACGCTATGCCACTGCTATTTCAGTGTCCTCAAACAAGGCATTGATTTCCTTTCTTCATTCCTATCTTCTTACTAATTTTACTTATTTTTACTAATTCGTTCAGTTGACTAGTTTGTTTCAGTTTCAAAATAATCGCTATGACCTCTTAAGAAGAGTTTATGTAGCGTTCATTAACGTTTTATTTAGGCAGTGGCATGGCGTCGCGTGCTATCTGGCAACAATGCAACTGCTCCATTTAAACTCATTAAATATATTGAATTTTCCTTGTGCACTGTGCACCCCCTGAATTCGATCTTTTACAAGAGTTTAAATGGATAGAATACATTGTTGCCAGATTGCACGCGACGCCACTGTATTTAGGTATACTTTCGAATTTTAATGAGGCGTCTTCAAAACCAGCAAACTATGCTATTCAATTCATGTTGTCGTTATTCTTTGAAATAAACCGGACTCAAAAGAAAGTAATTACCACAATGAGGTCCGACAGTTCTTGGTTTTTTGTTACTGCTTAGATGCCGTGGAAAATATGTGTATTTTACATTGAAATCGCTAGAGAAAAAGATTCTACCGCGTAATCTGTGGCATTTTCATTTTTATTGTTTCCAATGTAAGGGCCATAAAAGCCAGCGGGCCTATCATTTGCTTCATCGTTAAAGCTATCGTTAAAATTGTCTATGAGTGATTCTATTGGTCGGATATTGTAAAACTTGGATGTTGCTATGGTAACCATCGCTAAAGTATCCGTTCTATAAAGGTTATTCACGAGTAACCACTAAAAAGCCGGTACTTTAACGATGGTTACCATAGCAACATCCAAGCTTTACAATTCCGACCAATAGAATCACTCATACACAATCTTAACGCAGTGGCGTAGTAAGGGGGGGCGGAGGGGGCGGCCCGCCCCGGGTGACACCATCGGAGGGGTGACACCCTGAGTAAAAAGGGAAGAAAAGAGAGAAGAAAGAAAAGAAAAAGGAAAAGAGAAGAGAAAAGAGAAGAAGGAAAGGGGGAAGAAAGAAGGCAAAAGGGGGAAAACGAAGGGAAAAACCCCCCAAAAGAAGAGAAAAGAGGAAAAACTGGAAGTAAGGAGGGACATGTGGGAGGAAAAGAGGCTGAGAAGAGAGCCTGCGCAAAATAGAGTTAGAAAAAAGTATCACCTTGGCTAAATAATGGTGTCACCCTGAAGTAAGATGGTTCCACTTTGGACGAAAAGTTTCACGTGCCACTTTGAATGGAGATTGGCACCCTAAAATAAGAGGGTGCCATTCTGAACGGAAAGTGACACCCTAAAGTAGGAGGGTGCCACTCTGAACGAAGGGTGTCACCCTGAAGCATAGTAGAGTGCCAGTTTGAACTAAGAATGCGGCACCCTACAGCAGGGTGATTCAGGAAAAAAGAGATCTGGAGGGGGTGTCCAAAAGGGCTTAAAAGCAATTCCAGAGTAATTCAGAGAGGCTGAATTTGTCAAAATTTTCTAAATAAAGCTTTCCACGGAAAAAAAGACTACAGAGTTCCTAAGGTACCTACCAAAAAGTATAGCTCCAGGGATGCTTCAATTTTAAGACAAATTGCGCAAAAAATTCAAAAAAACAAGGGATCTGGATGATTAAAAGGAGGCCAGTAACAGCTCCTGAGTAGCTCAAAGTTTCAGCATTTTCCAGAGAAGGCATTACATAAATGGGGTTCGGTAGGCTCAAAGGAACTAGAAAAAACAGCCCCACAGAGGCTGGAATCGTCAACACTTAATGGGCATGGCATTTCATAAGATGGAGGCTCTGGAACTGGGAGAGAGAAAACCCTTAAAATTAGCTTTAGAGAAACCTTAATTTTCAAAATTTTCTGGGGGAGGACCCCCAGACCCCCCTCTATCGATTGGGGTTATTTCGGCCCTCGCATTTCAAAATGGCTGCCCTTAGAGCGTTCCTGCATTCGCCCCTGGCAAGGTGTGGTCGGGATTTACGACCTTGAAAGTATACGTACTACATAAGAAGCAACTTTAAAATTTGAACCGTCCGCATGTTCAAATTATATACATATACGGTTTTCAGTAAACTTGTTTGTAAGCAAGTGCCAAGGTAAAAGTCCGAGAATTTATGTTAGTTAATCTGGCCGAACTTCAGCGAGGAGATGGCAAAAATATGGGTTCTCGGGATCGTAATTTTTCAAAATTTTCCCGGGGGAGGGCCCCTGGACCCCTTCCCTATTCTAGGGGGTGTCCCCCCAGACCCCCCATAGGGGGTGACACTAAAGTGTTCCGCCCCGGGTGCCACTGAGCCTTACTACGCCACTGTCTTAACGATTGGTTTAACGATGAAGTAAATGATCGGCCCGCAGGTTTTAATAAACCGGAAATGTAAAAAGAAACTTCCTTAAAATTGCAACGTTGACTTGAGGTTTTCTTACACTGCTTTAAACGTTTTTGTGAAGATTTTATCCATTAGATCGAAACTTCTTATTTTCACCATTTTCCGTCAGTGCAACCTAACGCAGTTTAAATAAAACCTGTACCTTTACAATGCTTCGGAGTGCAGTTTTAAGAACTGTTTTGACCGCGTAGTGATACACAAAAAAACTTTTTTTTTTCTCGAAACGCAGTAAACGAATGAGTTCTAGAACGATACCTTTTGATCCTCATTCAAACAGATTATTTCAAATTTTGTCTTGCTTTTACTGCTTCTCTTCATTTCACTTAGGTAATCATATAATAATTGAAGACTTTGACGTAAGAAGGGCACATGAAACATCAGGTCAGTGGCGTAGCGTGCAATTTGGCAGTGTTTGTATTGTGCCAATTTAAACACACGTAAAAGGTGGAATGCGAAGGTCTTCACCAAATACCCGCAATAGCTCAATCTTTTTCATGGTGTTAAATAGACACAGTACAGCGTTGCCAAATTGCACACTACGCCGCGCCCCTGTATATCAGGTGTGTTCTCTCATAATAATCAGCACATGAAGATTTATTTTAACTTTAATGAACCCCATTTAACTCCAATATTGGCCCATTAACCCTTTCCAGTAAGGTGGTACTTATATGTACCATTTTCTGTAACATGGGTTTCAATAGAATTTAAATGGGCATTTTGCAAAAACATATGTGACCCATCCAAATTCTTAGAAAATTGTCCTCTTTTGAACGGTCAAAGAAAAATCTCAAAAAAATCCAAACTCCAAAATGCGTGCTGGAAAGGGTTAACCATCAAGTGTGTTCTTTGTTAAAAACCTCCATTTCATTTACATGCTGATTTGAAGGAAATGACACATTTGTTGTGTTACGTGCCCCCCTTCCGACAAAGTCCTCAGTTACTGTATGCTCATTGTATTTTTAAATGCGACAGCGATTTTACCACCGTAGAATCAAACTCCATCAATATCTAAAATGAACAATCTTAACCCTCTTAGGGCCAGAGGTCAGATCAAGAGAAAGCCGCACTCTTCCGTGTAGGGAGGGTAGTTAACTGTTCGTACTCGAGGGAGTTGGAATTGCCTATACGATAAATTGAAGGCGCCCGAAGAAACCTTATCTTGTAGGTAAGTGTTTTCATCGACAATCGCGTTTATTCGGAATGAAGACTGAAACAATGTATAATAGACAAGAGGAGAGTATACTCAG
The DNA here is from genome assembly GCA_011764245.1 of Trialeurodes vaporariorum. NCBI lineage: Eukaryota > Metazoa > Arthropoda > Insecta > Hemiptera > Aleyrodidae > Trialeurodes > Trialeurodes vaporariorum. The sequence goes on along the minus strand of VMOF01000320.1, from coordinate 32,995,829 downwards.
GCTTGGTTCATAAAGGATTAATTGAAAAAGATTCTCTTTAATTTTTCATCGACGAACAAATTGCAAGTATTCGTTCATGCGACACGGCTAAAACGGTAAATTTAGTCAATTAAAAGTGGTAACCCAAACTTGTACATTATTTTTGTATAAATTCTTGTAAATTTGAAATGATCTTATTTTTCTCTTTTTATGATAAACTGTAAATAGGTAATTTATTTTACATAAAATTGTACCTAATTTTATAAGTATAAAGGATAAATAGTTCGAGTCTTGCCATGTATGTATCTTCTGTAAGAAATATTATATAAATATAAAAAAAAAATTGTAAATTGTAAATAGAAACCTCGTATTTTCTTAGAATCAATATAGCGCTAACTAATTTAATTATTTTTTTCATTTTGTACAATGTTTTGTTTAATAGATCGTAGGAAATACTTCGCATTTTATTCTACTTTGACGGAAGCTTTCGATACGTTGAACTCAAAACAATTAGATGATTATCAGTCCGAGAATATTTACCTATATAGACTGTTTCAGCGATGACTACCTCCATAGGGATCATTGAGCCAATAAGACACTGAAGTCAGATAAAACAATCTTACAATATTTTGCAGACGTCACATTAAGTCGACAAATTCTTCAAATATATATAACAATATGTCCGTGGTTATTAAACGGCTTAATATTTTTTTCCTATCTAAAAGCGTATAACGCGTTCGGAAGAGACCAAAAGTCTAGCGCAAATTATCATTGGACAAAAAGTAATGGACCAGAAAAAATGCGACGGAAAGTCCTGAAACCGAGGTATGACTATTTGAATATGCTGTTTTAAGATGTCAATCTAAATCCAAGACGATAGTAGGGCGTAGAAGAAAATTTACGCTACTGAGAAAATCGTGTTTGAAAAATTGAAAGTGGTTTTCCGGTATCCGGAAAACTCTGAAGTTAGTTTCGTCGCTTTTCATCACTTTGAAACTTTCAAAAGCGTCCCTGGTAAAAATGGTCCTTGAAAATCCTTGCCCAAATCTCCATGCGATAAGGATTTCCATGAAATCATAAGGCATGTAATCCTTATAAATTCTGGAGGATTTCCATACATTTTCACGGAAATTCTTATGATTTCATGGAAATCCTTATTGCATGGAGATTTGGCCAAGGGTTTTCAAGGACCATTTTTACCAGGGGTTTTCCTCAAAAGCATAAACTATCTCCTCCACTCTTCTGTCAACGAAGCCTTTATTCAATCTTTTTCAAAATTTAACGCTGTTTAACGTTTTTAGCGGCACTGCGATCTCCGTATTTCTAATACAAGAGCATGCAATTCTGTCTACAATTTTGAGAAAGATTGGAAATCTTATAGCAGCATTTTCAAACCGTTAAATACATCTTGATCAATATACAAAACGGATCTCAATGGGATGGCGATCATTGTAATTTTCTTGGCATTATGCATCATAACCAACCATTAAAATGGGAATCTGATAAACATGATACGTTATGATATAAAGAAACGATGTCATCTAATTGACGGAAAATCATTCCTGACCTCATCACTGAAAGGTATCGACTAGAAACGATTTGTTAGATCTCTAATCGTAAGATCTTATCTTGAGTTCAGGCAATAAATACACAACCATTTGTTTCCTTTTTCTATGAAAAAAGTCTCATTGAATCTCTGACTTTTAGTAACTATTAATGAAACTTTCGTAAAAACTGTCTTCTGCGAAAGTAGAAATCCTCCGTCTTGGTAAGTAGGTATTTTTTACTTAAACATTTTTCACCAATTGATTAATTGCTCTGCTAAATAATTTTATTTACCGATCTTAGCCTTCTTTTAGCAATATTAAATGTTAATGTTTTCTGTACAACAATAATAAGTTCTTGAATTTAAAAGAAAAAGGGAAAAAAATTAAAAAAATAATAGTAAATGAATTTAAAAAAGAAAAAGAAAAATTATTTGACTATTTTTTCATTGGAACAGATCTTTAAAATTATTATTGTTAAGTTTTCAATTGAATTATTTTTAATCCTTGTTATGTGAGATTTAGAATATTGTTAGCTCGGTGAACAATGATTGTTGCTGGTCAATAATGGTGATTTGCATTTTAAAATTGTTGACGTTTTATTGATTTGTGAGCTGGGTGACTGGTCTGTAATCCTAGTCTTTCCTTCGGCCAAATTGTAATTTTGAATGTTTATTAATTTTTTTTTAATTTATTTATTTTTATCTTTTTATGTTTTATTGACGATAATGATAATAATGATTAATTGAACTTACTTATAGAAATTCTCAAAACACCTGGGTCGGGTGTTTGTTATTGTTCAGCACTCGACACATTTGTTTTGTTTGAAATTCTGTAATTAAATGACACAATGATAAGAACCGTCGAATTTATATAGGAAATTATTTAAATAATATTTTAAAATTAATTATCTATAATTAATTTTAATTATGATAATTCATACAGCTCTTGCTCATTTGTTGATTTAAATCTTTCTGAAACAGATTAAAATGTTAACCGTTGAGCATACAGATTAGCACAGAATATTGGCTCACTTAGTTTTTAGAAGTCTTTCATAACCATTGCCTTTTTCCAATAAAATGTAAACTCCTTTTTCCAGCGTTCTACTTTGAAGAATGGCCAACTTGAGAATAATATAGCTGTGCAACTGATGATCAACTGAAATGAAAGAAGAAACAAACAATAACACTTGTTTTATAAGGCGGCTAATTTGTTTAAATAATATCCAACAGTTGTGTAAAAATTGGGAAAATGTGTTGGTTTTTTTTTTCTTCTCTCGAATGGAAAAATCTGGAGATCTTTTATCCAAATCTTGCAAAGGACATTGGACGTTGACAGTGGCGTGGCGTGCTATTTGGCAACGTCGCAGTTCGTCAATTTAAACTCATGAAAAAGGTCGAACTATCGCGGGTATTCGGTGAACACCTTCGCATTCGTCCTTTTACATAGGTTTAAATGGCCACATTGCAACGTTGCCAAATTGCATGCTACGCCAATGGACGTAGACATGGCTTCCCGAACTTAAATAAATTCCTATTAATCATTAATAAAAAATTATACAAATAAGTGACTCGAAACCAGTTTTTATGGAGAGTGAACTTTTATTGTTATTATCATTATTTTTTCCCTCTTTTTTTAAGTATTCTTGAGACACATATTGAAGTTTTGTGATTCGCATTGCCACTGTTATGAATCTGAATTATGTAGAGCTTTATTTTTATAGTACTTTCTCTGATTTTCGCCTACTTTTCATAGTTTTTTTTCTGTTTTCAGCCATTTAGCCCGAATGTTTTATTCTTTTGAGCATTTCAATTTTATAGTCTCCATTTGCACCATGACTTGGCCGAAATTATTCTACCCCCGAAATTGAGCAGCTAATTAAATAATTTTTTCGTTATAAAAATTCAAGAACGTCAAAATCAAATACCAACATCAAAATTACGTTAGATTTTATGAAATCAAACAAATGTTTATCTGTGGTTTGTAAAATGCCTTTTAGTATACCTTTTTGTTTACTTTTTACTTTTGTTTTTTTTTTTTTCTAATGATATTACTTTACTAGTGAATGAAACACTCGTATGAATCAAGGAATCATAATGTAAATTCGAATTGACAATTATATTAATTGTTAGGTCTCATATCTTATACATTTTTTATGTAAATTAAAATAGTACTTAAACATAGAAAATTCTTAGCTGTCAATTAAATTAGTGATGTAGATTGAATATGACTACAATTATAATTCTGTTGAACAATATTCCATCGTGGGCACACGTATTATCTTCATCGGCACTCTCATGAGCAATATAATCGATCACCTATATATATTAAGATCTCAAGAGGTATCGTCGTGCGAAATAGCCTTAATTTATATTGAAAACCTTTTCTGAAAAAAATTTCATCGATTGGGCTGTATTGAATGAATATGATATCACAGTTTTTTATTTACAGATAAAATTAAAATTAAATCAGAATTTTAAAAGTAAAAATGAGAAAATTAAAAATGCATTTTTCCAAACTAATTAAAATATTTCTTCTCCACCAATTTCGCATCATAATCATTAAACTGAAAAAATGTTCGCTCTCTAATTAGTTGACGTAAGAACGCGTTCAATTGTACGTACCTACTGATTTAAGGACAAGTTCTTCGGGGGGGGGGGGGGGATTCCCGAACAAATAAATGCTCTTTTAAATACAAACAAGTTCTTTTGTCCACTAGTACTAGCAGAAGCGTTAGAATTGTTTTATATAAGGTAAGTGACCCAAAGGTGGCCATACCTATGCTTTGAGCCAATATGCACAAATAAGTCATGAGAGATTAAAAAAACTAAGTATGTCAATTTACTATTCAGACAGTTGGCTATCATACGTTAATTTCATTTTTTTAAAATTTGCTTGTTTTTGACGTTTTTTTTGCGTTTGAAAAAAGTAGAGTTTTGACATTGCGCAAAACGTGCACCTAAGGTGGCTACCCCTAATATTTTTGATGTACCTAAAGGTGGACACCCCCTTTTAAATTTCATTAATAAGTATTCAGATGCTATTTTATCGTTCGAAAACGGAATCTATAGACCCCAGTTACACCAGAAATTATAATGATAATGATGAATTGAAAGTCAAAGGTGGAATCAATGTAAGGGCTTAGCTTTTACGATTGATTACTTCCGTGAAAATTAGCTGAGGACCTGCGAAAATGGACGTTGCACTGTTCCGCGCCGACTGAATCGCCCGATGCTCTTGATTTTTGAAGCGGGGGAAGCGATAGCATCCTGCTACTCAGCACTAAAGCCATCTATCGTCAATTCGTCTAATTAATTGAAATAAGCTGGGGTGGGCCACCTTAAGAGCCGGGCCACTTTTGGGTCACCTACCTTATTGCTGATTATTGAGAAATTTATCATAAAAAACCACAACTTATGGTGATTCCAGGCGAAACTTGTCCAGATTTCAATCCGATGGATAGCGTCTGCGCCTTTAGCGCAGCTCAAAAAGTCGACAGTTTTTGTCCGAGATTAATGAATTTACGCCAATGAGCGTCAGCATCTGCAAACATACCTCATGTTAAGATATCCCATAAGTTTCAAAATACGCGAAATAGTAAAGCCGGAAATTATGAAGTACAAAAATCCCCTATAAATATCAATGAGTGCGAGTGAGGCGCACATAGACATACCTACTCGCACTTACTCGCACTCACTTTAAGCTTATGGCGAAACGATGAATTTCATAGTTTACGTACGGTTTTAATTCTTAACCAATTTTAATAGTTTTGGGCTCAAAATATCCGTAGAAAAAATTCGCTGGTGCTGACCGAGCGTTGCCAGATCGAGGGTAAAAAGCCGTATCGTCCCCCACTTAAATCAATGTAAAACGTACGGCTTTTTCACCCTAATCTATAGCAACACTGTGCTGACCTTCTTCTACTTTGCGTCTTTTCTTTAGTTTCAGTTTCAAACGCCAAAAAGACGACTTTTCCTAAAAGGGACTAGTGGCGCTATCCATCAGTTAATGAAATCTGGAAAAGTTTCGTCTGGAATCATCTTAAGGGTTTTGTTTTCAATTCGCGGCCAGTTATTATTCGGACTATATGGTCGTGAATTCCCCCCTATGTCTAGGAAGTTGAAGGTGAAGTAATCTGCAGGGGGCATAGTGTGCGATGTGGTAACGTTGCAGTTTGTCCATTTGAACCCATGAAAAAGATCGAACTTTCGGGTGTTCGGTGAATACCTTCGCATTCGATCTTTTACATGGGTTTAAATTGGACACAATACAACTTTGTCAAATTGCAGGCTACGCCACTGGTAAATCGCTTCTTATTTGAACATCATGACAACTTTATAGAGTTTTTCAAACATCCGGTATCGTGTATCAATATACTTACAAATGTAACACAGTCGGAAGCATTATTTCTGCTCTCTCATTTTAATTTCAAACTCACTCGCCCTTTAAATGAACATTCTCTCTCTCTCTCTCTCTCTCTCTCTCTCCCTCTCTCTCTTTCTTTCCCTCCTATGCATGATTAAATATTGTCATGGAGGCATCACAGCTTATGGAACATTAATATAATTGTACATTCAATTATCATTTTACGTTCGATACAATATTACTCTCTTCTTCTTATTTCGCTTTTTTAATTTTTATACTTTGAAATACTACCTAAGTGTATGCCTGTTAATACAATCCATTTGATATTTTATCTCTCTTGAAACAAAATGGCGGTCGGTGTTGCCAGATTTAAGGTTAAAAGCCGCATATTTTATATTGAGTCTTAAGGGAAATATACGGGTCTAAAGCCTCCACTGGCGCTTGAAATCTGGCAACGTTGCAATTGGTCCTCCTGAAGTCATGAAAGAGGTCGAAATATCAGAGGAGCACAGTGCCTTCCCTCGAATCGATATTTTACATGGGTTTAAATTGGACACAGTACAACGTTGCCAAATTGCACGAGCCGCCACTTCATAAAACCGTACATCTGGCAACATTGATGGCCTCATGGGCGGATCCATGCAATTTGGCAATCATAAATTCATCCCATTTGAACGAATAAGAAACAATCGATTCTTGAAAGGGCCAAGGCCGTTTTACAAATCGATTGTTTCTCAAGTATTCAAATGGGAATATTACACAGTTGCAAGATTGCTGGATCCGCCTATGGATGGGCTTGCTCTTGTAAAACAATGGCGTCGCGTGAAATGTGGTTACTAATTTGATGAAATATCGTCACTTTAGGCTTTCACTGCATGGCTTTTTCACCGTCAAAAGCACGATTTTTTCGATCAATTTTGACTCAAAGTGAAAGGGAAAAACTTAAAAAAATAAAAAAAAAAAAATAACCTTTGCATCGTTCGAAGTGTGTTAGAGACCGACGAAGTACCGAGTGTAACATAGGCTAGAACAAGGAGAAAAATCAAAGCCAAAATGTTAAACTTATGGCGACCAATATATTGGGCCACGCTCTTTAGGACTTCGGTAAAGTTCTAACCGCTTCCTCAAAATGTGACTGATTGTGAGTGGAGTCAAGCGAAAAAAAAAATTAAATTTTGAACTTCCATCCCTACAAATAAGGGGAAAGATATCTTAAATCCGTATGGGGGGTCCTTCTGCAGTCAAGGATTAAACCTATTAAAAAAAAGTCAAAATGTGGTAATTCACAATGAAATTCCTCAAAATCGATATTTTTTTTAAACTTTAAATGAATAATATTTCGTGTTGCCATATTTCAAGCAAAGCCAATGTTATAAAATAAACTTGAAATGTACGATTCATTCACTTATGTGCCCTTTCTCCTTTCGATGAAAATGACCAGCTATGTCTTTTTTGTAACTCAAAGGTGATATCAGTACAGAATGAAGGACGAAATCCGATCCACTGCAGTGGCGTAGAGTGCCATTTGGCAACGTTGCAGTGCGTCCGTTTAAACCCGTGCAAAAGATCGAACTACTGGGTGTTTGGTGAACACCTTCTAATTCAACCTTTTTCATGGGTTTAAATGTACCTACACGTTACAACATTGCCGAATTGCAAGCTACGCCACTGATCCACTCCGCATACTTATGCTCATTTTATCATTTTGTTCTATGACATCATGAAGGTCCATCGGCCATCGGGTACGTCCAGTAGCTCTGTAATCTTTTCTCTTCTTCCCTAATTGGTCGGTTATCGTATGGCTAACCCACCTTTTCCTATTTGTCAAACATTTCGATCGACGTTTCCAGTCCATAGTCCATAGGGGCATAGGAGTCTGAGTTTTGAAAACCTGGAAAATTTGATGGAAAATTTTTCAAGAATAGTAGGTAACGCTTAACCTATCTAACTCACTGTCACTGTGTGAGAATAAGCCGCGATAGCCATTGCATCAGATCAAAGAGTAAACAAGTGTCGCAATTGAATGGAAGGCCTGCGTGGTCAACGTAGATAAGGGATCCGAACGCGGGCTGGCCTGGGCTGGCCTCTGATTGGCTGCAACGGGTGGAGCAAAAATGACTCGGGGTATAGGGAAAATAACACGGGATTTTCGTTCCGGGACGTTTATCTCGAAACCTAAGCAAAATCGTATCTAAACAATTTATACGAGTCGATTTAGCAGATTTTTCCGAACAATTTGATAGGTCATAAAAGCCACTTTATTGCAAATTCGAAAAGACTGTTTCAGTTTAAAAGTACGCACAATAGTGTGATTACATGCTTGCCGTGTGTTCGAGCAGTGTTTGAGTAACTCACTATTGTGCGTACTTTTAAACTGAAACAGTCTTTTCGAATTTGCAATAAAGTGGCTTTTATGACCTATCAAATTGTTCGGAAAAATCTGCTAAATCGACTCGTATAAATTGTTTAGATACGATTTTGCTTAGGTTTCGAGATAAACGTCCCGGAACGAAAATCCCGTGTTATTTTCCCTATACCCCGAGTCATTTTTGCTCCACCCGTTGCAGCCAATCAGAGGCCAGCCCAGGCCAGCCCGCGTTCGGATCCCTTATCTACGTTGACCACGCAGGCCTTCCATTCAATTGCGACTCTTGTTTACTCTTTGCATCAGATATTAGGTATTAGGGCCCAATAAATGTACGGTACAAACGGGCTTTAGGTCGTACCTAAAAATGGCGATTCTAACCTCACATTTCTTTAACGGCACATCAATGTTAGGAGCGCTCCCAACTTTACGTTACTTTGAGCTGGTCTTGAGCCTCTCCAACCCACCCTAAGTGCTATCTTGAGGTTAGTTTTGTGGTTTCGCCATTTTTAAACGGTCCGATGTAGTCCGTTGGCTGGTGGCCGATGCTTGTTGAAGTACTTAGGGCGGACTTGGGGCCGAGGACTGTGTGTATACCGTGCATTTATTGAGCCTAGGTTGTTATCAGGTTTAGGTGACCGAACTTTGAATGAGCTTTGAAGGCAATCAAATTGTAAAGTAATTCGATTTCTATTTTTGTAAAATATCGCATTTCGAACCAAAAACTTGCTGAGAAAGATTTCCTGCCTTTCAGCGGTGACTCTCATTCATTCAATTTATAGATACTCAGTGGAATTGGGCTATTGAAAACTTTTGCCATAAGCATATGAATAATCAAATATGGTGAAAAAACCAGTGAAAATTGCAAAAATCGCACTAAAAAAGTTTAAAATTCAGTAGTTTACTCAAAAAACAGCTGTATGGGCAAGATTTTAATATCGGAGCTACGTAGGTGTCATGGGAGGTTCCTGTCTACTTTGTCTTTTTCTCTATGGAAACACAGAGATAGGAATCTCCCATTATACCTGCGTAACTCCGCCATTAAGCCAGGTTCTGAAATTAAATTTTGTAATTTTTTTGTGTACTCGTTGTCATCTTTACAGGTTTTTATTCAATAAGTAATCAACTCTTCAATCACCTACAGCAAAAGTTCGCAAGAGCCCCACTGTCCACATACAAAAATTTCCTTGAAAATGTCCTTAGTATTACCTACTGTCCAGAGATTAAAATGTCCAAACATGTGTGAGACGGTAATGTTAAACCAGAAGCACTACGGAAGGCTCGCCGGCCACAGAAAAAACAATTGAAACAAAAATAGACGACAACAATTATTTGGCGATTTGATATTAAAGGCGAACAGGCAGGGGAACATTGACCGTAAATAAATAAGTATAAATTAGTACTTAAAGTATTCATGGAGTGGGCCGGAACCCACCCCTTTCAAAAAGGTAAAACAAACTTACGCGTGTCGCACGACGTTGCAAAACGGTAGGGGGGGGAGCACGGCAGTCGCCCGCCTCAACAGTGTCGCGCCACCGGACTCGCTGCAGCGGAAAGGAGCAAGATGCGCGTTCAACTGCAGCGATACCAATAGCAACACTCAAAGACGAGTAAGCACCTTGCTCCTCGCTCCGATTTGTTCAATTATCCACCACGTTACACATGAAATCGTCCACGGAACAAATAAGTATTTTCATTGAAAATGATCATTATTATTTTATGTCCAAAACATACATTTAAAGGCAAGAATAGGGATCGAAAATATCAGGTTATATCTGAATATGGTGCGCTCCTCTAACGGGTCTTCCTTATTGATTCGTTTTCCGCTAGTAGACTTCACAAACTGTAAACAATGACTATGAGACATAAACTGCTCATGATTTTTTTTTAAAATAGTCTTCGTCTTTTCATTTCAACTTCATATGTCTCACTGTCTTCCGATGATGGATATTATATGTTAAAGAACATTGCTTAAGAAATCTGTAGAAGTTTGACATTTACAATTGAAGGACATTCAAAAAGTTAAGGCATTTTAGGTCTTTGAACTTTCTTAATTTTAGATAGTTTTCATGAAAGGATATTTTAACCATTTCGCTACATAGTCCCTTATAGAGGGCGTTGAATTGATAACATGGATTCTTATGAAAATTCAAAAAAAATTGACATACACCTAAAATTAGAAGAGACTAATTTGTTCGATTTATTAGTAAAGGTCTGAGAATTGTGAAACTACTTTTTCATCATTCGATAATATTTCAATATTTTTTTTTCTTTTTCATTATAGAGTCTGGAGTATGATTGAGTGAGATTAGGATTCCGATCAAGGATTTTGATACACCGATGAGTTCCATTAATGTCATTCTTCTTTTTAATTTTCAAAACTTTTTTGGACCTCTGATTCCAATTACCACATTACTATCTTCGCTGCTTTTATTTTGTTTTTTTATACTTCAGATGATCGTTAATATGTACGATTATTATCATTAACGAAATACTGTTGATTATTGACTAGAGTATACTTTAGTTATCACCTGTCTAATTATGTTTAACCGTAAGTGCTCATCGCTGTTAATTTGCTATCTATGATGCTATAACTAAAACAAAATTCTAGCTGACGACCTAGCGAATAATAGTCTAGTAAGTTAACATAGAAAATTGCTTTGTTCACATCTAACAAATAATAAGTCATGCAACCATCAGAGGCGTTGCGTTTATACGGCAACGTTGCATTTTCTCCATTTAAACCAATGTTAATGATCGAATTTAAGAGTGTTTACTGCGTACCCCATTAGTTCGATCTTTCTTCATGAGTTTAATAGGATAAGACTTAACTTTGCTAAATTGCACGCCATATTCCATTGCATATGACCGACCGTTTGATTTATTTGTATAAAAAAGAAGGAACACTTTAATTGTTCAAAAGAAAGAAGAAAAATTAAATATAACTTTGATATTTTATGAAATAATAAAGTATTCAGTTCGGCTCGATAAGAAGTAAACGTCAAAATCACGTTTAAAAAAAAAAAAAAAAAAAAAAAAATGTCAAATAGCATTTGTAAAAATCATTGGTCAAACCTGATTTGAAGGTAGCTTACTCAGTAGCTCAGTGCCAGTGGCGTAACGTGCAATTTGGCAACGTTGCAGTCAGACTATTTAAATCCGTGAAAAATATCGAACGATTGGGTCCTCGTTGGACATTTTCGTATTCGACCTTATACGTGAGTTTAAATGGAAACAGTACAGCGTTGCCTAATTGCACGCTACGCCACTGATCAGTGTTCTCATATTGCATTGAACTGAACCTCCGCACTCTCGAAAACTCCTGTCTTAGTTAGTCCAATTTTATTTTCTATCAAGGCAATCAACCAAGAATTTAACAAATGCAAATGATTTTGAACCCTCACCAAAATGATGAAGAGATTTTCATATCTAACTAGCTGTCCCTCGAACAAGGAAACGAAGCATGTGATGATTTAGTATCTCTGATATTTGAAGGAGCACTCTCCCCCATTTCACTCTTCTAATGTCATATTTTAAACGTTTGTTTTTTTTACTGCCAGGTTTCGTATTAAAATAATCAGGTAGTAACTTTACACATCTATCATTAGAATCCTAAGACTAGACTATTGGCTGAGGTTAGTTGTCATCACATTTAGGGCTGCTCTATCGTAGGTAGTGAAGAAAAAAAAAAAAGAAAACAAGTTTCACGTTGTTCATAACTCTTTTATATTTGGGCAGAATTTTTGTTTTTAATTTCGATTTTGTTACGTCTGGCTATTTTACGTTCGTAAGATTTGTAATGCAGATGTGAGTTTGCGTCATGAATTTGTCAGATTCAGATTTTTATTCTCACGATAAAAAATCCTCGTTATTTAAAAGTAAATAATTCACACTGTGTTATTTCATACTCTTACAATTACAAAATAGTTGTAAACAAAAAGACTGTTGATGTTTTGTTACCCTTCTTGAAGGAATAAAAACAGCATTTTAGGCTTAAAACCGAGTTTTGGATTTATTCATTTTCCATGCACTGAGAAAAATTTCCGATTGTTTCAATGAATTTTCTGCTAGTACATTCCTGCACTTTATTTCCCATAAAGACAACAGGAATTAGTGTCGATTCAAGTGTCCTAATGGAGCTGTTGCAAACTTTTGCTACAGGCTTATTAATAGTTGATAATGGGGTAATACCCAGTAAAAATAACGATTAGAGCACTAAAAATCACGAAATCCACTCCTAAACTCACAACATGCTTTTAAACGCGAGACCGTAATGGCGGCCGGGGCCGCGGTTTTCATTGGGGTTCCCTATATTCAATCAGCGCCATCTACACGAGGTGTTCTCGCAACACCACACAAGAAGAAGAAGCATACAATTGCCATAAGAAAACCACGGCCTCGGCTGCTATTACGGTCTCGCATTTAAAAGCATTTTGTGAGTTTAGGAGTGGATTTCGTGATTTTTTCGTGCGCTAATCGTTATTTTTACAGGGTAATACCCCATTATCAACTATTAATAAGCCTGTAGCAAAAGTTTGCAACAGCTCCATTGTTGCAACGATTGGTCTTATGATTGAAATAAGGGGAAAAACAACTATGATTTTTAAATTCTTATAGTTTTAACAGCCACCTTTTCCTCAGTGTGGCGTCAACGAAAAATGAAATGGCAGACTTCTGGCAATTTATAGATTTATTAATATAATTTTCGATGATTTACTGAGTAGCGTCGGAGTCTTATAGTAATCCTCAATACGCTAAAAAAAAAAAAAAAATGAAATTTGAAATCAAAAGCCAAACCTATGTTATACCTTATTCTACTGTGAAAAGAGTAAGAGAACTTTTATTTATGCAACATAGATACCTAAATGCTTTTCGGACAAATACGTCCACCAACATTCAACAGGGTACACGCACAGAAAAAAAAAATATGAATGTTAGTTAAAAATGCAAACAAATACTAAAAACTGGGATTACACTTTACGTTGCAAGAATGGGGCTGTTGCACATTTTTTCTATAAGCGATGTACTAATCGATTCTGGTGTAAAAACCTCAAAATAAAACGATGGTAGCACTAAAAACTTCCGAAATCCACGCCCGCAAACTCAATAAACGCTTTTTATTTGCGCGGGCGTAATGGTGCCTGAGGGTAGTAATAATGGGAGATTCCCACCTAACAAGACTGTAACTCCATCGAGAAGTGACCAATAGAAGACTACTTTCATTTGACACCGGTGTCACGGTACCATTCATCGCATGCATGTGGATCATTACTCTGATGACTAATTTGGTACTCTCTGAATCATCCTTCTCAGCATATAGAGAATGACGAAATTCAGATAGGAATCTCCCATTATTGCTGCCCTCATCCACCATTACACTCGCGCAAATAAAAGCGTTTATTGAGTTTAGGAGTGGGTTTTGGAAGTTTCCAGTGCTGCCAGGTGAGGTCACAAGCGGGGTTTTGGTGACATCACCTTTTTGTCCATGTTTAAGACTCGTGAGTTGACATGCATGAGTGAAAGAGACTCAGATGCAAAAGATATGAAAACCCTTTGAGAGCGAACGACTCCCTTTGCCAAGCTGGGTCGATAGAGGGGTCACAAGCTGGGTTTTGGTGATATGACCGTTTTGCCCATGCTTCAAAGCCATAAGTTGCCAGTTAAGTAAGTGGCCTCATTTTGCAGTGTTACCAGATTGGGGTGAAAAAGCCGTACGCTTTACGTTGATATAAATGGGGAGGATACGGCTTTTTACCCTCGATCTGGCAACACTGCCATTTTGAAAAGATATGAAAACCCTTGACTCAGTGGCGCACTGAGAAATTTGCCTTGGGGGGGTTTTGGTGCGACTCAAACTTCGGGGGGTCTGCAGGCTGATTCTCCCTATTTGGACGAGACGAGACGAGATAGGAAGAAAGGATGAATGGGATTGGTTTAAAGGGCGTCACGTGACAGATTAGGAGCTTGTTACGAGTATTTGTCTCTGGTTACGAGTCATGAATTTGAAAAGAATGACTCGTACATTCAGAGACAAATACTCGTAACAAGCTCCTAATCTGTCACGTGACGCCCTTTAAACAAATCCCATTCATCCTTTCTTCCTATCTCGTCTCGTCTCGTCCAAATAGGCAGAATCAGCCTGCTGGGGGGTATGGAATACCTCTCAGGACAAGCGGGGGGGGGGGGGTCCGGGGGCCCTCCCCCGGAAAACATTTTCAATTTTCCTCACCTTCAAATTGAATTTTACGCGATACTTTCATGTACAGTAAAATTGAAATGGTCAAATATATTTTCGAATTTGCTGCATGAAATCTTTGCTCTCGACTCATAATTGGAGGGAGAAGAGTCAAGTGGAATGTGGTTAAAGGAGCCATGGAATATTCACGGAGGGGGTTCACTGAGAGGGGGGATCTGGGGGCCCTCCCCCGGAAATTTTTTTCAATTTTCCTGACCTTCAGATTGAATTTTACGGTACTTTCATGTACAGTAAAATTGAAATGGTCAAATATATTTTTGATTTTGCTGCATGAAATCTTTGCTCTCGACTCATAATTGGAGGGAGAAGAGTCAAGTGGAATGTGGTTAAAGGAGCCATGGAATATTCACGGAGGGCGTTCACCGAGGGGTTAGATTTTTACCCCCCCCCCCGCCATAGTGAATAACTCTTAAGCAAATGCGGATAATGTGGAATTTGCTCACCGTGAACCCCCTTCCTAGCCAATCACGATTTTTTATCTTTCTCTTTCTTCTATTTGTGAAGGAACCACACACTCTCTCTCTCTCGCTCTTTTTTTTTTTTTTTTTTT
The DNA here is from genome assembly GCA_011764245.1 of Trialeurodes vaporariorum. Taxonomy (NCBI): domain Eukaryota; kingdom Metazoa; phylum Arthropoda; class Insecta; order Hemiptera; family Aleyrodidae; genus Trialeurodes; species Trialeurodes vaporariorum. The sequence goes on along the minus strand of VMOF01000320.1, from coordinate 32,980,770 downwards.
TTTTTTGTTAAGACTTGGGGGGACCCTAACCCCCCCCCCCCCCCCCCCCCCCCTCGGTGCGCCACTGCCTTGACTCCATCTTCTTCTCCATTTTTCACATGGGGAGGCTCTTTCATATACCAGGGTCTCTAGGTCGGTCCGCTGTAGGGTCGTAAAGGGGTGTCTCCACCTGCGAATGTAAAAGCGCGAATAAACTGATTGAGCCAATGAGCTTCTTTGTTGTCGATACATCGGACTCGACTTATCGACTTCAAGGCAGCCCATTGGCTCAATCAGTTTATTCGCGCTTTTACATTCGCAAGCGGAGACACCCCTTAAGAGGAATAGAAAGGAAGCCAGAGGGTTTTGGGGGGGGGGGGGGGGGGGGGGTGTTGAGAAAGGCAAGGAAGCAATCGAGAAACAGAAACGACCTCATTCAACAGAGCAGATTCAATAGATTTTGGACCGTGCGGTCCGATCTGAAACGGGAAACGAATGCGGTGAGTTGTCATGCCATAGTCATAAATCATAATGCGTCGACCACGTAATGTCGACGCACAGCTTTTGGTATAATGCGCCTTCATTTCTCAAGATAGGCTAAAACGGTACAAATACGTACGAATAGTTCACTAGAGCTCGTTTCAGAAGTGCAGGCGCACCTAAACCATAATCGTTTGCGAATTTTCAACTTTAATTCCTTCAAATCAAAACCGAACTTGCCTCTGACTTTATTATTTGGCTTTAGCAGTGTTCCTCATTGTAACGTTAACGCTCAATTGAGGCGGTAGCTAGAAGAAGGGCCCATCGGCAAAAATCAAGTTTTGAGAAAAACAGCTTTAAAGTTTTCATTACCAATGTAAATGATTCAATATTCACTATCTTCAAATTGCTCTCCTACACTGAAAACTTAGTATTTTTTCACGGAATTTTCAGGATAGCTATTTGAGGGTATGACAAATCGATTTAAGCGTTCTCTGCAAAAAGGGCTCATACGCCTATGGGCCCTTCTTCGAGCTACCGCCTCAATTTCATTTTCATTCATTTTTGTCGAGTATTATCAGAAATAATGTTGACAAATTCCAAAGATTATCGGTCTAGGTCCGCCTACACTTCTGAAACTACCTCTACTTTCCAAACATACAGTTAACTGGACCCAACGGTGTTGGATTCAATTCGACCGATTGAAATCGTGCCCGACTTCTATGGATACGCTTGTATTTTCTAAGGTGGACTAAAACGACTCAGATGCTCGATCAAGTTGGGATTCGATCTAGTGCAACCGATGAGCATATCATGAACGTTGAGAAACTCGACCTGATGTGTTTTGGACTTTTCACTTTATCGGAAAATGTTGTTTGGACAGGATCAACCTTAGTCCTTCATTACCTTTGAACCAGTGGCGTAGATTGCAATGGAGAAACGTTGTACTATATCCATTGAAACCAACGTAAAATGTCGAATGCGAAAGTGTTTATCGAACACCCAATGTACAGGGTGTTTCAGACCACAGATCCATCTTCACAGACCACTATCTTTTTAGCGAAAACAGCACAAGATACTGAAATTCTGACGAAACTTCTCTGATGTTTATCAACCTCATATAATTCAGGGAAAATATTGCCGTCCCCGAAAAACGGCCTCTGAGGGCGTAATTGGGCACCGCGTAAAGAGGCCAAACTGCTGTTTCTCGATGTTTTCTCATTGGACAGGTATTGTTTTATTTCAGAAATGGATCGTACCTACACCTAAAAATAAGCCCTTTTTGTTCGTCCCAAAATTCACGGGGAGAGGCCAGGCTGTAACTCTCGTTGAAATTTTCGGATTGACTTCCGGTTTGGACCATAGGTCTTTGTCTTTTCAACAGCTTCCGAATGATGAATCCAAAGAGTAAACAAGAGTCGCAATTGAATGGAAGGCCTGCGTGGTCAACGTAGATAAGGGATCCGAACGCGGGCTGGCCTGGGCTGGCCTCTGATTGGCTGCAACGGGTGGAGCAAAAATGACTCGGGGTATAGGGAAAATAACACGGGATTTTCGTTCCGGGGCGTTTATCTCGAAACCTAAGCAAAATCGTATCTAAACAAATTATACGAGTCGATTCAGCAGATTTTTCCAAACAATTTGATAGGTCATAAGTGCCACTTTATTGCAAATTCGAAAAGACTGTTTCAGTTTAAAAGTACGCACAATAGTGAGTTACTCAAACACTGCTCGAACACACGGCAAGCATGTAATCACACTATTGTGCGTACTTTTAAACTGAAACAGTCTTTTCGAATTTGCAATAAAGTGGCACTTATGACCTATCAAATTGTTTGGAAAAATCTGCTGAATCGACTCGTATAAATTGTTTAGATATGATTTTGCTTAGGTTTCGAGATAAACGCCCCGGAACGAAAATCCCGTGTTATTTTCCCTATACCCCGAGTCATTTTTGCTCCACCCGTTGCAGCCAATCAGAGGCCAGCCCAGGCCAGCCCGCGTTCGGATCCCTTATCTACGTTGACCACGCAGGCCTTCCATTCAATTGCGACTCTTGTTTACTCTTTGGATGAATCACAACCATACCTACCTCTTGTCATTTGAAAAAAAAAATTGTCGAGGCCCTCAAAACCCCAAAATTGGGGGGGGGGATTTATTTACTCAGAAAATAAGGTAGTGATACATCAAGCGAAAGCTCTTGATCTACTGATTCAGAATATGTTTAGTTTTTTGAAATCCGACAATTTTTAAGGTCACAGCGAGCGATTAAAAATGGCCCCTAACTTGAGAAGGCGCCATTTTGGGGGGGGGGGGATGCCTTAAACAAAAAATGCTTATTTGTAGGTGTACAGTCCATTTCTGAAATAAAAAAAAAAAAACACCCGTCGTATCAGAAAACATCAAGAAACAGCAATTTGGCCCCTTTATGGAGCCCAATTAAATCCCCAGGGGCCATTTTTCGGGGACGGCAATATTTTTCCTGAATTCTTTGGGTTTGATACTTATCAGAAAAGTTTCGTCAGAATTTCCGTATCTCGCGCCATTTTCGCTAAACAGATAGTGGAAGGGTGGTCTGAAACACCCTGTATGTATCAAAGAGTCTTGCCATACGGGATTTCGATTCTGATTGGCTGCTGGATTTTATGGGCTATCACAGAGTGACGGAGCTCAAAGAGCTCCGTCTGTGCTATTCTCAATAAGAAGACCCGAATACGCTGGAACGCACTTATGTCGAGAAGCCCCATCGGCAAACCCAACCAATCAGAGTGGACGTCTGCTTGGAAATTCTTCTTCTTCATGCTTCACGTGGCGAGCATTGACGGATACGGGGGGAAGGGGCGATCGCCCCCCCCGTTCGACCAAAAATGGGGGAAAAGAGGGGGAGGGGAGGTGAAAGAAGGGAAAACCGGAAAAGAGGACAGTAAAACGGAAAAATGGGTCAGCGGGGGGCAAAAATCCCACGTTCGCCCCCCCCCCCGTTCGTGAGGGCTGGATCCGCCAATGGTGGCGAGACTCTTTCATAAACAGAGATTCTTCACGAGACCACCAACTATCAAAGTCTTGTTACCCACCCCCTCCCCCCCCTTCACCGCTTTGGACGAGGTACCTTTTACCCCTATTTTTTTCTTGACCACCTCGAAGGGGGTCACTAAACTCTGATGGCGCCTAAAAAGACCTTTCATTTGCCGTCAAGTTCATTTTCCTGCGAATTTCCTAGCTCGAGAAAAAAATCGGGGGACACGAAAGCTTAACCAAAAGCAATCCCCCTTTAGCGCCTAAACGGGGCCTGGGGCGTCGCGTCGCAGAGATTTGAAACTTGATGGACTTGTAGCTCTTGACAAGACCTTTCATTTCCCGTCGATGCCGTTTTTCTATGACGCTTCCATAATGCGGAAAAAAATAAATATACAAAAACGACAACGGCCTTCCATAAACTTTGACCCCCGTTACCTTTTGAACGGGGAGGAGTTGAGAATCGCGGTTTGCACCATTTTTCATTGTTTTAAGTATTTAATGAAGAATCGATTCCTGAAATGAAAACAACCTTTCCATTTAAAATAACGAAGTCGCGCCCCAAAAATTCTTTAAGTAGGGCCCGCCAAAATTTTTATGGGGCATCGGGGCGAAACAGAAACTTTGGCTGAAATAAGGGTATACCTACAGTACGTCAATACCTATACCGACATGTTTTAGCGGGTTTTTTTTTTTTTTTTTTTTTTTTTTTTTTTTTCGTAAAAATTGACTGTTCAAAAGTTAAGTTTTGTTTTGGTCTTGTTACATCTAGATGTATGTATGGAAGGGATAACAAGTGCGCACAAGAGCTTTACGGAAATGCTGCCATAGATAACCATGGGATTTATTTATAACTGATTCATGATTGTGAGGAGATTCTCAGTACAACTTGACAACGACGTGACGTGCTCCGATGATTTTCTCTCAAAACCTAAAACGGCAACAGTGGATCGTTCTGTTTTGCCGTTTGCGCATGCGCACAAACGTTTATTTATCGCCAAGCAGTGATGTTGTGATTTGTGTGCTTTGACTTTGGATGTTATTCTCATGATATAATCAACGGAATAATTCTTGCTGATTCGTTTAAACGTCACTTATTTTAATGTGATTTTGTGCTTTCCTTTGTTCGTTTCGTCTCCGCATTAGTCAGTTTCTGTTATCGGCCCGCACCGCATTATTCAACTCAGTAGAGAACCGGACGCAGCCTCTTCGGGATTGTATTACTTATTTCAATTTTTGCTATGTTGTGCAGGATTTCGTGAGTTTATGTATCCAGCTGAATAAAGAAATGAAGATTTATCTGTTACTCGCCCTCTTGGGTGTAGGGATAGGTAAGTGTTTTCATCCACAGTTCTCAAGGTTTTCACTATTTGATCGCAGTACTTAATGAGGCATTTTTTGTTTCAGTCATATGAGTCCGTTTTGTGCAAGAACTCAGAAATCAACTCCTTTGTTTTTCTCTCACTATTTTGAATTCCTCTCAAAGCTCCAACTTGCCTTTCGTGTTTAATTGATCAGAACTGGTTTCTCCCCCTACCTTTATCATTGTAGCTATTTCAGTTTCTCTGCAACTCTGCAGATCTTGATTAGCAGCTTTTTTCTGCTGATTGTGAGTTTCTTCTTTGTCCCAAAGCATTGTGAGCCTCTCTAGCATTTGTTTTGTCTTCCATTAATGTATCAAAAGATTGAGTATTTTGACTCATTTTACTCGGATAGGAGAGAGGAAAATAAAATGGGTTCCAACTATTGTTGGTGCTATTTCTTGCTGATAGTGTTGATAAGGTTCCGCATGGAAGTTCAAGCAATCCCCTTGAGCAAGTTCCGCCCAGTTCAAAGTACATTCCTAGACTTGAGTAGTAACAAAGTGATCCATACCAAACAGGTCCCCATGGAGCATCCCGACCATACTTTTCAAATGTTTGCAGAATAATTTTTGTTGAGCGATTTCGGAGGTCTATCTTTAGAATTCTTGTTGTTCAAAATATCTACAATAGCATTGAATCTCGAAAGTTGTTTCACCAGTCAATTGGTAGTCAACAGGTGTCTAGATTTGTTATCAAACTTTTTTCATTTTGTAAGCAGCCCATTGCGGTTTCCATTACTCAAATGGCTTGAAACATGTTCTCTGGGCTTCATCTAAACCCATTTCCATCTTTCACTTCCTGTTATATTACCTCAAATAACCAATCAAGTCCAACTGACCAGGCTCTACTCAACATGACTTTTCTGAACTAATCTCTGGGGGTGCAAAAAAGCCTGTTTTAGCGATCTACCTGTGGATTGCGGGAAAAATGAAGAAGTTTACCTGGCCAAAAAAGTCTCTGGATATCGACCGCCAAATTTATGTATGTTCATAAAAAAAAATAACATAACAAAAAAAGAAGGATAAGGGCATCACTTTAAAAAATTTTGTGAGAAAATTTTTTAGAAGTCCTGTGAGGAAAAAATCCCAGGTTGTGTGAAGCCTCCGTAGTGTTAGATTATTTTCCTGTGCAAACCTCAACTTGTGAGGGTTGTTGCTTTAGATGAAAAAAGTGTCACAGTCTTATGCACAGTCTGATATCAAGCATATTTTTTTACCAGATTTGTAACTTTTCAGGGAAATGCAGGTATCGAAACACTATTCAGAATGCATTGGTGATTTCAAAGGACTGTCGCAGGAAACTCTTTTCGTACTTGTTTTGCGGGTAGAGCAGCGCATTTTGAGTATCGGGTCCTGACAAATAGCTGTGCGTGCTACTGAAACGCATCAAAGGGCATGGGCGAACAGTTAAAAAAGCACAGAGTCGAAATTCTGCGCAAACCAATCTCTCACCAATGCGTTTTGATATGGTTTGGTAGCATGCATCACTACCTGTCAGAACCCGGTACTCCAAATGTATCTGCTTTAGGGGGAAAATTTTGAGGTTCAGTTGACAAAACTACACCCAAACCTGATGGTGAATTATATTCATGTTCAACGCTGATAAATAATAGGCAAATGGAAGGATAGCTTTGATTGCCTGGTGAAGGGTGTGTCTAATACTTTGCCTGGCCTGAGGGAATTAATATTAATATGGAGAGATTTTTCTAGCTATTTCGCTTAAGATCAGTGCAAAGTTTTACCATCTTAAACCAGTACTGAAATCATTTCTGAAAAGTTTTATGAACAGATTTATTGTTAGCTTGCTTGCTTTTCTGTAACGGTCGTCAATGTGGTAAAAAATGCCCTGTTTGATCCATGATCTTTTCTACAAAATTGTTCCAAATTGTTGAAGTAGTTCTGGGTGTTAAAATTGAGGACTCGTCCGTCAAAATGAGTATGTTGAACTTCCACCCCTTCTGGCCGCAAACAGATCCTCTGGTTCTGTATTTATTTGATTTATTTATCAATTTATATCAAATTCTGTACTGCATGACTAATTAATTGGTCAATTGGTACCCACGCACATACCTTCGTAGACATCGGTTTGAAATAAAATTCCAACTAACTTTCCTTGCACCGAAAAGAGTTGTTAACCAACAATTGATTTTCTGTAGAGTGAACGAGGCAGAATTCCATCCCCCCCCTCAAAAAACATTAGCATCAGGACAGCCAACTCCCCAAAAAAACTTGAGAGTCCCTGGCAGGTCGCCGTTACTCTCCTCTTTCCTATCCTTTGTTTTGAGTATACTTTGATTGTCTTTCCTACCCCTTCTTTTTTTATGCAGTCCAGTCGTTCGCTGTGAAACATCAGCATAACGAACCACGTGTTTAGGCGGCTGGACTTTACTAAGTACTACTACTACTACTGCTTTATTTTAAACTCATACATACTACCTCACAGCACGGAATACTCAGTACAACCAGAATGGAAACATTGATTCATTTTGAAGCATTATTTTCTGATCTTCCATTTTGAGAAGTTCACAACAACGCAAAAAACAGAGATATGACGGCCATCTTGAAAAGTCACCTAATTATCTATACCGAAAAATGTTTCCATTGGCTCTCATGAGAGTTCCCTTTCTGATTGTGTCTTTCTGTGCTTTTAGAATTACACGTCAACCAACAAAAATTTTACTTTAAAAAAATGGCAAATTAAAAAATGAACCATTTACTTACATCACAATTATTATTTAATATTAAGTTTAAAATCCATCTGATACTAAGCAATAATGCCTTAAACAAATCACTCACACCTTTGAAGGCCTTTTGGAGTAGACGACTAAGAAAGCCGTCCAGAAATTTTGGATGGTCACGAAGCTTGAAAATAGATTTATGGCGGCGCGGAAGAGTTTTTTAACAATTCTGAAAGTTGGCTAATTTTGGGCAAGCAAAATAAACATTAATATACAAGTAATATTTTTTACCCAATTATCAAAGTCCATTACATCCAAAATGATCTGCGCGTTGAGTTATACATTCATTGTTCTCAGATGCCCAATTCGTGCAATCTCACACCAAGCAACCTCTTTTTCGTACCTTAGCATTTAACCTTAGATAACTTTATCAATTAATCACTTTGGGATTGAAGACAAGCTGAGAAGAACTATCTCTTTGATTTGAATTTTTTTCCGTGGAAAGAAAAGTTTTCTTAAGTGAAAAAGTATTCTAGTTTCGTTATAAGCTTCATTGTTTTGTTTATTTGGGTACCCTGCGTATTTAGTTCTTGTGAATAGAAAGGAGTCAGAAGGATCTTCATAGACCTCTAATTGGAGTCGGGTTATGGAGGCTCAAAGTTGATAAAAATCCCTCCTTTGGGGGGGAAAACCACCTTTGTTTTGAAACCAAAGTCTTACTGAACCTTGGCAGTCCAGGAGCATTGTGTAAGCTCATTTTAAAGCTCTTTATTCACTCTTTAAAATTATGTACATCAGTGGCGTAACTAGGAATTTTGAAGGGGGGGGGGGGGGTTCTGAAGGCCAAGATTTTGTATAATTTCTCTGAAAATTTAAAAAATTGCCTTTCCAAGGCACATTTTGGAGTCATGAGTCCCTGGAACCCCCCTGCCACTGATGTATATTCACTATGAAAAACAGGGGAACACTGCCCCCTACTTTTTAAAGCTTTGGGCAAGAACTTGCTACTGATCCTTATGGGAGAGGGGGGAGGAAGAAAGGAATGAATCATTTCCATGAAATCATTGGGTGCTTTGTGCTCTGGTGCCTTGAAGTTATACTTTGTGCCATTGCAAACCACTACCTTTCTGGGTATTATCTGAGTCAGTCAGAAGGAAGACGACCTTGATTACTGTTACTCACTTACAAATCAGGAGGGAGATCGGTTTATCAAGAATAGTGTATGTCTCATAATCAGTGCAGGATGTTTACTTTTTGCATTTTTTCTTTTGTCTCTATGGTCTTGCCATTATTCGCATCAACTTCCTCTGAGAAATCATGACTCCTTCTTATCAAGTTTATTTTATTTCATTCTCTCTCCTTTATTCTGAGCGATTAAAGATTTTTCTAATTGCAAGATAAGCCATAGATAGCTAATTTTCTCTGGACACCCAGTGTTTTATTCAAGGAGGAAAAGAAAAAGAAAAAAATATTGCAAAGCTAATTTAAAGATTTAGCGTATTCTATCTTTGAAGTAGTGTTTTTAGGGTCCAGAATATGCCCAATATAGAAATAATGCAGAAAACCAACGAAAAATGCTGGAAAACACGCAAAAAAAAAAATTTGGTGAGGACGTTTGGGCTGAAATTGCAGGCATTTCAACTCAAAAATTGAAGAAAATAAAAAACAATGAAAAATTATTCTAAAATGTGAAGAGAGCCACTACTCCTTCACACTGCATACACAGGAGTAGAAAATGGCTTTCCAAAAAATTGTTTGTGTATTTTCCCGTACATCTGTTCTTTTTTATTCCCAATACGGACTATTCCCATTTTTTTTTTCTTTTTTTCCTTTCAAAGAAAGTAATGATAAATTATTAGTAAAAATTAAACTGATCATTATAATAATAAGGAATAATATTATTATAGGAATATAAATGCATTCAAACTCAATACCCAATGAAAACTAAAAATTTTAAAAGAATTCTAACTATAGAGCTAAGGTGCACAACATTGAGGGACAGGAGCATACGATGCAATCCATTCTTCTTTTTTAGCAGTTGAATTCAGTTATAACTTTCAAAAATTCCTTGTTAATAAGCAGACAAAAATATTAGACTGGTAGATTTTAAAATTGAAAGCAGGCCTTAAAACTCACACAAGAGAAAAAATTTATAATTGGGAATAAATTCTCTAAAATCACTGCTATGAAGAAGGCAGAATTGAACCATCTACTTCTGCTACCATCCTGGTAAATATGAGCCAAATTTTAAAACTGTTTATCAAAAAATTGATCTAACTTATGTTGGTACGCAAGTTACAACAGACCGTTATAGTAAGTCAATACCTATATTGATTATTTGCCAGCTTTGGTTCCAAAGAGGGAAATGTATTTTCCCTTACGAGCATTTTTAAACAGATATTATGGTCTGATAAAGGGTCCACAGCCCTGCTGACAGGATGACTAAACTCGGTGTTGGAGCTAATTAGCATTGACTGTTAAAGAACGCATGAGCATTCAAAAAAGCTGGTCTCTTTCTCCATGACCTGCTTCTTGAGCATGGCTCTTTTAAAATAGACTGTTTTAGTTGAGTGATATATTACACTGGTGCAACCAAGATCTCTTCCATCTCTCTCATTTCCCATATGAATGTATAAGTAAGAAAAGGACAGAAAGAGGGGGTTTTATCCCTTTGTCCATCCTTGTCCAACATACGTTTTTTAATGGAGAAAAGAGAGAGATGAAGAAACTCTTGGTGTGCAACTGATATACTGTATCTAGTGTCATCTGAAGACCTCTGGTTCCAAACAAACTCTAATTTCATTGTATTTTTCCCATGAACGCACTTTTAACGGAAATTTCAGTTATTAAATCAAACAATTTATGCAACATTTTTGCGATTATGCATTATACGCCCTCCAAAATGCTGAATTAGTGATGCCTGGTTCCACAACTAAGATTGACAAAATCAACAAGATATTACCACAATATTACTGATTAAATGATGCATTTGAAGGTTGGAATCACCTGAATTCTCGCCAGATTCTCGACCATTGCGCAACAACAACAGTAACATTTTGGTGATTCCAACCTCCAAATGCCTCATTTAGTATGGAATATCTTGTTGATTCTGGTAGTTTTATTTGTGGAACCAGGCATAATTCAGCATTCTTGAGGATGTAGCATTCATAATCGCAAAAAGGTGGCATTACTTGTTTGATTCAGTAGTATAAATTTCTGTTCGAAAATGCGCTTTGGGGGGAAAATACATTGTATCCAAGCTTGTTTGGGACTAGAGTCTTCGGGCGACAGTCAATATGATACATCGCTATTCGCTCTGCTAAAATAGTTTATTGGAACTGCTCTGTCGCAGGTACCTAATTTGGCCGGAAATTCAAAAACTTTACTTTGAGCTAAAAGAAAAAATATGCATGATTATACTCAAATAGGCAGCCCTGAGAAAGCGCCATGAGAAACATGGATTTATCAAGAAATTTAAATTGTAAATTGGAAGTTTGTGTCTAAATTTTCTCCAAACTATCCTTTTTTGATGAAGTTTCAGTCTTCGAAAGTATCCAAAGCGATTTCATTCATCATGGATACAAACCAAAACATCATGAAAATTCAGGGACTTCGAAATTTGAAAATTACTAGACACCTCTCTGTTTGATTTGCTCTCTGACAAGCTTATTTGCTCAATATTAGTCTATTATTAGTTTTTGACCAGGTCTAATCTCTGCCCTTGCTGCCCCATGAAAATTAAATGAAGGATCTGTTTTTCATAGTTTAAGTTTTCATTAATTGGTTTTGTGATATGCCTTCTACTTTTCATTTTTGGTTCACATCAGTTTTGACTCTGATGCGTCAGTGTAGGTGGTTAAGGGGGGGGGGGCTTGAGGGGATCAAGGCGTCTTATTTTCCATGAAGGGATTTCAAAAACAAAAATACAGGTCACCATTCAAATAGTCCCTTCACTTTCTTATGCAGAAGGGCTCAAATATAATGAGAAGCCAAATAAAAGTCATCAAATTTCAAGCCCTCCCCCTCCCCCAATCCTGAACTCAGTGCCCTTACAACACAGTGTCTATTTTCACTAGAGGTCGGTTCAGGAGTGTAGGCGCTCCTAGACCAATAATCTTAGACTTTTTCAATATTATTTCTTTTGTAACATGATGAAAATTAATGGAAATGAATTTGAGCTTTGGCTCTTCATTGATTTATGCTTTAAAATGAAAAGTTTAATGACAGCAAGTTTTGTTTTGCTTTGAAGGAATGAAAATTGAAAATTTGCCAAAGATCATGGTCCAATAAAAATTGAAAATTTGCCAAAGATTATGGTCCAAGTGCGCCTTCACTTCTGAAATGAGCTCTATAAGCTGCAGCAGCTCTGGAAATTTGTTTCTCTTAGTTAGATAGGAACTTTTGAGAAGTTTTGGGTGAAGTTGGAATTAATTATCAAATGTTTTGTTACGACTCAATTAAACACTACCTCTTGCCATCTCTTACTTCTTCCATGTTTCAGAATTTGAGTTGTTCAGATCTTATCATCAATACTCTGTATTGCAATTACATAAGGGGGAACCTTATCTGCCAAGAAAGTGATTTCATATGATTTTATCTCTCAATTTATTTACCCATGGAGTGTTATGCGTTGACCATGTACCTTGCACTCCTTTCAGCTTTTTTCAGTGCAAAAGTCTCAGTAGTATGTTATGTCGCTCTCGACAATTCCAATGGGTCCTTTGCAAACTTTTGCTGCACTTATATGAATGGTCGATTCTTATGTAAAATTGCATAAAAATCCTATTGAAAGCATCATGAAGTCTTAAAATCCACTCCTATACGCGCAAAAGGCGTTGTAAGGAAAGCCTAAGATGGCGGTCGAATAGGCAAATCAACCAGAAGTTATAAAGCCCTGCATTTTTTATAACTTAATCTTCCATACCTGTTAAATTGTTGTCTGCCTTGTGAGTCTGAAACAATTCCCTTCGAAAATTGATCAGACATTTACATTTTATAAGTCTATTGAGTATAACCATTTTCAAAGTTGCGTCCACTTCTATGACTGCTTTTTTTTGTACTTCTGGTGAAGCCATTCAGCTTTAAGTTCCAGCTGAGCAGTAAAGCTGCTTAATGTTGAGCAGCCATTAGTTTAAAAAGGGGACCTCAGAACGGGTTATTTTTCTGTATTTTGTTGTTAAAAATATTTACCTTTACTTAACGCTGAGTAATTGGAAAATATGTTGTCATGAATTATGGGCACTTTCCTGTTATTCCTCAAAATTTCAAACATTAACTTTTAAGGACATTTCCATTGGAAAATAGAATGAAAGTTAGATAGGAAAATTGAGTCATGTTTGTCACAGCCTGGTTTTTTAGATAAATCTGACTTTTCATAAATATTTTTCAAGGCTATTGCTGTGATGTACCCTTTGTTGTTTAGGTGATTCCGGGCAAAACTTTTCCAGTTTTCAATCCAATGGGGCAGTAGTAAGGGTCTGAAATGATGTGTTTTTTATAAAAAAGAAAAAAATGATAGTACTTAATGAGCTGAGAACAACGGTACCTTTGGTTTATTTTTAAATGTCCCAGTTTTGGAGATACACACGTGTAAAGTTGTAAAATATTGTGTGCCTAGTTACATCACTATGTGGAATTCCAGTTTAAAAGAAAGTATTTTGGGTCAAAATCTCATCTCCGGAACAATGAGACTTAATTAGAAACCAAAGTCACCATTGTTCTCAGCTCATCAAGTACTTTCATTTTCTTTATAAAAAACACAACATTTCAGACCCTTGCATCTGCCCCAATGATAGCGCCTCGAGTCACTTTTGAGAAAATTCGTGTTTTCGGCATTTTAAATTGAAAAGATAAAACACCAAATCCAAGCACGTTGGCACCTGTGTATTTTTTTTGGATTTTTTGAGCCAAAAACGAACAAAGTTGGTTGAAAATTTAATCGTAATAGTGGAAATTCATTTTGCCGTAAGATTAGTGTGTGCACGTGATACTGTGTCTATCTGCCTCACTCTCAATCATCGAGGCTTATGGAAAGTTTTGTATTTCCAATATTTCGGCTCCATATTTGAGTGTTTCAGCTTGAAACTCTCAGGGTGTGCTCCTGAAGGATGCTCGCTGGTGACTACGTTCCACAAATTTGTACTTTACGCGTAAATTCATCAATTTCAGTCAAAAACTGTTTTGAGCAGTGCAATGTGGTGTCTACGGTCTGAACTAATCTACTCTGGAATCACCCTAAACATTTACAATTCTTTTTGAGGAATGCTGAAGGTATTAAAAAAATTGATTGTTTTGGAAAATAGTGCTATGGACGTAACATTCATTCAAATAATGGCTGAAAGCAAGAAAAACCATTTTTTTTATGTTGATTTTGTTTAAAACCTCAAAAGAGGCTGATACTGGTAAGAATTTCTTCTGTTCAACTCAATTTGTTACTGTTATACATAATCTTTGTTTTATTTTTATGTTCCAGGCATCAATGCCAGTCCCGCAAAGTTGGTGAAGGGAGATTTATTAGTCGGTGATAACAAATGCACTTGGGGTCCATCTTACTGGTGTCAGAGCTTTGCGTAAGTGATGGCAAGCATGTACTATGACATTCAAAAGAAAGTGCCAGGGTTGAAATTCTCATCGTTAAATTTCTCCGTTGTTTTCAATAGAATTTACAATTTGTTAAGACTTACTATAAAATGATAACTCTGCTCAGTTCTGTAACACATCTAAGTCACTAAATTGTTCAAAGCTTACCGATATTTGAAGGAGTTAAAATTTTGACAAGGGTACTTTCTTTTGAAAGTCATAGTACTTTCCTACTTTTTCAATGAAGTTTCAATTATTCAATTTCCCTGACTTGTACCACTTCTTCCGGCGCATTGATTTTTAACTTTTCATTCTTGCCCGAAAGACGTGGTGAAGAAACTACTAAAGTTATTGTTCGCTTGAATCATTCTACCCAGTTATAACCATGTGGTTGCAATTTGAGGCCAATATTTTAGAAATTCCATTAATGGGGCTCTTGCGAACTTTTGCTACAAGGGATTGAAGAGTTGATTCTTGCGTAAAAACCTATAAAAATGACGATGAGTGCACTAAAAAATCACGAAATTCACTCTCAGAATCGAGCTTAATGGCGGAGAGACGCAGGTATCATGGAAGATTCCTATCTAAATTGAGAGGTATCTCTGTGTATCCGTAGAGAAAGTGACATAATAGACAGGAATCTCCCATGATACCTACGTCGAACTGCCATTACAATCTTGCCATTTAAGTAATTATGTGAGTTTAATACTAAATTTTAGACTTTCTCAGGGTGATTTTTATGATTTTCGCTGGTTTTTACATCAGATTGGACTAATTATTTGCTCACAGCAAAAGTTTGCTAGAGCCCCATTTTGGGCAATCATGCATGCCCAACTTATATTTGTGGTGTCTCATATGCACAAGCTTGAGTCCCTGTATATTGAAGAGTCTCGCCATGTGAAGAATGAAGAAAAAGAAGGAGTCCATGCATGGGCGGTTACAGGTAATTGTCTTTCGCTCTCTCCCTCCATTTGAACTTATGTGTTAGAAAAGGACAGCAGAGGGGGCCATCACGGGACTTTGGCCCCCTCTTCTGTCCTTTTCTAACACATAAGTTCAAATGAAGGGAGAGAGCGAAAGACAATTACCTGTATCTGCCCATGAGTTCATGGAGGCAAAAAAGACGTCCACTCTGATTGGTTGGGTTTACCCAGGAGGCGTCCTTATACTCGGGGCTTGCGTTAAGGAGTTAACTTCATTATCTGTCTAGAGAAATCAAATTTTGCTGCAAAAAATTTAAGTGAGGAAGTTTAAAACAGTACAATAGATGTTTTTAAACCTAATTCAAGTTTTAAAATCACAGTCTTGCCAGATACACAGCTTTAGGACTTTTATTTCACATAAGACGCAAAATGGAATAATTTGGCAACTCTGGATTTATATCTGAAAGTTTTTCTGTATAGATGTTTTTCCATAGTCGCCAAAGAGTGTATTCATATCTGCCTTTTTCGCATTGATTCAAATTAGAAATATTGAATATTCATCCAAAAAGTGTGATCAGGCAATTGCAAGGGTCCGAAATGTTGTGTTTTTTATAAAGGAAATGAAAATACTTGATGAGCTGAGAACAAAGATGCCTTTAATTTCTAATTAAGTCCCATAATTGTACATGAGATGAGATTTTGGCCTATAATATATTGTTTTTAAATGGGAATTTTACGTAGTACGCACACACTTTTTTACGACTTAACACTTGTGTATCTCCAAAACCGGGACACTCAGAAAAAAACCGAAGGCACTATTGTTCTCTGCTCATCAAGTACTATCATTTTCTTTGTAAAAAAACACAAATTTAGACCCTTGCAACTGTCCCAATTAACAGCACTGCCTTCGTCCATGTATTGCGTCCACTATTTCCTCTTTCATACTTAAATATACTTTCCTTTCCAGTACGGCAGCTAACTGTCAGGCAGTCAAACACTGTATTCAAACAGTCTGGGAGCATCAGACATACCCGACTGATCATGATGACGTTTGCACCATCTGCAAGAAGATGGTCAAAGAAGCGAGAGACACCCTTAACTCTAATGAAACGGAGGTATTTATTTATTTATCTATTTATTTAAGATATGCTAAATTTATCTGTCTGATTGCTTTTATTTTATCACGCTGTGAATTTCCCAAAACTATCCTTCCAGAGTGTCCAGCATCAGGGAAAAGCTGGAATTTTCAGTGGAACTCAATTAGATTCGGGAAAACCTGGAACCATCAAAGAACCTAGATTATATATAGATTAATTATTTATAGATGAAAAGAAATTTACGTAGCCCAATACAATAAATACACCACACATTAAGGGGAGGTTGTAAGCATTTTTTTTTTTATTAATTTTTTTTTTTTTAATTTTTTTATTATATTTAGTTAAGCATGTCTCAAGGATCATTTTTAAATATATCAATAGGGTGTACGTACTCTTGGGTAGGGAATTTTTAGGATATAATTTCCTTTATTAAAACTTTTCTAACTTTAAACTGTTCTCCTGAAAAGTTGTAATTTTTTAACTTTAGGTACAGATAACACAAGTTATTTTACACCAAGAGAGCTCATTTTTGTTGTAAAATGTTCATCTTTAAAAGGCAAACAAAGTCAACTAACTTTTATTGCATGGTTATGTGGAGGAGTATGAAAATTTAAACGAATTATGCAGGGAAAAAAACTCGTTTTTCAAGACATTTTTTAAAAAATTTAATTAGTTTCAAAATTTTAATTTAAACAAAATAAAAGTAAGTTAACATTGCTCAGCTTGTCAAGGTGTACATTTTTTTTTCAAAAAACGAGCTCTCTAGGTTCAAATGGTCTTGAGATATGTGTGCCAGAAGTTCGGTAAATTATCACGATGAAGATAGGGCTTACAACCGCCCCACACTGGACGAAAATGCCCTTATGCTCGGACATGGGGGGTCAAGTCAATCTGCAGAAAACCTCAACTTTTTGACAAAAAGTAGTATTTTAGAACCCAAATGTAACTTTTCTGACATTGTTTTTTTTTTCCTCAAGCCAGCACTATACCTCACCATTGTCGAATAACGGGTTCTTGGTGCGGTTTGAAATTTTGACGCTAAAATTTCGTGTTTTATTTTGCCTTAAAAAGATGTGTTAATCTTTTTATCAACAAACGCCGATACAATAGTCATTTTCACCATTGCATGGAGATAATTTTCGACCTATAGTTTTTTAAAATCATGCAAATATAGATGTATGTAGTGATGGTTTTTGTTCAAATTTAACATTTGAAGGTTTAAAAAAATTAAAATACAGTTTTAACAGGCTATTTAATCGTATTTAATGTGAACTTTGAGCTAGTAGTGTTTATTACAACTTGGAAAAACCACCTCAATGGTTTTTAGCTGCGGGAAACTGCGGATATGAGAAATAATCGTGTAATAGCACGACGCGGCGCACATTGGAGCGAGTCAATGGGTGAGGGTCGGACACGAAATACATTACTGAAAATAAAAATGCGATTGTTTCTACAGTCGAAAAACACATTATATAGGGTGATTCTTGTGGGAAACACACAAAAAAAAATTGAAAAAAATAAAAAAAATAAAAAAAAAAAAAAAAAAAAAATTAAAAAAAAAAAAAAATAAAAAATGAAAATAAGTTAAAAGGATGTCGGTTTTAAAGAAAAATAGCCAAAATAACTCGAAAAAACAAAGATAGGAGCGCGAAACCAGCCATGTCCGGGCACAAGGACGTTTTCGTCCAGTGTGCGCCCCTTATAAAGAGGAAACAAGGCTAAAACACACACAGTAAAAAACGAGAAGTTTCAAGGCTTTACAGTCTCTTTATCCATCGCTAAAAAAACAGAAAAAAATAAATGAAAAAATGAAATTAACGCTGGTGCGCCTCACCATGACTGGCAAGTTAATTATTTATTTATAGATTATGTCTGTAACTGGTGCTTTCACCTTAAACCAGAGACACTATTTTGATTAATGCTTCCAAACTTCCGAGACTTAAAAAGAATTGCAAGATTTTTCCTTGACTGAATTCATTGCACAAAAGTGAGGGATTTTTTACAAATTACGTGGTGGCAAATGATGTTTGGACTTTTCAGCACTTGCGAGCGGTCATCAGTGGTCATCAATAAATGACTAGTGTTCGCTTATGAGGGGTTCAAACTCCTCCTAAGTACGCACTGTCCATCTATGAGGAGAATCGTGAAGTCCAAACAATATTTGGCCCCTGAAAAAGTCGGGGAATTTTCAAACTGGATTTACCTGGGCACCCTGCTGGTTCTGCATTAGCAAATGAAGATTATTATTCTTATTCTTCCTAATTTTACAAATGTAACCTCTTTTGTTGCCTTATTGTAATTTCAAATCATTTTTCAGGGGGAAATCAAGCAAGTGTTTGAAGGCTCTTGTGAGTTAATCTACATCAAGCCGATTGTTAAAGAATGTATAAGAATCGTCGATGAGTTCGCTCCACAACTCATTGATGCCTTGTCATCTCAGATGGATCCGAACACTGTTTGCTCCGTCGCTGGACTCTGTAATAGTGAACAGTTTGACAAGATGCTTGAAGCTAACAAACAGAATGAGGTGAGAACTACTTTTTTTTTTTTACCCAGTATTAAGTCAGGAAATTGCGATTTCCCCCCCCCCCCCCCAAACCATTTATTCTTATAAAGAACTTCACTAAAAT
The DNA here is from genome assembly GCA_011764245.1 of Trialeurodes vaporariorum. NCBI lineage: Eukaryota > Metazoa > Arthropoda > Insecta > Hemiptera > Aleyrodidae > Trialeurodes > Trialeurodes vaporariorum. The sequence goes on along the minus strand of VMOF01000320.1, from coordinate 32,962,026 downwards.
TGGAATTATTTCATTTTCTTTAACTAATTTTACATCATGCTAATTTTAAATGCATCTTGTTCTTTGAGTAGGTATATTTATGTTGTAGACAAAGCCGGAAATATGGACAGATCGCCAAGTATCAAGATAAATCGCGAAGTGTCAAGATAAATCGCGAATTGTCTATCACTGTTTTGACAAAACCAGAAATGAAGAAAAAAAATACGATTTATCTGAACAATCCGCAATTTGTCCAACACCGTTTTAACAAAACCGGAAATGAAGAAAAAAAAAATGACTTATCCAGACAAATCATGGACTTTTTAACTCTGTTCGAATTGATCGTGAATGTAGCATGAAAGTTAACGTTAAACTCTTCCTTACCTTTAAGATAGATTTATGAGTGACGCGATGTATGCTGTAGAATTACTTTATTAAAAATTTGTTCTTCTATTTTGAGAATAAAACATTAGAGAAAGCTAAAATGTTATTCAAAAACTAAAAAAAAACTGTAAATAAACTATAAAAAAAAACTTCCGGTGAATTTCTGCTGTCGCCACCTATCTTCCGATTCTCCCTTTGGCTTTGGAATTTGTCTTAACTAGAGTTGACCATTTAATTAAGAATAATGAAAGTGGTTAGGCAACATTGAAGATCCCGTCCAATTCATGAGGTATGCACAGATAAAGTCGTCTTACCTATTGGAACAGCTCTGAATGGACCAGATAATTTGTTAAATACCGTATTTACCCACGGATAGTGCGCCCCCGCGTATAGTGCGCACCCTAAATTTTGGAGCTAAAAAAAAAAAAAAAAAAACCATAACCCACGTATAGTGCGCACTAATACAGCCCACCAGAGCAATAAATCAAACACCTGTCAATCAAAACATAACCCTAATTTGCGTAACAATACGAATAGATGGCAGATAAGATAGGTAACCCTCCCCTCTCTGATAAGAAACCGGTTGACCTCGACTTCCGCAACCCGTGACATGTGGCGCGTGCAAGCGCTTTCTGGCAGAGCACGCAACATAATGCACGGCACCCTGTTATCTCTGTTGTAGCCACGCCTACACCCTCAAGACGCGCCACCCGTCTCGGGCGAGGGGAAGACATTCTGATTTCGTACGGGCCTACGGGGAGCGGAAATGAACAAAACAAGTTGTATACGCGCATGCGCGCATTTGAAACGCGATCTCGCGATCTAGTTCCCGATAAGAAACTAGTTTTTCGTCGCGATAACTCTAGTTCCCGATAAGAAACTAGTTTTTCGTCGCGATAACGGGCGTGCTCCGCTATAGTTGAACAGAGGAAAGCATTGGTGTTTGTATTCATGCTTCACCGACTGTTTACGGGGCTGATTTCGCGAAGACCCCGCGTATAGTGCGCACCCCGATTTTTCGGCAAAAAATTGAGTTTTAGGTGCGCACTATCCGTGGGTAAATACGGTAGTTTTATTTTTCCTGCGTCGCCAAACCTACCTAATAATTTTTATTATTTTAAGAATAATATATCATGAAATTTTCGAATTACGGTTTGTCTGGACAGATCGTATTTTTAATTCTTCATTTTAGGATTTGTCGGAACGAGGTTGGACAAATCATATTTTTTTTCTTCATTTCGGGATTTGTTAAAACAGTGATGGACAAATCGTGATGTGTCTAGACAATTTGTGTTTGTCTGGACAGATCCCGAATATTTTCTTCATTTCGGGATTTGTCAAAACGGTGTAGGACAAATCGCGATTTGTCCAGATTCCGGGATTTGTCTACAACATATGTATACTTTACTCATATCTAATTGTCATTAAATTCTGGGACAAACTTTAACCTTTCTGTTAATGTACTTACTAGAGTAAATGAATAAAATTGATGTAGGTAATGTTTATTCATCATAAATTGTGTAGGTAAATACATGGCTAAAGTTTATTTCTTCTTGCGACCAGTCAAGTGAACTGCCAAACCGTATCTTGGAAGAGGGCAAGAAGGGAAAGAATTATTGCTAAATTGTATCAGAAATCACCTGTCTCAAAAGGCTTGCGTCTTTTGAGACGTCTGGCGTTTTTAATTTGAGTAAACTTACATGCCTTGCGGTTTGGATGTTTGGATGGATGGCGATAATATCTATCTGTCACTTTTTTTATGCTTTCTTTTACGGTGAATGCACCGAGCATTTGGTGGATTATGCCATTACTGACATAGTTGACTGACATAATTGACTAACTATTTAAATTACTCTCTCTTTCGCAGATCAAATCACCCGATCTTCAGCGTGATGAAATGGCTGAAAGCAGTCTTCGCCAGAAGTGCACTAACTGCGTCTTTGTTATGGGCAAAGTACGCAATAATTTAGAGGCCACTCCAGAGGTCATGTTCACCAGAAACATTCTCCGTAAATGCAGAGATCTCGGCAGCTTTTCCGACTCTTGCTCAACGTTAGCTTTGACACATGCATCAACTCTTTACTCCTTCTTACAAGAGAAATTGAACGAAGAGGATGCTTGTTTCTTAGGTGGACAGTGTGTTGGCGTTAAACCCAATCCGTTGGTAAATCTTTATTTTATTTATTCTTACACTTGTTCTCTAAGCGAATTTTATTTACAGTGTTGGGTGAAGATTTTCATCTGAACCGATGGTCGTGTCACCCGAACTCTTTGTCCGGCAACGATGGATGACACCGATGCTGTACCCGAACCTCGGAGTTTGTACCCGTTCCGCAAGGTGTGGGCGGAAAGAGTAATTCATCAGTGAGAGACAACAATAAACAATGCTCCTGATTGGCTAGAAGTGGTGTTAATGACTTCGGCGTTCGGTGTCCCCCGAAAAGTTCCGAACCTCGAATCTTCACCGGACACTGTAAATAAAATTTGCTTCTGAGTGTGCTCAAGATGTTTCACGTACCCAAAAGTGTCTGGCAAGTTACTGTATCTCTTTTCCTATTCTTATATAATAGTACAGTAGAATCTCGGTAACTCGAATCTTCAGGGACTCCAAAAAAATTCGAGTTAACGTGAGTTTCGAGATATCCGTTTCTTGCGTCTATTCGAATTTGCGCAAAAATCTAAAAAAATTTGAGCTATCCGGAGTGCGCCGCGTTAAATAATTCAACTAGACGAGATGAATAAGGCAAAATGAAAAGCTACTACGCAGCCATTATCAGCCTAAAGTATTCCCCCAAAAATCTATCGTCTACGAGTCGCGCGGCGAGCCGGCTTGTCAGATTTCAGATTGGTGCCAGCGGCGTGAACTGCAGTCTGCGAGTCAAAACACCGAGTCCAGGAGGACGCGTGAGGAGGGAGCGGAATGCTAGACTTCTAAGGAGAAGGGGGGAGAAAATCGGAGGAAAGTCGGAGATGCATGCATGGTGAAGAAGGGGGTGGACCCGGGCGGTGGGGGAGAGGGAATAACCAAGGCACGCTCGCGAAAACGATTTGAGGGGGAGAGACATTTGTTTACCAACACTACTGGTCAGTGGTCACCAGTCGACGCTAGTGATGCCAATTTTTTTAAAAAAAAATTATTTCCGCGAATCGATTCGATTTGGTCGTAAAAATAGGTTCGATTTTTTAATCGGCCCCAAAAAATTGATTTTCGGAAAAATCGATTTCCGATTTTACATCCCAAATTTACAGCTATAAACAGGAAACAAAAACACAGAAAAGAAAGGTCATCTTTCAGTACACATAATTAAGTCTCAGAAGTTGGAAAAGAATCTCAAAATGAGCGAACAATCGCCGATCTCAATTTGTACCCCAAAAAATTGATTCCCAAAAAATAATCGACTCTAATTAATTGATTCGATTTTTCCGATTAATCGGACCAAAAAATCGATTTTAAAAAAAAAAATTGATTATAAATCGGCATCACTAGTCGACGCTGCGTTCTCCTAATCAGCGCGGCCTAACCTCGGCACTCCCTCACAATCGACACAATCTCTCGTCAAAGGACAAAGACAAAACATTATCGATTCGATCCGAGTGCTCTTTATCACTCCGCAATCATCCTTCTTCCTCCTCCGAGTTCCTTCAGATCTCATATCAGACGTGAGCCTCGGTGGAAGTTGAGAGACTGGATAGCGTGGACTGCGCCTATCGCGCTGTTGGCGGAGTGAGGAGCGCCGAGGCTGGCCGAGAGTTGCAGTCGCCACCTCGCGTTCATACTTGTTCGGCTATCTCCGCGGCTCAAAGTAACGCGAAGTAAACGAAGGAGAAGGATGATCGAGAATCACGCATTGCGTGGTGGTTGATGATGGATGGAAGCTTTCGTCGGTTTGAGATTGGGGTACTTTTCGACTTAAACTGGGATTATTTTTTGATTTGTAGGGAAAAAATTCATCATGGGACCAAAATTTTGGTCGAGTAAACGAGATATTCGAGTTAGTGAATTTCGAGTTGTGCGGCAGTTTTTGGTCATTTTCTTATGGAAGTTTCACGGGACCGCGAAAAAATTTGAGTTAACGCGATTTTCGAGTTATCCGAGGTCGAGTTAACGAGATTCTACTGTACCATGAAACAGTGGTGCCGGTTCATAACAGAATCTCATGGGGCCGACAAATTTCTCCGTTATCAACAAGTTCCTGATGAAGTCTCTGTATACTATGAGAGTTGCACCATGTCATGTTTTTCTTCTTCAAAAGTAGAAGAAACGGATCATGGAGCACTTAAGAGGCAAAATGCAAATGGCGGATGGCACTATTGCCGCTATCTCAAATAGGTTAGGATCCGATTCTAAATAATAACGGTCACTATTGGAAGAGATAGTGTCCTCCAGAATAACAACAAATTGATAGGTCATAAGTGCCATTTTATGGCAAATTTGAAAAGATTGTCTCAGTTGAAAAGTACAAATAATTGTGTGTTTTCAAGACAGAAACACTTAATTATTTCTACTTTTCAACTGTAATAATTGTTTCGATTTTGCAATAGAGTGGCACTTGTGACCCATCAATTTGTTCAAAAAAGAGCCTCGCCAAATTTGGACCCTTTTTTTCGCCCCTCGAAATCCTGGACCAAATATGGCTTAAATTACTCCCTAAGGTGACCTGATACTTGTGTTAAAATTTCAGCTTGAGTACACGCACGGTTTTCGAGATATGGGGGGGCAAAGTTCCCCATTGAAAGCATTGAAATGCATTAATTTTAACGCGAGTATCAGGTCACCTTAGGGGAGTAATTAAAGCCATATTTGGTCCAGGATTTCGAGGGGCGAAAAAAAGGGTCCAAATTTGGCCCTTTTTTGGCGAGGCTCTTTTGCTAGATCATTTAATGAGTATTGAACTGAAAGTTCTTCTTCGTTTTTGAGTAAAATGACCTCAAAGAAAAACCCCCTGGTCTTTTTCATTAGGCCGAAAAAGTTTGGACTCGAGCATTTCCCTCCATTTTCAGTCAGTTAGAAGCCGACTTTGAATTGGGCTCTTGTCAGCATTGACCACGCTAGAATTCACGCATTTTGAGTATCGGGTTGACAGATTCTGATAAAGAGTGGTACCTTTTTCCGAAATACACCAAAATGCATCGATGAGTGGTTGGTTAGCAACTCTAGTAACTCCTTGTTGAACAACCTTTCTCTGATTCGTTTTGGTGCGTTTTGGAAGGAGGCACCGCTTTTGTTCTTAATTAGTCAACCCGATACTCAAAATGCATGAGCCCTTGCTCCCAATGCAATTGTGACTCTTGTTTACTCTTTGCATCCAATCTTGTTGGCTAATTATTTTTGTTTTCACACTTCTGTTTCATTTCATGTCTTCCATTAATTTTAACAGATGCACGCCGTAGAAGTTTTACCCAAAGCCAAGTTAGGATTATTAAATGGTCGATTCGAAGAATTTGAAGAAGGGGACATTGCTTGTGATATGTGTGTTACATTGGTCGAGCATTTCCAACGAAATGTCGCCACCAACACCACCGAACTAGAATTCAAGAAAGTTTTACTAGGCATCTGCAGGCATTTAAGATCTTTCAATCAAGACTGCTTCAATCTGGTGGAACAATACTATGACAAAATCTTTGAATATCTGAAAGATGGGATGGTCCCCAAAGAAATTTGTTTAGATGTTGGAATTTGTCACGGAACTGGCAGTACCAACGCCCCAGTACCTGCTCTAAACTCGGTAAACTTTTTTTTCATTTTCCTGTACTTTGTTATATCTTTATTCTGGAACACATACATTGAAACATTGCAAAAAGCAAGATGTATTCGATTAAGGTGATTGGTTGAAACAATTGTTTCAACATTACTTCTCGTGTTTTAAAATGGAAATGAATTTAAGTATTGGTCTTTCATTGAAGAACGCTTTAAAATCGAAAGTTTGAAGTTGAAGTCAAGTTGTCTAGGTTCGCCTACACTTCTGAAACTACCTCTATTCTTGCTGCGCCAATTTAGGTTTGGACAAATTTGACTTTAAGACATGAATTCGGTTTCGAAATGAAAAAATTGGCTTCGTTTTCTCCGAGTAATATGCCTCGACTCCTCACAGCATGTCTGGTGATATTTTATAGATCGCGAAACTTCAATTAATTTAAACGAGTAAGTTCCTTTGTCGAACCAGTTTCCATTCAGTAGGTTTACAGTAATATGGTCAAAATGTCCTCTTCATTTGGTCCACTGACAAAATGTCTATCTTGAAAAATGTCCAGATTCTGAAGTTGTCTTCTACATATTTTACGTCCACAAAATAAATATCCCCTGTATAACAATGCCTTTTTTCACCTTTTTGACAAAATTGTCCATTAATTTGTCAACAATATCTACAAATTTGGAAAGTATCCTTCACACTCATACTACTGATAATGAACTCTATTTCTTTCTCGTTACTGGCTTGCTGATTTATTTTCCTCGTGTTCATTTCTGCTCCAAATTTGTAGACATTGTTCACAGATTAGTCAGGGGTAGATTTGCCACTACGTAAAATACGCAACTGCGTAGAGCCTTACCTCTCGAAGGTAAGAAAAAGGGAAAGAAAAAGAGGAAGAAGAGAAAAGAGGTGGAGAAAAGGGCGGAATACAATGATTCACGATTGGAGTTTTTTTTATAATGAAAGATTGCTTTTCACTTTCCATGCTAAAACAAGAGAAGTGGATAAATTAACTGTTCCAAAGTTTTCAGAGCGTTAAGATGGAGGGGGAAAAAAAAAAAAGAGGCGTTGAGACATGATAGAGAGAAAAGATCTAGAGAGACACTCAGATTGCCCAAACAAATTCCAAGAGCATACCAGTCCTAGTGTGCTCTTGAGATATCTCCTTTCCTCAGGGTGTCACGCTTGGTGCGGTATCCCTCTTTCCTCAAAATGAGGTACCTTGGTAGGTATCTCCCTTCCTTCCTATTCCCTTTTTGTATTCTCAGTCCAGTCGTTTGCTTTGAAATACAAGCATAACGAATGCAAGGTTTGGGCGGCTGGACTTAACTACTACTACTACTACTAAATTTTGGACCCTCCTTAACCTCCATTCTTTCTTGGGGGGTAAATCCCCTCAAACAGCCTCCCTTTCTTCCAGGGGGCCTCAAATTCAAGATTACGATTTAATCCTCAAGAGGTCTAAATCTGTCCCTGAGATTAGTAGACTATTTTGTAAAAAAAAAAAGAAAAAAAAAAAAAAAAAGAAGGACTTATTGTGAAAAGAGGCATGAATGTACTGAGAACATTTATTTTGTGGTCATAAAATATGTAACTGTCTTTAGATTGCTGTCATTTTTCAAGGCAGAAATTTTTTTCGTAGAGAAACCTATGTAGAAATTTTGTCAGTGGACCAAAAAAAAGTAGACACTTTGTCTGTAGTCTACATTACTGTAGACCCTCTGACCTGAAACGGTCAAACCAGAGATATTATATAATACAGACCAGACACTATCTATCTTGTCCGTGTTTGCGCTGGATGACAACTTTTTTTTGCGGGGTCTCAACAGAACACTGCAAACATGGTCCATTTGTTGACTGATGAGAAAAGTCGTTGAGATGTTTGCCTAGTGAAATCAAAGCACCGAAATTGCATCAGTCAACTTATGGACCATGTTGGATGGTGCTCTCTCATGCTCCCTGTGTTGATTCCTGTTGATTTCTGAAAAATAAGTCAGCCACCGCGTGCAAGGCTACTGCGTTGTCTCTATCATTTATTGTCTCTGAGTCAAACCTAATTTATTCATACCGAGCCGATTTTGACAACTTCCCTTTCGTGTCTAGGGAGAAGAAGTAGTTTCACCATACGTCGGTTCCAGTGCCAAGCAGCCTATTAATCCTTTTGTCATTGGACAGGTTCTACTCCCAGCCGGAATTGAAGTGATCTCAAAGCAATCTGCAAAGCCGACCAAACCAAAGCTCCATTCGATTCCCCTTGAAAAGGATACCGTCCCCGGAGGTAAATGTAATTTATTTTGCATGCTTTTCTTTTTTAGATAATGTAAGATTATGGAAACCATTTGTGTTGAGGTCAAGAGAAAATTTTGACTGATCTTACTCAAGTCAGATTCGCAGTATACTCATCTATACATTAGCGAAACTCTAGAGGGAAGAGGTGATGAATGTTGTTTTTTAATGTAATCAAATGGGAAAGTTGAGTTGTAACCTTCCAACTACTAGGGTGCGCCACCGTCACTTCCAATGCAAATCAAACTGAAGATGTTAGTTCAACCTTCTGGCACCATGAGGGCATTTGCCGATTTTATAACAATGAGTTTCGCTGCTGTGTTGATAAGTATACTGTGGTTAGATTGACATTTTTCAAGGAAAGTTGACGTCACTTTAAAAGTGAGAGTACGGAGATAAGAATTCGAAAAAAAGAAAAGTAATAATCTCACCAAACTCAGCGAGCGACTCCCTTTAATGGTGGGTTTTTAAGGCTTCCTAAATGCAAGTCAGCAACCCCATTTCTGACGGAGGGAGGTTGCGCTGATGACTTTAGGAAAAACATTCTCATTGAAATTAAAATAATTCCGTGGGCCAATTTAATTTTTATTCTAAGAAAAAAACCATTTTTGTTTGTATTTAATCCATATCTAGCATAGTATTAAAAAGCTCTTATATGGGTCATTTTTTCACGTTTTTGCTTATTGATTTAAAACAAATGAAAATCAGTGCAAGATTGTGAATAAATTCTAAAAGTACATCCAATGGCCTATAAAACCAGTTAGTTTTCAGTCAATGATTTCGTCATCTGGTCTTTGTAAGCAGATGCTTAAAAGAGCCAAGCAACTTCAATAGTACCAGTTTGTTGTGTTTTTGAAGTTGCCTAGCTCTTTGAGGCGTCTGCTTGCAAGGACCAAATGACAGAATCTTTGAGTCGAATCTAACTGGTTTTGTAGGAAATTGAATGAATGTAATTTAAGAATGTAAGCATGGTCTTGCACTTAATTTCACTTGTTTTTACTCTATAAAAACAAACATGCGAAAGTGGCCCATAACAGGGCTTCTTGCCAGGCTAGATATGGGTTAAATACATACAATTTTTTTTAGGCATTATTTAAAGGCTTTATTTTAATTTTTTCGGGAATGTGTTTTCTAGAGTCATCAGAATTACCTCCCATTGTCAGAAATGGGGCTGCTGATGTTTGCATTTGGGTGTCCTTAACCCTTGTGTTACCAAGGTGTTTTATACCTTCTGATAACCAAGTGGAGGTGAATTTTCACCCCAACTTAAACCCATTGCTGATGGCTTATTTTTTAATATTTTTTCAATTCTGTAAAAACCATCTTGTCCAGTAGTCTCTAAGTAATAATATCATGCCTTGTTTTTTCTAATTGTTCAATTTTTAAATGTTTCGTGAGAAAATTTCTAAAACAGCCCTAAATTCAAATATTCCAAAAATTGTAACTGTTCCTTTAATTTCTTTGAATTTTGAAATTTGGATGGAAGACAATCGCAGCAACAATTAAATATTCTGAAACAGCGTAAAATAAGCTGTAAGATCACATGAATAAATAATTTTTTTCCTCAAACTTTCTTGGGGGGGGGGGGGGAGTTTTCCCCCCCACGACTTTTTTAGTGTGATTCGTGAAAATTAGATGAAAATTTCTGATTTTTTTCTGGAAAGCTTCTAAATACCCTCGTCAAGGCTGATGTGGAGGCTCAAAGTGATTTGTTCTAATGTCAGCTTTTTATCTTTAAAAACTGACTGGGGGTGAAAATTCACCCCCCCCCCCCCCCCCCGGTAACACAAGGGTTAATCCACTCCACTGTGTGTTTATACCATTGAACTCTCTACCTCTAGAGATCTTTCTAACTTTGTTTACACTCTCACAAATGTTTTCAGTTTTACCGGTTGAATTGTACGTTCCTCCCACCACACAATTCTCGAGCACCCCTCTCTGCTACTTCTGCAATTACTTCCTCCATTTCATTCAAACCGAAGTTACGGATCCGACAAACGAGAAGCACATCAAAGATGTCGTCAAGAGCACCTGCAAAAAAATGCCCAACAGTATGTACCAGGAGTGCATTCAATTCATCGACCAGTTCGGAGACGCCGTTGTTGCAATGCTTGTTCACCAAATTGATCCAACTCAGGTGAGTACTCTTACAAGTGGTTCAATGCTTAAAATTTCCAATCGATGACAATCAAACGCAACAATTACTGAATGCAAATCGCCTGTTAAATGATTCCAGGCAATTGTTGGGACGTATCAATTAGCTGGATGACATTGCTTGTCCTTCTCTGAAATGTTGTCTGTTTCGAATATTTTGAATAGAGTAACCAATGATTAAGGTGAATCCTTAGCGACCTGTTGTGAGATTCAAATCTGCTAGATCGCGCTACTGTCGTGCACTCACTAAAACCAAACGTTTCCCGCCTTTGACCGTCATTTGCGGGAGTTGGAGTAAATTTTTTGAAAATGTTTGAATGTTGCGTTCAAGATCAAATCCTAAAGAACATTTTGATACCTTTCTGAGCTTTCTACAATCAATTTTTTGGGTCGAAAGTATTGGCAAGAAATCGCGAGTTTGAAGGCTCCTTATGAATTTAATCAACACCCTCCAACTTGCAATTTTTTGCCAATACTTTCAACCCGAACAAAGGGTCTTAGAAAGCTCAGATTTGAGTCAAAATGTTCCGTAGGATATGATCTTGAACACAATGTTCCAAAATTTTGGAAAAACTGACTCTAGATTGTGCAAAAGGCGATCAAAGACGGCAACATTGACCGTCTGAGGGCAAAAAAGTCGCCTCTGATCCTCATTTGCAGGCGCTATAGTAAATTTGTCGAAAATATTGGAAGATTGCTTCAATATCATATCCTAAGGAACATTTTGACACCATTCCGAGCTTTCTACAACCAATTTTTAGGGTTGAAGGTATTGGCAAGTAATTGCGAGTTTGATTTTCTGTACAAATGCAATCAAACTCACAATTTCTTGCGTATACTTTCGACCCAAAAAATAAGTCGTAGAAAGCTCCGATTGGTATCAAAATGTTCCTTAGGATTTGATCTTGAATGCATTGTTCAAACATTTACGAAAAATTTACTCCAGCTCCCGCACATGACAGTTCAAAGGCGGGAAACCTGTGGTTTCAGAGAGCGCGCGATCGTAGTGCGATCTAGCGGATTTGAATCTCACTACAGGTTGCTGAGGATTCACCTGAAGCTAATTATGATTATGGAGTATAATGGTGTTTTTTAATTTTTTTGAGAGAGAGAGAGAGAGAGAGAGAGAGAGAAAAAAAAAATAAAAGAAAAAGATGTACTTATATTTAGAGCTCTACTACTTCTACTTTCTTACTTTGCTACTTTTGCACCTGAAACTTTCGAGTGATCATTTTATGATCAGTTGAACTGTTGCAATTATTAAACACTTTGAAGGAATACCAGGATAAATGGACAATTTTGAGTGCTTTGTTTTGACTTCTATACCATATATTTTGGAAAGTTTTCTACGAAATTCCATGAAATTTTCATATTCATATCCAAAGAACATTCTACACTCCTGCTTCTTACTTTGCCCTGTTATATTGAACACTATCTGTAAACTCCTAATTTCATTTTTGCAGATCTGTCCTAGCCTTCATGTCTGCCCTGCAGATACCAATGTTGAAGGAAAGTCGTGCCCATTATGTCTTCTGGCTGTTAAATCAATTGAAGATAAATTAGAAAACAACAAGACGGAGGTATTTATTTATTTATTATATTTTAAACGGGTAAAGCCCTTGGACAAAGTGACAAAATAACTTAAGTAACAATACAGGCGGTGCATTAGGTTTAACAAGAGTAAAAAATGTGAATTATGAGGAAAGGAAATGAGAAAAAATAACGAAGACACCTTTTCTAATAATTTGTCATTCTCAGAGGTTATTTCCTTGAGGTATTCAAAAAAAAATGTTGATTTGTCAAGTATATCAAGTCGGGTATGGTACCGTAACCCGAACCATAATCGAGAAGTTTTGATGCATTTCACTGGGTTATCGGTCCGGAGAATTCTAGAATGCTCCCTAAGTTTCAAGGAGAAGTCCTGGAATGTGTTTAAATTTGGCCCCAAGTTATCAAATCAGTTACTTGATGTGAAGTTTTTCTAACAGCTTTGCACAGCTCTTAAGACATCCCTTTACACTCACTGTTCAGTTGCATATTTTTTATTGATATATTCTGTATTTGTGTAGGAGAATATCAAAACAACTTTGGAAGATCTCTGCAATCACTTGCCAGGAGATGTCAAGAAGGAGTGTGACACTTTCATTATTGAATACTTTGATGATTTAATTGATATGCTTGTCGCTGATTTTACTCCGCAAGAAGTGTGCACCTATCTCAAGCTCTGCAATCCTCCCAAACTTCCTGGAGGAGACATCGGTAAGTTGGTCGTTACAATCCATTTGTTTCCTCCTTTTGGAGTTTCAGTATTCAATGTTAACCCATTCACTGAAGCTTCAATTTTATTACAGTTGCTCGGCAACAGCCTTTGTGAGCTTGTTGCATGCGAGTGGCGCGCCTAGCGGTGAAACTACAGGAGTAGAGTGGAGCAAGACGCTATCTATCGAGTGTTCAGAATTGCTTTAAAGCTGGCGAGTATATCTGCTAGTTTTAGTGAATAGGTTAAGGTGATTCTTCAGCTTTTAGTGCCGATTTCTGCCACCAGAGCATTACCGTTTGATTAATGTCAAATTACAAGCCGAAACTTGATCATCAAATTGATTTTGAAGCTCAATCAGAGCCTTCAGTGAAAAGTCTTCATTCAGAGTTGTTCTCATCCTTCAGATGATTCCAGGGTCGATTAATTTGAATCGTTGACACCACGTTGCGCTGCTGGAAAAGTCAACAGTTTTGGGCGAAAATTGATTAATTTATGCCAAAATTACCAATTTGCGGAACATCTGCACCTGTAGAGCATACTTTGTGAAGATACCCTCAAAGTTTCAAGCTGAAACACACAAAAATAAATTTGGGATTTAGGAATTACAAAAATTCCCGTAAGCCTCAATGATTGTGAGTGAGGCAGATGGACATAGTATCACTCGCACTCACTAAGCTTATGGCAAAATGAATTTCCAAAATTTTGGCTTTAATATTCAATCAGTTTTGCTTGTATTGGGCTCAAAAATCCATAAAAAAATTACGCAGGTGCCAACAGTTCTGGATTTTGCGTTTTTTCTTTGTTATCAATTTAAAGTTTCAAAAACACAACTTTTCCCCTTAGAAACAGTGCTATTTATCGGATTGAAATCTGTAAAAGCATCGCCCAAAATCACCTTGAAATCCTCTCTTTGCTTTTTTCAGACACAAATGAAATCTACGATGGTAGCGATTTTAAACCTTTCAAAGAACCTTTGTTGAAATCAGTCAAACCCCTTCCCGATTCTGGCGAGGGATGTTTCTTCTGCACTCTCATTGCTAATGCCATCGAGGAAGCTGCTGCCGACCGAAAAACTGATGTAAGCTCTTACGACTCGTATGAAACCCGTAATTTTTGACAGATGGAACAAAGTTTCGAAAAAAATGTCTTATCAACACTGTTTGTGTGTGCGAGTATGAAAGGAAGGGTTTGGGGGTCTCCACCAGAATATCAAAGGGGGGTTGGGGGTTAGGATGTTTCCTACAGTTTATTTTTTTTTCTTTTAAACTGTCTTAACTCTGTCAATTTTTAACCAAATGGGCTTATCTTGAGCTTAATCGATAGAAAATAAGTTGATCTTTTAAATGAGTTCAATACCTTTTCGCTAGCTTGTTTGGTTTCGAAGTTACAGCATCAGTCTCGGTACTTTTGGGACACACAATGTAATTTGCCAAATAAATCAATAAAATGAAAAGTAAAAATAAGAAATATTTATTCAAAATTTTTTTATTTGAAATGATGAAGAAAGATGAAAATTTCTGGACAATATCTGATGTTTCTCAAATTATTTTGCAGGAAGAAGTGAAGGAAATTATGTTTAAAGTATGCGAAAATATCCCGGAACCTGCTGGTAGATCCTGTCTAGATTGGCTGAGGAAGTATTCCGATATCATCATCGATGCCCTCATAAACTTCACTCCGAAAGAAGTCTGTCAACGTGTCAATATGTGTACGCCATCAGGACTGACAATGACAGCTGGTGGTTTTATGAGTAAGTTACTCTATATATTTTTCTTCTTAAAATTATTGTCAATGTCTTTGTAGTATTTGAATCAAGAGCTTTCTTTCAACAATCACACAGCTCTTATTTAATAAGTGAATCACTGTATAATCAGTCAGCCACATTTTTAAATAGGGGCTTGATGGTAATGGAATTTATCTATTAAATGTACTTCCGTGAAGTGAAAGTAAAATTTTAAATAAGAGACCATCTTTTGATGGTTTGAAACTCTTGAAGTGTATAGAAATAAGATTTCTTTCAAAGTTTTTTTTTTTTTTTTTTTTTTTTTTTTGTCCTAAGTAATTAATTAATTAAATTCTTTGCCCTGTCAGAAACCGATGATTGCGCTATGTGTAAACAAATTAGCACCGAAATCAGAAATATGATCGATCATTCCGGCGGTTCTATCTCCGTTGATGACGCTTTAAAATCTGTCTGCGCCAGGTTACCTCTTGCCACCGCTGCTCACGTAAGTAACTTAAAGTTCATTGCTGGTTTGAATTCTGCAGTTTTCGTTAAAAATATTGTTTTCCAAGAATAAGGAAACTCTCGTGATTGAAAATATTGAATCTTATAGAATTTTAAAGTTGTTCCCACTGAAGGTTGTCCACAGATATGTTTGGACCCTGATCCAGTGAAAATTCGTTGTGTGAAATACAGTAAAAGCTCGCTGTGTCGGACGCTCAGTCACTCGGATTTTTCGCTGAGTCGGATTTTTTTCCCGGTCCCTTGAATTGCCCCATAAGACCAATGTAAAAAACGTCGGCATAAGTCGGATTTTTCAGAGTCGGAATTTCGCTTGTCTCGGATTTTTTTCCGGTCCCGAGATGACTTTTTTTTTGTTGAGTCGGACAAAATTGCAGATATGCGAATAAAAGAACAAGAACAGAACAGATTGCCGAGTTCAAGTTTTTGTGTGCGTGTTTATGTCATAGATCAAACCAGCCGACCCACCATCATCTCCATCTCACATTCATCTCTACCACGCGCCGACTTCGCGGCGCGGCAGTGAGTGATGCGTCGCGCGTCGTCGTGATAACACTGCAAGGACCCCGAGGAGAGTTTCCAATACGATCGGCATTTAATTAAAGACGACTCCATGCCACAGGGCCAAAAAAATGTTGAGCCCTCGCTAAGTCGCTAAGCGAAGAGGTACGTGCTAGCTTTGTAAAACGTACGGTCGGCAAACGTTCGCTCAACATTGAGGTTATGTAGCACTCCTCGTACACCCTTCGCAAGTCTCGGACGTAAAAGACTTCGAGGATTAGAAGTCTTTGGTCCCGGAAAGGACCGACTTTTTTGGGCCCAGCAGTGTTGCCATGGTGGCATCATTATGCTACTTGTAGCCGGGAACGGAAGACGAATTACAACAGGGTGACAAGATGAGGAAACTGATCGGGAGCAAAGGGAGGATGGCACGCGACACCGAAGTCTTGGCACACGGCACACTTGGACACTAAGGAGAGGAAAAAGGGGGAGGGGTGAGGAGTCGGTGAGAAGGAAACAAAAACAATTCAGAGTTCAGCAGACCAGATGATTCATCAACGACACGAGAAAATCACTTGCGTCGGTGTGATAGTGTGATACCTCCCCCCTCTCCTTCATACTAGTATAGATGCTGCGTCCGAAAAGACCAATTCCTTCAGACACCTCCAGCGCAGCGCCAGCCAGACTCAGCCGCGAGCCGCTGTTGTGCTCGTGGCGCCGGTTCAGCGGCAGGCGGCAGTCATCGTGTCGCAACGAAGAGTCTCTATTGCTTCGCGGTAAAATTGATAAGACACCCCTCGGGAGTTTGCTTAGTTAAGCGGCAAAACCTCTTTTCCCACATACGAATTGCTGACACAAGTGTTGAGTACGAAATCGCCAGGAAAATACTGGTTTTTTCGGGAAACTTCGCGCTGAGTCGGAAATTTTGGGGAAAAATCCGACTCGGACGTAATTTTCATGAGTCGGACTTTCGTTAAGTCGGATAAAAGCCGCGGTCCGAAGACGATCCGACACATCGAGCTTTTACTGTATCCTCTTAGTGGAATATCTTGCCAAGTGGAATTTATTTTTAGCACCGTGTAACCTCTCATACTCCGACTGTCATTTTCTAAGTGGAACTTTCGCTAAGTGGAATTTTGTTCGGCGCAGGACCGAGGTTCCACACAACGAACTTTCACTATAATTGTGTTGACATCATTTCCACTCAACAAAAGTTCTGTCGGAAAAGTTCTTTCATTGGCTCTAATGGGAGTTTCCATTCTGGTTGTATTATTTTGTGGTTCTAGCTTTAGGGGATATCTGAGAATACATAATAATGCAAATAAATAATTTTAGGCATGAAATTTATTTTCAAGAATGTAACGCCTTGAGCCTCTTCGAAAAAAAAAAAAAAAAAAAAAAAAATCGAAATCTCTTTTTATGCATGAGGACTTATTTTTGGCAGTTTTTTTCTTTCCAATTCTTCTCTATTATGTAAACAGTGACAGTTTTTTCCTCTGATTGTAATAAATTTCTGTAGAAGGCATGGAATTTTAACTTCTCGCTGCGCATATTTGAGTTATTCAAGTAATGGTATCTTGAGCGAAACGAAATAAGAATGAGACAGATAGAGCTGGCTCACTCCCGTAATTATGTGGGAAAGATTCAAGGCACCTTTAAGCTTGATCGTTAAGCAAACTTGTTGTTAATGGTGAGATTTGCGCAAACACTGAGCTCGATTATCTCAAAAACTGCCGATTAAAAAATTTTTGGGTCTGTGAGAGCTTTTGTCAGATCCAAGAAATTGTCCCTCTCTCTCTTTAGACTTTTAAACGCCTGTGTGAGAGAAGAATAGAAGATGGGGTGAAAATCATGTGACGTCGCCTCTGATCTGTCCTTTTCTAACACGGGGTCAAATGGAAGTAGAGAGAAAGGCAAGTTCCTGTATTTGCCCATGGTATTGCAGGAGTGCAAAAAATGCCTGATCTATCGATCCTCAGATTGTGTGAAAGTGAGTAAATTTTTGGGAGTTTGAAGAAAATTTTGGGAATTTGTGGAAATTTGCATGTCTAAAACAGTTTCTTGGATAAATGGTTGCAAAATTGTGTAAACATTGGTCATTTTGAAGACGTGTAATGTTAAAATAAGTGGGGGGAACTATCACTTTGCGATGGCATGTTTTGTTTGGTTGAAAATTCCGTCACTTATTAAATATCTCGTGCGTTAAAAGAGCTATCCATATTGTGTATTATTTTCATGAAATTCAATAAGTAACGGCACCACTTGAGCAATTTGGCAATCGTACAATTTTTCGATTTAAACTTAGATTTAAATTTAATTGACAGTGTTGAAAATTGAAGTTTATGTTTAAATGATAATAATAACGAAACAAATAAAAACAACAAGATTTGCAGGATAGAACGAATATTTTTATTTTGGTCAAACACGGGTGATATTCGAAACAAAGTTCAAGGCAGACTAAATAGCAGAAGAGGGATGATTTTGAGCGTTAGTCTAGATGACGAACCCCAGCCTCAGCTGTAAGTCGTAAAAATCAGTTCAAGTGTCTCGGGATGCTGTAGGCGTGTGAACAAAATATAGGGGAGACAGTGAGCTTACAAAGTCTGTCTAGTGGAATACTTGGCTTCACAGCATTTAATATGAAAATCACAATTTCCAACAGACAACAGTCCTTCACACTATTGTCAAACTTATGTTGTCTGACATACATTATTATTTACTTGTATTTCAACTTGTTTTTATGTGGCCTATATATCTAGTTAGTCATTCATTTATTCATTTTTCTGTTCAAAAATGTTCTCAAATTCTTGACTGCTATAACTTTTGCGTTTGATAGTACTGTTGCTAAGATGTGAGAGATAGATAAACTTTTCTACAGTCTTTAAATAAAATAAGTAAAAATTAATTGTGAGAACTTGTGAATTGAGATACCTCCTTTCCCCAATGTTTCATGCTTGGTGCAGTTTCCCTCAGTGTCTTTTTTCCTTATGGTTAAATACCTTGATTCCTTCCTATTCCCTTTTTGTTTTCTTAGTCCAGTCGTTCCAGAGACAATATGTAATAGAGACCACACACTAGTCTTGCGCGCGGTGGCTGACTTTTTTTTTCGGAGCTCAACAGAAATTAACACAGGGGGCATGAAGGAGCACCATCCAACATGGACCATATGTTGATTGATGCAATTTCGTTGCTTCAGATTCACTACGCAAAAACCTCAACGACGTTTTTCATCAGTCAACGCATGGTTCATGTTTTCGGTGTTCTGTTGAGACCCCAAAAAAAAAAAGTTGCCACCCCGTGCAAACATGGGCAAGATAGATAGTGCGAGGTCTCTATTATATATTGTCTCTGAGTCATTCACTATGAAACACAACGAGCAGTAGCAATATAGACAAGATTTGTGGAACGTTATGTTGAGGCATCATGGAGGCAGCCATGATCGAAATCTCTTATGGACGTTTTTCACACAGGGTCGGTTTGTTTACCTCACTTTTTTCAACCTTTAAATTTAAAAAAAAAAAAAAAATTGTGACAAATACTTTTGAAATCGGTCAAATCAATTAACTGTTTCCTCTGGAAGGATTGGCACAATAAAGAAATTGACTTATAACAGAAATAAGCCAAATTTTTTCACCTGGATAGTTTTATCAGAATTTTGTGTCCCGATAAGACACTCTCAAAAACTTGCGCGTTTGTTTAAAACCACCTTCCGCTGGATTAGTTCCAATTTCTAATTTAAGGTTAAAAAACATGAGGCAAACAAATCAGTCCAGTCGTTCGCTTTGAAATACAAGCATAACGAACACCAGGTTTGGACGGCTGGACTTCACTACTACTACTACTAAAAAACATGAGGCAAACAAACCAGAATCAGATCGCCCATGCTGCCTCACTTTAAGATGGGACTTATAACATGTATCAGCCTCTCTATCGCTATGGCTCGTTGATGAAACATCAGTATATCAAACATCTGGTGTAAGCAGCTGGACTTAACTACTACTACTACTACTACTAAAACGCTACTTGGTCCTACGACAACTCATTTTTATGCTACTTCTTCCATGTCAGCATTTTCCTTCCTCGCCATGTTTGTTTGTTAAATCACCTCCTGTTTGTTTTTGTGATGTCTTCTAATTGTTCCTTGTCTCAATAGTGCGCTGAGCTGGTTCAGTCCTATGGGCCCAGCTGGAAGAACATTCTTTTAGAAGACGTGAATGAAAATATCTGCATCTCCGTCGCGCTTTGCTTGAAAGAAGAGAACAGCGCACCTAAGAAGCACCTAATCGGTGGCTCCAACAAGTGTTTGCATGGGCCTGATTATTGGTGCGCCTCAACAACCAACGCTGCATCATGCAATGTAAGTATCCGTGTACTCACAATTCAGTCCGTTTTTTTTTTTTTTTTTTTTTTTTAACTAAATGTAAATCACTCTTTGTAAATGTTATTTCTATGTAAATTGTTGAGAGGAGAGTTACACAGATACAAAGAGATTTTGGAAAGAAGAATTAGAAAAGAGTCGCATAGTTGAAAAGAGAGTTGAGAGAGGAAATGGGAAATAGGGAAATAGGGAAAAAATAGTGGAGTTGCACAGATTTAGAGAGAATTGAAGAACTGCTTATAGATTGGAGTAATATCAAGGTAGATGAAACCAGGTATGTGCTGTTTGATTCCCGCGAGGGAGCTGGATTTTTAAACTCCATTGACCAGCTTACGCAGCCAGTTTTCTCCCATTTGATTAACATGGGAGTTGATCAGCCTACGTTTTCACCTGCTGGCGATTGGAACGACCCAAGCGGTGAATATTGCGCATTGCACCTACCAGGGGCGGCTCGTGCAATATGGCAACTATGTTTTATTTGATTCAATGTAAAACAATCGATTCGATAGTGAAGCAGCGCTTCACCTGCAATCGATTATTTAACACATATTCAAATGGAGGAAAAACATTGTTGCCAAATTACACAAGCCACCGCTGGCACATACCTTGTTTTATCTACCTCGGAGTAATATTCTGAATTATGATGATATTTTACATGAGAGGGTGGGGAAAAAAATATCTAGAGCACTCTACCACCTTGCGTGTTCTAAGAGCTTCTTTCCCACCTTTGAGAGTGTCTAGCAGGTTGCCAAATCTCTCCTCTTTCCTATCCTTTGTTTCGAGAATACTTGGATTGTCTTTCCATCCTCTTTTATTAACCAGTTCAGGCGTTTGCTGTGAAATATTAGCTTAACGAACCACCAACTTTGGACGGCTGGACTTTACTTTTACAATTACTACTTATATATTAATTACAGTAAACTCTCGATTTACCGGATTTCAGGGGACCGGCCGAGAAATCCGGTAAATCGCGAAATCCGGTAAACCGAAAGTTCGCATTTTTCGCGGCGAAATCGCGGACCGAAAACTCGCATTTTTCGCGGCGAAATCGCGTAATTTTTCGGTAGTTTTTTTTCTCTCTCTCCCCCCCCCTCCCAATTTCACTGTTTTCGACGAACCTAAGGGTTATATTTACAAAAGCACAAAAAACACTTGGGGGATTAGAACACGATAATTTGGCACTACCCGTTCGTTTGTTGAGTGTTTTCATTTCTCTTAGTTAAAAATCTCTTTGGAAAAAATCAGCTGACTTTTTCCAAAGAGATACAGCCGATCTCGCTGTCAGCCAGGGTTGCCAATTTTGGCAAGTTCTTGAAGTGCCAAAGCCATAAACTACATGCTTCACGCGTGAGCGCGTGGAGCCAACGCACTACGGGCGGCAACGCTGCGCTGCTGTCAACGCGGGAAGGCAGCGAAGCTTCCCTGCCGCCGCTTGACGCGTTTTTCAAAACACCGCGACTGATGAGTTTGGAGAGTCACTCATGGTGATCCTTTGAGATCGCGGCATTGTGTTACGGGAAAAAACTGCTATTTCTGAGCAAAGTCCGGTAAATTGAGAAGAATTTTCTTCTTAGGACCGAGAAAAAATCCGGTAAATCACGAAATCCGTTAAATCGCGATCCGGTAAATCGAATGAAATTTAACATTGTTCTTATGGGACTTTGGCCGGGACCGGAAGAATTTTCCGGTAAATCGCGAAATCCGGTAAATCGCGATCCGGTAAATCGAGAGTTTACTGTATTTATTTATTTATAGTAATATTTCATGTGAGAAAAGAGAGAGAAAAAATATATTTGGAGCACTTCACCTCTTTGAGTGCTCTATGTACTTCCTTCCCAATTTTGAGAGTCCATGGCAGATTGCCGTTACTTTCCTCTTTCCTATCCTTTGTTTTGAAAATACTTTGTTTGTCTTTCCTACCCCTTTTTTTTTATGCAGTCCAGTGGTTCGCTGTGAAATATCAGCATAACAAACCATGTGTTTGGGTGGCTGGACTTTACTACTGCTACTACTTATTTATCTATTTATCTATCCTTCATTTTAAGAATACTTCGATTGTCTATCCTCCCTTTTTTTTAACCTGTCTAGTTGTTCGCTGTGAAATATCAGCATAACGAACCATTGTATTTTGGCAGCAGGACTTTAAAGCTTCTACTACTACTTCTTTTATATTAATTATTTATTTATTTATTGAATCATTTTAATAATTACCATCACTTTTTTTTCCCCCCCTCCTTTAGGCCATCTCTTTCTGTCAAGTCAAGATTTGGAAAGCGGAAAAACCTCAAACCAACCATTCCGCTAAAGTATGGAAGCACTTTCAGAGATTAATGATGCAGTAAATCATCTTTTTTAAACTTCCGGAAGTTCCCAAATAACTCTTCAAATATCTTACAAACTTTACCTTTGCTCAAAACTTTCAGCCCCTCTAATAGGATGAGCTTTTTCAAAGTTATAGCAAATTATAACTTCTAAAGGTCGATCAAATTTTTTTAGCTCCCTTTCAATGTTGTGCCTTTTTAAGCTTTTTTGACTGAAAAGTTTGTACTGATGAATGTATGAGGAAAGCGTTTGTCAGAGAATTTAATGAGTATATCTCTAATGAAGAGAACAACTTTCAAATTTGAGAATAGCAAACTTTTATCGAATTTGACAACTAGAAGTTTGAGTTTTAAATAGCAAACTTTCAGTAGTTTCTTTTATGATCAAACAATTTTTAACTAGTGTATTTTAGAAGTTTGTAAATTGGCCTATTGTTTTTCTCCTCTCATAGGGTCACATAAGAAAAAAAAGAAAACAAGAAAATTATTATTCTTAACACCCTACGCTAAGTTTCTTCAAATACTCACTTTTAAGTTGATGGGATGTACTTTTTTAAGTTCTTTGGGTATTCTTTTGATGTCTTATTTCTCTCCTACTAGCAATTCTCTAGTTATCTATTTCTTTAAAATTACATTTTTTTTTCATTTTTTTGTTTTATTCGCATTTTTAATCGGAAAGATGACTAGGAGTTATTGGATGTCATTGTGACTGAAGTGAATAAAACCAAAAATTTATTTTAATATTTTAATTGGTGCGTGTTGCAATTATTTGCGCTCGCCTATCTTCGCGTTGATGTAAAATTAGTTTCTTGAAAGTGATATCAAAAGACACGCTGAATTGGTCAAATATCAAATTCTTTTTTGTTTTTTTTTTTAATGTTCACTGTCTGTGACCATCAGCTGGACTTAGAAAACTAGAATTAAATCTCAATCGCATTTAGTTTCTTAAAAAATTAAGTGTCATAAGTTACCTTTTTGAATTTTAGTCTTACAACCCTAATTTTTTCTCTTTAAGTTTTTAGTTTAGTTTTAATGATTGATCAGTGATGCCCGTGTTTCTCCACAATCCCCTCCCTGGTTTTTTTTTTTTAATTTTGTGTGTTTTAGAGTAATTATTTTTATATCTCCTTTCCTTTAAATTTTATAATTTAAGAGACAGTTTCACCATTCATAGAACAAAAAATAAGCAATAAAAAGACATTTTGCCATCATCTAATATATTTTAATTTAAAGACGTATTGTAACTATCATAAAAGTAGCATTCTAACGTTATCAATGTAAGTGACATTTTTCAAAGAATGATCAATTTACAATAATCATCCATGCATGAAAGAAAGTCATCTGTCATTACAATCCTTTTTGTATTTTTTAACCTGAATAAAGTGCGTTATCTAGTTTATTTTCTAAGTACCTCTGTTTTGTTTTATTTCTGCTTTCGCCCCACTATGAATACTGTTTTTAGTTTTTCATCGTTGATATCTTGTCTTATTTAGGGCCAAGACGTATTGTGTTTTTCAGGGTGTTTTTTATCGTAAAATTGTGTCTTTTTTTTTTTTTTTTTTTTTTTTTTTTTGTTAATTCCGATCTGTTTTGATGAAGTCCTTAGACATAGAGATACAACTGCATTTTTTCTTGCGCTGAACCAAATTCTTCCTATAGTTTTCCAGTTTTTAGCAGTGAGCTATGACCGTAAAGCGAATTTTATTGAGAGGTTTGTGTGAAGATTTTCACTGGAACTAACGGTTCTACATTTAATTATTGCTCCCACGCTGATCGTTTGGCAATGATGGATGACATCAATGGTGTACTCTAACCTCGGAATTTGTGCCCATTCCGTGAGTTTGGGGCAATAAAACTCAACAGTGAGAGACAACGATGAACAATGCTCCCGATTGACGAAAAATGGTTTTGTTGAATTTGGCGTCCACTGCCCCCTGAAAAGTTTCGAACTTCATAATAAAATTCGCTTTTAGAGGGGCAGTACCTTGTTATGCTCCTATCCCAAAGTAAGTCAACCATGGATGTAACTTTAGTTTGCATCTTATTTTTCAACCTTAAATCAATTTTTTTTTTATCATTTTAAAGGAAAGGGCAAATGTTTTAAAATCGCTATCTTTTCGCAGAATTTTAACGCAACTAGAGGTAGTTTCAGAAGTGTAAGCGCACCTAGATCGCTAATCTTTGGCATTTTTCAACATTATTTCTCTTATTACACAGTAAACTCTCTTCTCTTGTTACAAAGTGAATAAAAATGAATTTGAACGTTGGATTTCATTGAAGAACACTTTAATATCAAAAGGTTTAAATCAGAGGCAAGCTTTGTTTTGATTTGAAGGAATGAAATTTGAAAATTCGCCAAAGATTATGGTGTAGGTGCGCCTAATTACCTGAAACAAGCTCTATCCTGGTGAGAAGATTTTGCCTGTATCTGTGGTGTCAGTTTCTTTATTGTGTAGATCCTTCAAAAAGAAATAGTTATGTTGATTCCTGTGTTCAGATAGCCACCAAAACATGTTCATCTTCATTGCAAACTAATTTCAAATGGGCTTTTTGCAACTTTTATTTTAAGGTTAAAAAATAAAATGCAAACAAATAGAGCCTGTGCAAAATGTCCGTAAGAGAACTCCATCTTTGCTGCTCTCCTCGTGGAGTCTTCAAAATTATAATCCGAAAAGCTCCTATACAGTAGCTCGTCGTTTTGTTTCTGCGTGTTGTTTTTTTTTCATTTTCAAATAGCATCTTGGCAAGTCTTTTAATGGGTATTATAATTTGCATGAGGGTGATTTTAAAGGTTCGTATGTGTAACTTATTTTCAGTTGAGAACTGAATTACTTAGCGTCGAACAAGTAGCAATTCTGATCTTGCATACTGAGAAGGAAAGTCAACCTTTTATGAACTCGGGGTGGCAATTGATCTCTTAAGGTGATTCTAGGCAAAACTTTGCCAGATTTCAATCCAATGGATAGCGCCTCTTGTCGCTTTCAGGGAAAGTTGTGTGTTTGGCATTTTAAATTGCAAAAAAAAAAAAAAAAAAAAAAAAAAAAAAAACCGCAGATTAATATTGTAAAAATATAAGCAAAATTATTTGATAATGTTGGTTTCCATTATGTTTGCTATGTTCTTGTTCAGCCAAAGTTCAATGTTTTACAGCCCCTGCTGCTGTTGAATATTACAGTGTCTTAATGAGCAATTTAGCAACATTGTATTCTGTCTTTTTTAACCTACCTTTGTAGAAGGTCAAATTCGAGGGCATTCCCAAACACCCAATAGATTGATATTTTCAATGGGTTTGAATGAATAAAGTGCAACGTTGCCAAATTGCACACCACGACACTGGAATATTACTGGCTTTTCTGGTCTGGCTGTCATCATTCACCTTGTGTTTGCATTGGAGAGCATTTAACTCTTTCTGTTTGAATATAAAATTAAATTCTCAGAGAAGGAGCTTTGGCCAAATCTGGCTTTACCAATTTAAGCTACAGGTCAGCACTGTTGATGGTTGACCTTACCTGTTTCCGTCTGCATGGGGAAATGTTGTAAGTACCTTGTTTTGTCTTAAAGCCTTGATGTTAACATGATCCTGTGATTTTTCTGATTGAGAGAACAATCATTTTCAGCAATCCATGTATCGCCTTTAAGTGTGTACTTCATAAGCATTTTTTTAATGTGAGTTCTCCTCATCAGGAGTAAAAAGAACTTATGAGAATCAATGTAAAACTTGATGTAGCCATATTTTGCTTTACCATCGCGATGACGATTTTGATTTTTTTTGTAAATATGTTTTGTTGTGTTTAAATTTTGTTTGCACGCTCAAAATGTGCTTGTTTTCATTTGGTATTTGGACCTCTATGAGCTTTTAAATCATTGAAACGGCAATTTCCGAATGTCTTTGAAAGCAAGCTCCTGCCTTTGATGACCATCTCCTATGCCTCCAAATCGCAACGACCATCAAACGCCCAAACTAGCCATCAAAGAAATTCTACAATTGTCATTGTGGTCAGATAGTAAAATCAAAGTGAGCCCATTTTGAGCTTGCAAACAGAATGAAAATACGGTAAAACATATTTACGAAAAAAAATCATCAAAATCGCCATCATGAAGTAAGCGACGAAGAAGTAGCTCCCAAATATTTTGATGTGTCCAACAAAGTGAAATTCTATGAGAACCCACATTAAACACTGTGCCTGATGAGGGACCCAGCTGAAATAAGCAAGGAGCTTCTGATCTTAAAAATTACTAGTTCAAATAGTATTTTATAATTGCACCCTAAGATTGCAAGTAAGATCTTCATAACTTACCGAATCATGTGTGTTTTTCCTCTCGTTTTTGTGTTCTAGAAAAAAGAACAAATTTCATGAATCATGAATGAAACAAAAAAAAAAGAATTGATTGGACCAATGACAATAGTTGATAGAACCAAAACACTAGTCCACGGGCGTCATTTGGGGGGGGGGGGGGGGGGGTCCCCCTAGGATCTTGACCAAGAGTCAAATTTGTGCATAGAATGGTCCCGATTATAAAGTAATTGATACTTTTGGTGAAAAGAAGGAGCGACGCAGCCCTGCCTTACATTCATTTGCATCATTTTATCTGGTAGGACCTCTTTTTTTTTCTTTTTCTTTTTTCGTCGGATCAGACTTTGCCCCGCCCCCCCCCCCCAAGAAAAATGTGAAATGACACCCCTGCACTTGATCTCTCTCATAATATTGTATAATGTTGTCTCATGACCTTGTCATTTTTGAGTGTTGGGGCCAGTTTTAGTAAAACACTGTGGTATTAAATGTCAATAAAATTACTTTTTTATCCTTACTCACTGTGCGGGCGTTTTCGAAAACCTTAGGAAGTGGAAAAAAATGAGTGTGAGTACCTATAGAGAAGCTTCGTGATACTACTGCATTTGAATTAGAAATTATTTTGGTGTGATAGGTGGCCATCTTTCTGTGTTTCTATAGTTTTTAGAGTTAGATGATGTCATTTTGTCGTACATCTGACACATAGACGCAAGTCGAATCCAACGTTTCAAAATTTCCTAACTCATTTTCATGTTTTCCACGGTGATCAATCATTCAATCACTTCAATTAATATTTTTCTGTGATTCTATGATTCATGAAGAACAAAGGAAGAAATATTCAAGAATTATTCGTACTTGCATTGTCCTTCAAAAAATTTAAAACGTGAAATATGATCATGAAACGTTGGATTTGACTTACGCCTCTGCGTCAGATGTACGACGAACTCATAACTCTACTGTGGATTTTTCTCCATTGTTTGTTGTTGCATTTTTCAGTTTCTCACTCAAAGTCAAGACTACATCAAAGAAATGCACGAGCCTTTGGGGCTAAGCTATGCCTGTGAGGAGTTTACTTCAGACAATGCCGAAGATATAAGTGACGCTTTTGAGTGTAACTTCACATCCGGCGAACTATGTTTCTTCCTCGGGAAATGCGGCCTGGAAAGCGTGAGGCTGTCGAGACATGGTTGGTGTTTTACTTTTTATTATTTCTTTGTCTCTCAGTACACTTGGGCGACCAACTAATCCGGAATAATGAAATGTGTCCAGCATTGTTCCGATGCCAGAGAAAAGGTATCTTTACCTGAAAAAATAAGACGGCAGATATTGGCCTATCGATCGAATAAATTGTCAAATAATTTGATAAATCATTGTTGACAAACTGACCAAATAAATTTAAATGAATTTTCGCCCAAGTCTGTCTCTCAGCCGTGTAAGGGCTTTAAATAATTGAGGGGTACTTCCGTTAAAGTGACTCCAGACGAAACTTTTCCAGATTTCAATCCGACGCGTAGTGCCACCAGTCGTTTTTGGAAAAAGTCATGGTTTTGGCATTTTAATCTGAAACCAAAGGTAAACTGCAAAATCCAAGAATTTCAGATTTTTTTATGGATTTTTTGAGCCCGTAATCAACAAAACTGGTGGAGAGTTGAAGTCATAAATTATGAAATTCATTTTGCCGCAAGCTTAGTGAGTAAAAGATACTATGTTTACCAGCCTCACTTGCACTCATTATGTGCTCATGGTGAAATGAATTCCATAATTTACGGCTTTAATTCTCAACCAATTTTACTCGTTGTGGGCTTAAAAAAATCCATAAGAAAATTGTGCAGGTGCTGACATTCTTGGATTTTGCGTTTTTTGTTTGTTTTCAATTTCAAATGCCAAAAATATGACTTTTCCCAAAAGTGACTAGTGGCTCTATCTTCTCTATCTCTATCTAGAATTGAAATCTGAAAAAAGTTTTGCCTGGAATCACCTCGAAGGGCTGTTAAAACAGTCAACAGATATTGTGTTTCTGCTCCAAAACCTTGATTTCAGAAGCATACCCTGCACGAGCAATGAGCATACCCTCTACTTTTTTTGTCCTTTTACCAAAGAACCTATGTACTTCTCAATTGAAGGGTAGAGTGAATAAAGGGGTTATGTGACACTTTTTTGATTTTGAGAAAATCGACTTTAAAGTTCAAAGTATGGATGTTTTCGATATTTTAGCTGGACATCAACCGCAGCAGCTTTGAAAGTAGGGTCATATCCTACATTTTTTGAACCAATTTGGAAAATTTTGAAAATATCACCATGCATACGATGCACTCATCTATGCTAACTCGATTTTTTCCAAAATATCACATAACCCCTTTATCCACTTTACCCTTCAATTGTTAATACACATTTTGAAACAATACTTGTAAAGAAAAAAAAAAAAAACTTGAGATTAAGGACCAAAAAAAAAAGAAGTTTAAAACTTCCCAGCTGTTTTGAGTAAGGTACTTGAGAAAAACTGACTTGACCCTTATTATTTGCACCAGCTTTCAATTTTCCTTTCCTGAAATAAATTGGAATTTCGGTCATTGCCTCTATTGTAGAAGCTGTGAATCACAGACGGATGTATGGATTATCTCAAGACAGCAGCGCCTCAGGACTATCGGGTCAGTCAAGTGCATTTGATGGTAACTCTCCGACCACAGCCGAGCAATTTGACCCTAGTGAGTGTAAAATGTGTCAATATGTCGTAACAAATATTAAGGAGCAATTACCGAATGCCAAAGGACAAACTCAACCAGTAAGCTCAAATAAAAATGTATTCTTTCTATCCATATGTCTCATTTATTCCTGAATGGGGCTGTTGCACACTTTTGCAACAGGTGATTTAAGCATGGTGCGTGGTGCCATGGAAAATCCTTGAATATCCTTGAATTTGTCAAATGTAGATACTTAAAAATCCTTGAAAATGACTGGTTTCAGCTCGGTAGCTCTCAATTTTTCTGTTTGTGTGCCTGAGGAATGTTGTGTCACTTAAGTTGCAAAATTTTGAGAAAGAATGCAGGACTTAGCAGAAACTTTTTTCTCTCTTTTATTTTTTTTGTATCCTATTCTCCGCTGATTAGTGCTGTGCATCCCCCCATGAGAATCGACTTGAGTTTTTTCTGCCTCTGGAAAATTGGTATTACCCTTTCGCTATTTAGTTCCTTATAGAGGATGTTTGTTAACATGGATTCTCATGAAAATTCAAAAAAATTGACCTACACATGAAATTATAAGAGAAAAATTCGTTCGATTCATTTGTAAAGGTTTAAAGAATTGTGAAACTAATTTTTCATCACTCGGCACTGAAAGAGATTTAAAATACTAGGTACAATTTTGCTTGTCGGAAGTCCTTGAAAATCCTTGATTTTTTTTTTAAAAAATCTGTCATGAACCAAGTAAGGGTCACCTCAGATGTAAAAACCTCCAAAAATAATGATGGTAGCATTAAAAACTCACAAAATATATCCATTCCAAAACTCAACAAATGCTTTCAAATGCGCGATCATAATGGCGATGTTGGGCACTATTAAAGGGGGGTTTCCATCTAATAATACAGTCTCTCCATCAAGAAGTGGCCAATAAGAGACAACTTTCTATTAATCGGCTGTTACTCACTCCCCTTGTGACTAGTTGCTCTGTGAATGTACCTTCCCAGGACAGAAAGAGTGACAAAATTGAGATGGGAATCTCCCATAATTTCTGCCCAACAACGCTGTTACGATCGCACGTTTAAAAGTATTTTATGCGTTTAGGAGTTGATTTTGTAAGTTTTTAGTGCTATCATCATTATTTATTGATCTGAACCGACCCATAAATTGCTTATAGCAAAAGTTTGCAACAACTCCGTTATAAAACATCTCTCTCACCAATGACTTATTGGGCCTTGTAAACCTTAGTTTTAGAATTAAAATCAAACTTTAAGAAAAGGTTCCCGGACTCAAACCGAACCTGAACTTTAACCTTTGACTTCTGAAAAAGGAAGAAAGTTTTACCCATAGTTTGGTAAAAATTATCTCTCTATTGAAAACTTCAAAATTATCGAATGATCTAAACTTTGATTCCCTTCTAGCGTTAAAATTGTCACCTTTTAAAAAGTTTAAAGATACAAAGTTCAAATTTTGCAGCGATTGCAAACACTAGGGTACGTCGAAAACAGGCGTTTTTTGATATCGCCATCGGCTTTGTGCGGGAAATGTTCTACTCATCAATAGAAACAAACTTCACCGAATTTAAAAAAAGTTTTGGTTTTGGCCTCTTCTTTTGCCTCAAAAATCGTCAAAAATCGAAAAAATTTACGAAAAATGCCGAAAACGAAGCAACCCGCACCACATGGAAATTGGTCAAAATTTGTCACCAATATAGCCAAAAAGTTATACTCAGGACTTATATTTAACCATAGAACAATAATATCTAACTAGCTTTTACTCCCTAACGCCCTACAGCATTTTTGTGAGACACCAAAGAAACGTGGCAAAACGAGTCTGGGTCGGGATAATACGCATATGCATAATGCGATGTGACGCTGCTACTTCCAAGTTTTGGCTTCGATTTTGAAGGAAAAACTAAACTAAGAGCTGCTAATGAAATAAATTATGTGGGTGGAAACATTGTTTACAAAATCGTGCCTCGGTACGGTGGTGTGAGGAGGGAGGGAGAGTGAGGTACACAGACACTTCCAGGTAAAGTTAAACATATGGATAACAGAGGGGATGCTGTAGGTTTAACCTTTTAGATTTCCGTTTTGAGAAGAACCCATGGTGGAAATTTCTTATTCTCTAATAGGAACACGTGAGTAAAATATAATACACTTGCATAACGTGGTTGGTAAGTTGAGAAAATCTGAGTAAAGAGACTCAGCAGAAACATAGTGAAAATTAGCCGAAACTAATTGCACCGCATGCCCCTAGTACCTTTCGGCCTTTGCACTATACCTTAGCTCTGAACAAAGGTACTCAACTTTCTAAAGGTAGCTGTCATATGCATACCCCCCCCCCCAAGTGGCTTTGTCGTCTTATTTTTGTCAGTTGTGATAGGGTTGATCTCGTTTATTTTTATACTTTTAAACCAAAAGTAGCTGTGCCTCTAGCAAGCTTCAGTAAGCAATGCTTGCTAGGCATGTAAATTTTTTGGTGAAAACTCGTACTTATTGTATTATTACATTTAGGTTTTCGCAATCAGGCCTTGGTATTGACACTGGTTCTAATATTTGTATCAATAGGTACCGGTATTGATCTTTCGATCATGAATCAATCAATAAAGGTAACTGAAAAGTAAAATTATCAAAAAATTCAGCCCTTCAGGATGGAAAAGTGTGTTTTACAGTGGCAAGTAGGTGAATTATTTAAGCATAACTTGAAAGTTATGTAAGTATATAGATATATACGAGGAGATACCGCGTTTGCCAACTAACATGCAGCAACAAATAACAATAAGTATGTATCGATACCAAATCATTTACGAGGTGATCTTCTTAAAGAATCTTCGCATGACTCTTAAAAGATGACTCATCTCCTTGCAGATGTTCTTTTGTAAAAAAATGTCACCTATTTGAAACTAGGTATTTGTTCACAACCTGAGCTGTTTACCGCAAAACAGCATATCACTCATATCAGGGATCGAAAAATGTTGGGAAAAAATGGTACTCCTCCTAGGCCATAGCTACAAGCATGCTCTAATCCTCACCATCCACCTAAGTAGTGATCATTTTGTCCCAACATTTTTCAGCCCCAGTTAATCGTCAATTATAACTAAACGTCCCAACATTTTTCGGCCCCAGTTAATCGCCAATCAAAACCAAACGTGTTGAAAGAATAACTATGCGTTTACCTTAAAACTTTTCGTGTTTACTAAAGTGACTACTAAACTTGGTTTGAAATTATAAATATGAACTAAGTCAACCCTATGTAACCTTATTACTTCAGTACTCTGATGCGGCGCAATTTGCTGCGGCTTATTTTCACTATGTTTCCGCTGAGTCTCTCAAATCAGATTTTCTCAACTTACCAACCACGTTATACAAGTGTATTATATTTTACTCACATGTTCCTATTAGAGAATGAGAAATTTCCACCATGGGTTCTTCTCAAAACGGAAATCTAAATGGTGAAACCTACAGCATCCCCTCTGTTATCCATATGTTTAACTTTACCTGTAAGTGTCTGTGTACCTCACTCCCCCTCCCTCCTCACACCACCGTACCGAGGCACGATTTTGTAAAAAATGTTTCCACCCACATTATTTATTTCATTAGCAGCTCTTAGTTTAGTTTTTCCTTCAAAATCGAAGCCAAAACTTGGAAGTAGCAGCGTCACATCGCATTATGCATATGCGTATTATCCCGACCCAGACTCGTTTTGCCACGTTTTTTTAGTGTCTCACAAAAATGCTGTAGGGTGTCAGGGAGTAAAAGCTAGTTAAATATTATTGTTCTATGGTTAAATATAAGTCCTAAATATAACTTTTTGGCTATATTGGTGACAAATTTTGACCAATTTCCATGTGGTGCGGGTTGCTTCGTTTTCGGCATTTTTCGTAAATTTTTTCGATTTTTGACGATTTTTGAGGCACAAGAAGAGGCCAAAACCAAAACTTTTTTTTTAAATTCGGTGAAGAGGACTTTGTTTCTATTGATGAGTAGAACATTTCCCGCACAAAGCGGATGGCGATATCAAAAAACGCCTGTTTTCGATGTACCCTAATAAACACGTATGCAAAATTTTAATAAAATTTGAGGATTTTGTTTCCTTTTATTTGTTGACTTTTTAAAAACGAAGAAGAAGAAAAAACGAGAAATATTAAAAAATTGAAAATTGGCTGTGATCTCGAAAATCTTCAAGGTATTGTTTTTAAAATTCTGGTAGGCACAACAAGATACCGATTGAATCATTGCTGCCTAGTTATTGTTATTCTTGGTCAAATTTTTGACTTAAGCCCATTTGTCAAATGGACAACAATATGTGTAATTGTGTAGCAATAGGGATCCGTTGTATTCTTAGTGAAAATTGCTCTTTTTGTGTTTTGTTTTTTCTTTAGGCTGAAATCAGAACTTCCTTGACGGGACTGTGTAATTACTTGAGGAAACCTGAAAGTAAAAAGTTATGCTCCAATTATGTAGCGGGCACCGGAGAAGATGTAATTGATGTACTTGCCAATGCTGATCCAACGGCACTGTGCATCCTGTTTTTAGCCTGTCCATCGAACGGCTCCCCGCAACCTCAGCCTCCTCCTGAAACTCCCAGATTCTTAGCTGCTGCAGGGAACCAAGTGCCAGGTATCTCATTTTTTCTCTGCTTCTTAAAATGTTTCTTAAGGTGATTCTTCAGTGATTAGTGCCGATTTCTGCCACCAGAGCAATACCCTTGATTAATGTCAAATTACAGGCCGAAAGTAATTTATATTTAAAAAAACGGAGTGTCAGTTACTAGATAATCATTTGAAGAACGTATCTGCAGAATATCTCGTCAATAACTTCATAAATAAGGCTGAAAGTACCAAAAAATGAAATATCGCATTTCGATACAAGAATCGATTTGCGATGTTCCATTTTCCGGTACTTTCAGTTTATGATAAGCCCATATCCTAGAATTTTGTGGCTATCAGGAACTGTGTGAGACAAGGACAACACATAGAACTTTCTTCAATATAACAGACCGTAATTGTAAACTAATGCGTGATGTTTCGAAAATGTTGTTGAACCGTGATTTTACTTTCAGGTACTTGGAATCCAATGGCGTAAAAAAATCTGAGAAAACTTGTTGATTACTAGCTCGAATTTACTTAATTTACTTTTGAAAATTTGGATCCTGTCTCTTATGGGAAAACTCACTAGAGCAAGTGAGATGAAGCATTTGTTTGGATCCAATTTTCTTTTGTGACGTTGCACTAAACAGCAAACAAGTCTATCTCGCTGAACAATCTACAGGGTGTATAAAAAATGTGATTTTTTTTTTTTCCAAAAGAAAACTAAGCGAAATCCTCGTACTAAACAGAACTATTATGATAGCAGTAAAGGACCCTCTATTGTCTGATTTTCAGATTTTTTTTTTTTGCTGAGTAATATTTCTATTTTTTTTTTTTTTTTTTTAATTTTTTTTGTCAGTAAAGAAAGTCTCTGTTCAAAGACTCTTGATGGATAATGATGATGACATCGTGGAAGATGATACAACTGCACTCGGGAAAAAACCGCTCCACCATATAACCACACCACCCATGCCTGTTCTGGGTAAGCTTATCAGCTATTTATTTTCACTTTTCTATTCATTTATTTATTTATAATTTCAAAACTCATTTTTGAGAAGAGGCACGCACACTTCAAATGTGAGGGCGACTTAACGAGTCTCCAATAAGCAGGAGAATACAGATTTTAAACAACTGAGCTTTTCCAAGAGCTGGAGTTCGAGCAGTGATGTCACACACTGAAAAAAAAAAGGTGCTGAGTTTTACTCTTTTTTAGTTAAAAGTATGGACACCGCTTAAAAACTGTTAGTTTTACTGTATAAAATAGTTAAATTACCTCTGTGCCATGTTAATTTAACTAATTTAAACAGTCAAACTAACAGTTTTTAAGTGGTGTCCATACTTGTAACTAGAAAAGAGTTAAAGTCAGTTCTTTTTTTTTCAATGCATAGTAGTGAAGGAGCAGTTACTAAAGTCATGATGACCAGTTCAGAGAAAAGAACAAGAAATGTGTAGGAGTCAATAAGAAAGTGAATTATCGATCGTAAATCATAGAAAGAAGAGTTATACAGGTATAAAGAGAGTTGAGGAAGAAGAATTGAGAGGAGAGTTGCACAATTGAAAAGAAACTTGAGAGAGAGAAAATGGAGCTACACAAATGTTTAGAGAATTGAAGAACAGCATAGAGAGTGGATTAATATCGGGAATTATGGTGAGATTTAACGTGGGAGAGTGATGTATAAAATATAAGTAGCATTTGCCCCTCAGCAAAATATTGAGAATTATGACAGAAAACGAACCAGCGATGACTTGAACATTAAATGAAATGTAAAACGGGTAAAATGCTGGAATCAACCTAAATTAGCAAGGACATTTCGGTTTAAATTGCAGCCATTTTCAACTCAAAAAAAAAAAAAAAAAAAATGATTAAAAAATTAGAATACAAATTTAAAAAAGCAGAAAGGCTGTGTTTACAGTTTAGATTGGTGGCTCTCTCCGCTTTTTGAAATTTGTTTATTAATTTTTTTTCTTTTTTTATCGGAAAATGGCTGCTTTTTGAGCCAAAACCTCCTCGCCAATTTTGGTTGATTCCAGCATTTTACCCGTTTCACATTTCATTCATTGCAAAGTATTAATTTGTATCAGTTTTTTTTACATGGCATTTTAGAGACAGATGATTGCACCGTGTGTGAAAACATGGCAATGATTGTCTATCAGATGGTCAACATGGAGATTCCGATTGAATTGGATCAAGCCTTACAGAGAGCCTGCACTGTCATTCATCCGTTATACCATGCGAGAGTAAGTCTGCCTTTTGTCTAATAACTGTTCTTCTTTTCTTCTGTGAATCAGGGGAACTCTCGGAACCAGTGGCGTAGCGTGCAATATGGCAACGTTATAATGTGTCCATTATAACCCGTGTAAAATATCAAATGCGAAGGTGTTCACGGAACACCCAATAGTTCGATCTTTTTAATGGATTTAAATGGACACATTACATCATTGCCAAATTGCACGCTACGCCACTGCTCGGAACGGGGCTCTTGCTAACTTTTGCTATAAGCAATTGAATCGTTGATTGTTCAGTACAATTCAGCAAAAACTACAATGAGCACATTATGTTGTCAACTCAGGGGGTCCGCGACGAGATTCACGGACCCCCGCGGGGGTCTACTGTTGAAAAAGTTTGAGAACCGCTGCTCTAGATGAATTCTGTTAGTAATTATACGGTTTTTTCAATCGCTCAACTGTAATCTAAATTTCCACGTTCTATGTTGAAAATGTATTTTCTTGACTCGTGCCGTAACCTCTTCAAGGGCTTTTATGTACTTGATTTTAAAATAAATAAATAACAATTTTGCAATTGTTTATTGTGCTCATTGTAATTTTTGCTGGATGTTACTCAAGAATTAACTATTTAATCGCTTATAGCAAAAGTTACCAAAAGCCCCATTTTTTTCCAAAAAACATGAAAATTTGCATAAATGCAATCTGTATCAATTTGTTTAATGTCATGAAGTCCCAAAATTTAATTTTAGAAAATGAGAGTTTGAAGCAAAAAAAACTTAGGACACTTGAGAGATAAATATTTTATTTTTATTAATATTTTATTTATTTATTTATATATCGATCTATTTATTCAAAGTAAACAAGCACAGTCCAGTATAAAATTACAAGATTACAAAAGAAAAAAAATAGTTACAGAAATGGTGAAAAAATTTCATTTTATTTTTTAATTTTTTTTTTTTTTTTTTTTGAATTATATTTTATTTTTCATTTTTTTTACCTTGCAGACCATTTATTTGTATTATTGTTGGCAAAATCTGTTTTAACTATATTTTATTCCTCTTCCATAGTGTGTCGAATTAATGGCCAAGTACATGGAGCAGTTGAGGATCAGAATTATGATGTTCCCTACTTTGTGCGTGACTGAATACTGCAAAGAGTTCGATCCACCAGTTTGTGCAGCTGGTCCGCTTTATGGAAGCGTTCCGTATGTGCAACCCAGTCATAAGGCTCCAGATAATTCTCTATCAAAAGTTTCTGATAAAATAGAACAAAAAGGTGGGTAAAATAATGAATCCAATGCATTTTTTGTATTTGTATTTGAAATTTGGTACATGGAACATTACAACCGTTATAGTACAATTCAGAAATCTTTCAAAAATTCACTAACATCGTAGTAAGCTTTACTTAACGTAAGTGCTTTTGCTCTTTTAGAAAATGTGAGCTTACATTCTATTTCCTTGATGGAGTTGGGCAATTTATTAAACAGCTTGGCAGCTAATTCACAGGTTGTCCTACTATAAGTCTCTCTGGTTACAGAAGTCAACTGAATATCATTTCTATTTCTAGTGGATTATGAGTGTGCATTTTTGAACTGTATAAAAACATTTTCAGTATTTATTTATTTCTTTATTTTAATATTGATACACCTTAGCTTGGGTGTTACCCCTTGCTGTTGTACAAGTCATTTTAAACTATGCAAACGGTTTCATTTTGTAGATTACGCTAACAAATACATTAAAATTTCTTTACAACATAATGTATAAATACATCACAATTACAATTAAAGTTCATCACAAATCCTTTTTCTAGGTTTGACAATGTATTCTTTACTAGATTTACCATTTCAAGAATATGAAAAGATACGACAGTCATGATTTTATGTTTAATGAAACTTTCTTCGCATGGATCACGCTTATTGAGTCCAAGCATAGCTATGAGTACTGCTTTCTGCCCAATCATAACATTATGACGACCACTAGAGTCTCCCCAGATAAGAATGTCATAACTAATGTGTGGAGACACATGCGCATAGTACAAAGATTTTATGGCATCTAGGGATAATTTAAGCTTAAACAAAACCGAATTAACAAATTAACTAAGCATTATTTTAAGATAATATTGATAAAAAAAGGAATAAAACAACTAAACTATAGAGCAAAACCAACTGCATTAATGTTGAATTGAACGTTGAGAAAGTATGATGGAGTCAAGAAAGCAATCGAAGTGAAGTCATTGGCGGATCCAGCCTTTGCATTTGGGAGGGGATGTGAGATTTTTGCTCCCTGGTAACCCCCCTTTTCTCTTTCTTCCCTATGACTTTTCCTCTTCCTTCCCTCTCTTTTCCCCTTTTTTTGGCCAAACATATCCGCCAATGATTGAAATTTCTTTTATGTCAAATCATTGCTGTTTTTTTTTTTTTTTTTTTTTTTTTTTTTTTTTTTTTTTTTTTTATCTTGTATCTTTAATTTCAAGTTCTTTTTCTTTCTCACCATGGTTAATGAATTTTTAAATATTTTGATAGATCTTTGCGAAGTTTGTCAGCATGTCATTTTCAAAGTTGGGGCTTTATCAAGGAATCGTACTGTATCATCAAGCAAAGTCCATTCAGCTATTACCAACGCTTGCAACAGCTTTTCTGGAGATAAACTTCAAAAGGTAAAAATTTATTTGTCAACTAGTTTGTTGAGGGACCGAATGTATTTAACAAATTTTGGATACTTTTATTCTGAGATTCTTACTTCTCAGTATGCGTTGATATTTCAGTGAGGTCACAGAAATTGAGAAATCCTTTCTGAATCTTTTTCTTTCCTCAAAAATGGGTTGCAATCTGAATCGACTTTTTTATAGTGATTAAGATGACTTCATGCAAAACTTTTCCAGATTTTAATCCAGTGGATACATTTCTCAGAGGGACTTTTTTCGTTTTTTCGACTTTTAAAATTTTAAGCAAGTAATGGAGGGTAAAAGGTTTCCATTAAAATCAATGGAAAAAGGGTAAAATGGGTACACTTAGGGAAAAATTGGAATATTTGAAATGTAGCTGTTTGAATTTCGATCAAAATTTGCAAGAACATTCTACAACCAGCCTACTGTAAATTTAACCTCTTGAGGGGGGGCCTGGGGTCTCCCCCAGAACATTATTGGGGGATCTGGGGGTTTCCCCCAGAAAATATAAGGGAGTCTGGTGGGGGCCCCCCATTTTAAGTTTGATGTGAGAAAATGTTCGTGGGGGTATTCCCTACAGTTTATTTCATTTGTTGCATAAAGCCACTTGGCTATTGTTTTTCCTGGCAGACGGGTGCTATAACTGGCCTAGGCATCAATAATAATAGTTGATAAAATTATTTGAAAACACACATTTTTATTAATTTTTTATATTATTTTCTTTTCAGTGCAAATACCTCTTATCTGCTTTTGGAGCCCAAATTGAGGAGAAACTTATGGGCACACCAAGAGTACCCTTTTATGAAGTCTGTTACCACATGAACGATGCTCTGTGTTCTGCAAATTACTCAAATCCCTTATTGAAAGTAAGTTCAATTTTCTGTCTTTTTCTTATTTAAATTTTGAAATTGTGCCCTACAAATCACTTAAATCCCTCATTGGGAGTGAGATCAATTTTCTGATTTTTTTTTTATCTAAGTTTCAAAATTGTGTTCTGCAAATTACGCGAATCCCTTATTGAAAGTAAGATAAATTTTCAGACTTTCCTTTATTTAAATTTCGAAGTTGTGTTCTGTCAGAGAGTCTCGCTTGAACCGGTATCCTGGTATGTGCTCCTCATCCTCATACCTTCTTACTTGTTCAAACTTGCAGTTTGCTCTGGAAAATGAGCGCAAGAGTTTTCCAATAGCTGGCAAAAAACTGATTGTTTACTAGCATGAATTTGCATTAAAATTTAAATCTAATTTCTTGTGGATAACTCCATGAGAGTAAGCAAGATCACCAAACCGGTCTATGTTTCACATTCTTTTTGTCCCTTATGGTACATCAAAATTTGAAGTAGCTAGAAAATGCCTCAAAACAAATTAAACCCATTTGTTATAGAACTAAAATAAAACTTTGTTATTGAGCTAAAAAAAATGTTGTTATTTTCTTGTACATTGCTGTCAGTTAACGGTCATAACTCCACCTTGCTTTGATTTTTAGAACAAATTGATGGATCTCTTTTTATCAGAATTTCCAAAAGAGCTGACCGGAAATGAACAAACCTTTAAATTTGCAAATGATATATCGGATTTCATATCAACCGTCATGTATTTCATGAGTCCAAGCACCCTCAACTCTGACGATGAAAATCCCTCTGATGAAGGAAAACTCTCTGACGATGATGATGATAAACCGTTTGATGATGAAATTAAAATCAATGACTTGGATATGGAGACGACACCAGAACCTGAAGGTGAGGATTTTTTTTTTTACACTTGCCTTGGGCAGGTATTTTGTTGTCGTTTTTGAATTCCCTTTTTCTCATATTGTAACGGAACGGTCTGGTAACTTCTATAATTTTTCTTTTCATCGGAAAGAGCAGAAAATTCCAAGCAAGGTGCGGCAAAGCAGAGGCCGATGATATTGCCTTTTGCATTTATCGGCACCTCCAAAATTTTTTTATGGATTTTTAAGCCCAAAACAAGCAAAATTGGTTGAGATCTAAAGCTATAATCTAGGAAATCCATTTTGCCAAAAGCTTTTTGAGTGCGAGTGATACTATGTCTATCTGCCTCACTACCTCACTGAATTTTTAGAAGTACAAGTTTAAGTTTTATTTTGTTGTATTATTACTAACCACTTTAAGACTACTAGATTATGTAAATTATTGACGCATTTGATAGGCCTTTGTGCACAATGTTCGCAAATAAAGAAATATTATCATTATAATTATTATTATTATTACTGTGGCAGATAACTTCAGTGTTTATGCTGGAAACTTTCAGAATATCTTCCTGAAGTATGCTTGCAGGTACTGACATCCCTCAAATTTGTGCTTTTTGCAATTATTCATCAATTTTAGCCAAAAACTGTTGACTTTTTGAGCAGCGCGACTTGGTGTCCTCGGTTCGGACAAATCGACCCTAAAATCACCTTTAGAAAGTTTCTCTCACATATTTAACCCTTTTGACCTCTGCCCTTATACAAAGACGATTTACAACTTGAAGTCTTTTGAAATTTCCAAAAATTGACCTGCACATGAAAGAATACAAGAAAAGTTCCCGCATTTCACTTGTCTAGCTGTTAAAGTTTGATTAAATTTTCATAATGATAAATTGAAAGGTTCAAAGTTTGATCAGTAGCAACTGATTTGTCTGATTCTGAATTATTATTTTTCAGATGAAGAAGCTGGAACCGAGTGTGAAATTTGCAACGAAATTGTGAAAAAAGTCAAGCCTTATATACAATACCCTATTTTACAAAAGTTCCTTCAAGAAGAAATTGAAAAGTCTTGTGATGGTGTACCACTGCTTCATTTTTCAAAGGTAAAATTATCTTTTTATAGAAACGATTATACAACTTTTCTTCCGCTGTTTCTCGTCCACTATTTTTTTCTTCAATGATATTTAAACACATTTATACTGGACAGACCTACTAGTATTTTGACGTTGCCGTGTAATCTCGGCATTTTAATTCCTTTAAAAATAATCTGATGCATAAGGTTGCTTGATATTTTCAGGAACAAAACTAAAAGTAAGAAAAGAAAGTGCCTGGAAGTTTCAATACATTCTTTACACTTGGTCTAATTTTATAATAATATTTATGTCAAGTGAAAATGGCAACGTCTGTAGTCGAGTAGGCCTCTTTAGTATAAATGAGTCCATTTAGTCCTTGAAATCTCGTCCAGTCAACTTT
The DNA here is from genome assembly GCA_011764245.1 of Trialeurodes vaporariorum. Classification (NCBI taxonomy): domain Eukaryota; kingdom Metazoa; phylum Arthropoda; class Insecta; order Hemiptera; family Aleyrodidae; genus Trialeurodes; species Trialeurodes vaporariorum. The sequence continues at coordinate 32,920,200 of VMOF01000320.1, read as the reverse complement.
AGCCCTCATACAAAATTAATCCAATCCTTATTTTTGCCCTTAACTATAAACTATTAAAGAGTCCCTACTTAATATGAGAGTTGGGCCTTGTCGGAATCCATTCATTCCTGATTGGTTCTCAGATTTCGGCTCTCACGGAACCCCCCCAGATATGAAGCAAGATTTTGGCAAGATTTTAAAAATCTTTGTGTTCTTGCCAAAATCTTTCCATTCTTGCTAAAATCTTTCTAAAATATTTCCAAAAAAAGTTTCTTGAGAAACTTTTCTAAAATGTTTTAAAATGGTTTTTTTTTAAAGGTTTGTTAAAATATTTCGCAAACATTTTAAAAAAGTTTGGAAAAAAAGATTTTTTAAATAAAGTTTTTAAAACATTTCGAAAAACTTAAGAGACGTGACAATGGGTGCACAACCGCACCACTAGATGGCGCGCGCTCCCTCGCATACAAATATATTCATTTATTCTTTTTATTTATTATTGTTATTTACCTTTTTCTTTATTCTTTCTTTTCAAGTGTCTTAAACGAATTTAGTTCCATCCATACATCTAATCATATTAATAAAAACCTGCATATATCTACTCTAAAATGCCTCTCTAAAACTCAACTTCTCGCAAATTCAAACCATTTTCTTTCTAGTGGCATCCCATCTGGAGCCCCAATCAGGTTACTCACTTTCCCATGTGTTAAAGATAAACGTGAGAAATCAACTAGTCGTATGGTTGTGTCGAGGCATCTCACAAACCGTCTTATCTTTAGGATGTGAATGAATGTGTCTTTCTTAGGACTCGTCTCAACTTTAACCCTATAGTGGGCTTAAGTTGAAAAGTGCAGAAGCGCCTTCCCTGCACCTTTTCTCTTGCCCTCTTCTTCTTTTACTTAAATAAATCCTTTCTCCTTTTCATATTAATTAATCATTTTATTTGATTGATTTTGACAATGATTCTAAAAACCTTTTTGAATGATTTTTTTAATACAATTTTTAAAAGATTTTACAGCAAGATTTTGCAAATGTTATCAGAAACATTTTCAAAATATTTCAGAAAGATTTTAGTAAGAATTTAAAAATCTTTTTATAATGTTATCAGCAATATTTTAAAAAGATTTTCGCGGCAAACAAATGGATGGAACATAGCAATATTTTTGAAAGATTTTTGAAAGATTTTTGAAAGATTATCTGCAAGAACTTGGCAAGATTTTAAAAATATTTTTAAAATCTTTCTTTCATATCTGGGCCCTAGAGGCAAAATGCAAATGGTGAAAAGTTTTATTTAATTTTCGCTTTCGCTCATTTTACACATATTTACAGTACCATGACCATGGTAATTATCGTTGATTTTTCCTCTGCTTAGACGTTATTATGTAGGACTTTATGTCACTATAATAATGATCGTTATTGTCTAGAATCAGAACGTAACTTATTTTAAATAGCGACAACATTGCTATCTGCCATTTGCATTTTGCCTCTTGAGTGCTCCATGATATGTCTCTTCTTCTTCACTTTTGAAGAAGAAGAACATGACATGGCACAACTCTCATAGTATGTAGGAACCAACGAGCTATAGCGTTATGGAGGATTTGAGAATTGTGATATTGAAACTTCACGAAGGTAGCCATGATGGAAATCTCTTACGGACGTTTTTCACACAAGCTTGGTTTGTTCGCCTCATATCTTTTAACCTTAAAACCATCTTTTAACTAAAAATTCAACATACAGAATAAAACAACAAGGAATATGTCAAGGAATCTTTTAACCACAGAATAATACAATCAGAAGGGAAACTCCCATAAGAGCCAATGGAAACAAGATTTGGAATTTACCAGCACAAACTGGCAACTGTGCCTACTCACTTCTCAAGATGGCGGACATGCTTTTTCAGGCTATACAACCAATCACAACTCGGCCAGTTGCCGAAGATTGCCGAAGATACTCACTTTCGAACATGGCGGCCCGAAGTAAAGAATGTTTCAAAATGAATTAGAGTTTCCCTTCTGATTGTATTATTCTGTGTTTTAACCCTTTCTGGTTGGAATTTTTGTCACTATTTTTTTTGTATTTCGTTTGTGCAGTGGAGCGCTACTGTCACGAGAACTAGTTCCTTGGAACTACACGTGATAGGAAAGTCGGATCAGGCCCGACAAAACAACTCCGGAGCAAGAATTAAAATGTCGGGTGGGACCTGCCACCGGAAAGAGTTAAAATTCTGTTCTGCTTTTAGTGATTTTTCCCTTTCTTTCCTGGATTGAAAAAATAATAAAATATGTTCAAGGATACATCAAATTTGCTCTTCTCCTTCTAAATGGTCTTAGACTTTAGGAGGTGTTTTCAAAAATTTCTGCTAATTTTGTATCCTCTCTTTCTTGTAGTGTTTGGAATTTGTTGCAAATTACAGCTGCGTTCTTAAAGAAACTTCCCTATTTGATATAAGTCGACGAACAGAAGAAATTTGCTCTCTAACTGATCCCCAGTTCTGTCCGCCTTTGGAATCACCTTTCAATCCAATCATTGACAGTAGTAAATGGCACTCCATGACAGACCTTCGAGATATTGACAAAACTGTAAGCTTTTTCAAGATTTTCTATCTTATTTTGTAAGTCTTTGATATTTCCTCGTGTTCGTTTTTGTTTTCCCAAATTTGAAAGCTCCTCGACCTACCATCACTTGTACTAAAAAAATTATGCTGGCTTTCCAAGATTACCTAAAGCTGTTTTTATCATTTATTTTACTTTTTTTTCTTCCCCCCCCCCCCCTAGAATTCTGTTGAAGCTCATGAAAGTTAATTGTGTGTGTTCTTTATGCAATAGTTCCTGAAATTATGAATTTTTATTACTTCCAATTGAAGACTTCTTCAGTAAAAGGGGGTATAAAACAGTGGATGTGCTCTTGCTCTAAAAACCTGATTTCAAAAGGTTATTTTGTGAGTAAGAAGTGTTGGATTGGGTTCTCTCAGTCATCTGAAGATTCGACAATGCGCTCTAATTGTTAGACAATCAAGAAATCCCAGTTTTCATCATCAGAGTTTCACGCAATAACAATTTGAAATCAGGACTTTTGAGCATCACGAGCACACCCCCTTTTTTATACCCCCTTTCACCGAAGAAGTCTTCATTTGTAACTGATGTTAAAGTTTTGGAAAGTCAAAAGTCAACAGCAAAATTTATTGGTTCATGCATTTTTACGGCCTCTATTGGCTAAATAAAAGCTCAAAAGCTTTGTCCAGTTGCATTTAAGGCTACTAGAGAGCGTTTTGCATCACAACATGAAAACCCATAATTTTGACCCATGCATCCTATTTTTGCTCTCCTGAAAATTCCGGTCTGTAAAGATGAGGTAGGTTTTGTCAGAATGCGTCATATTTCTGTCTCTTAATTCTGTTTTAAATTATGTCTTTAAAACTGTAGCCTTGTGCAGTGTTTCAGCTCTACTTTATAATCCTTCATTGATCATTGATCTAGAAAAATTACGGACGTTGTTCAAATCTGAATTTTTCTCAAATATCACTTTCTGAATTTTGCTCCAGGATGAAGCATCCAAAAAAATAGACAAAACTAACCAAAAGAATGAAGCTTTGGTCCCGTACAATCCGAACAGTGAAGCATTGATCCCATATAACGCCAATAATGACGATTTCTTCCCTGTAAACAACAAACGTCTGGCTCCTTTAAGTGATCAAGTTCTTGTACCTGTCATACCCAACTTTAGAGACGAAAATATTATTCCTAATTTCGTTCCTGAAACAGGTAAGTCAGAATACTGGTTATGAATAGTCTTGTAAAGATAAGCAATTGAGTGAAGGCAGCTGTAGAGAATTCTACAGGAGTGATTTGAGTGGACTGGATTTGGTCATAAACATAATCTACGTAAACAGGTCAGTCGGATAGCAATTCACCGGGAATGGCGACCTCCGTGTTTGCACTGTAGCGGCTTCAGACGTGGAGAATCTTTTTATATGATTCTAATCAAGGTTAAATGAATTCGATGCCATTCACGGCAAATATAATGAGAATACTTTCAAAGAACAGATGAATAGTATTTTGAGATTGGTTATCGAAGATAATTAGGTGTAGTGCCGTTTGAATCAACAGGAATATAACATAAATAACAGAGGTAACAATGGAGGAAAAACAGGATAGAAAAATTTGGGTTAAAGCTCTCAACAGGAGACTACTTTCCTTTTGTGTTATCTTTTCCTCTAAGTTGAGACCTAGGAAACGGTTCCACCAAGACACGAGGGGATTTGTTTACCATTAAAGCATATGGAGAAATGCCGAGTCACTGTTGTTTAAACTGAATTTCTCCCTTGTGATTGATTTGATGGAAATGGCTAATGAGTGGCTGAAACTTGTTCACTATAGTCGGGCCAATATAAGTTGACACCTGAAGAATCAGGCAGGTTTGCACTATGTAGCAACGCAGCGTGGAACTGACCCTTGTCAAGCGGTGTGCTCCGTCTTGACAGGGGGCGCCGCATTCAGTGCATTGTTGCATCTCTCCATTTTTATTCATCATTTTCTCTCTGCTTCAGGTGTCAACTTATATTGGCCCGACTATAGGGTTTTAGAAGGATTTTCATTCTACTTAACAAAACAAAAATAACGTTACCAGTTTAAATGAAAGTGAAAAATTAATTTGAGTTCTCTTCAATGAATCCTGTTTCTGATGGCCTTATGACATCTTATTCTGATTTATTTTAACTGTCAGTATGTTACACTATCTCAAAATCACCAACAAAATGTTCAACTTTTAGCAATCTTCAAGTAATTATTACAAAACTGAACAATAGAGAAAAAAAAAGGCTGCCTTATTCAAATATTTTGTCCATAAGACTGTATCAACTCAAATATCTATATTCGTCTTACCAATTTAACTTTAAGTGGTATTATTAAGACATTATTATGACAATCTATCTTGTGATAGTGGATCTAAAGACATCTCTTCATCTTGTTTTGGGTGTGTCTTTAATCCGTCTTAAATTTTCTTTTGAAGACATTTTGCTTTCGGTTTTTCATCCTTTTTCAAAAATGGTTTTTTAGGACATCTTTTCATCTAGACTTTTGAAAAGTGTCTTGATTCTGTCTTAAGCACATCTTCCAAGATGGATTTATAAAATAGTTTTCAAATCTGTCTTAAAGACGGATTTATGAAACGGCCTTAAAGACGGATTCATAAAACGGTTTTATAATGATCTCAAAGACGGATTAATAAAACGGTCATAAAGGCGGATTTGTGAGACGACTTCAAAAACTGATTAAACTGATTTGGGCAGAACTAGAGGTGGTTTAAAGGCGTCATTAAGACAAGTTACTTGCCATCAAAGACGTCTTTAAGACAGACTGAAGATGCTTTTTGCTAACTGGGAATGCGCAAGAATTTTGTTTAGTTTTTTTCTTTTGTTTTTTGCTCGAAACTTTCCTAACTAGGTCTCAAGCTTAAAAGTGAAAATAAGATTGCTTGATCATTGATTTAATGTTTTGTTTTCAGCTTCACCAGTTTCAGATTGTGTCATCTGTAACGAAATTGTTCAAAATATAGAGCCTAATATCCGCGGGTCTAAGAACCCGGAAGAAATTAAAGACCTCATCATGAGAGCTTGCTTTTCAATTGACAGAGAACACTTTTCTCAGGTAAAAGGCTGTTAGTTTGTTTTATTTCAATTTTCTACTTGTTTCATTGTTTACGTTGATGCCAGGCAAACCTTTTCCATATTTCAATTTGATGGACAGCGCCACTAGTACTGCTCAAAAAGTCAACAGTTTTTGCCTAAAATTGATGACTTTACGCCAAAAGTACAAATTTGAGGAACGTCAGCTCCTGCAAACATACCTCAGAGCCCAAAAAATGTTCGGTACAGACGGTCCTCAACCCAACCCGCCCCCAGTACCTCAACAAGCATCGGCCACTACTCAATGGACTGCATCGGACAGTTTAAAAATGGCAATACCACAAACCAGTGATGGGCAAAAATCATTTTTTAAATAACATGAGAATAATGCAAATAATTTCAGTTAATTATTCATGGTTATTCTAAAAATGCCCATCACTGCCTCAAACTAACCTCAAAATATGTACCACAAGACGTGAACCAACGAATCGCAGTACTTAGGCTGAGTCGGGTAGACTCTAGACCAGCCCTAAGTAACATAGAGTTGGAAGTGCTCCCAACATTCTGATGTTCCATGAAAGGAATGTGAGGTTAGAATCGTCATTTTTAGGTTCGACCTAAAGCCTGTCCGTACTGAACATTTTTTGGCCCCTAGAAGATATCCTGGAAGTTTCAAGCTTAGTAACTCCAAAATAAAGCCGAAAATTATTAATTACAATAATCCCCAGAAGCCTCAATGAGTGCAAGGGAGGCAAATAGACATATTATCACTCGCACTTACTAAGCTTATGGCAAAACAAATTTCATCATTTACGTCTGTAATTCTCATCCAATTTTGCTTATTTTGGGTCCAAAAAATCTTGTTATAACTACTGCTCTTCCTGTATTGTTACTTATGTTATTTTGTTTCTTTGTCTTAGAGCTTTTTCCGTTAAAATATAATTAATAAATTAATTAAGAAAATACCTAAATAAATCTCTTGCCGTTTTGAGATTAATTTCCAATCAAATATTTTTTCAGAAGGATTTGATGCAACGCAACTTGTCTCATCGTGCAAACTTTTGTACTCAAGGTCTTGCAGTGTGCAGAGTCTATTCTAACTTAGTCTTTCTTTTATGCCTGTCATTTTTCAGTGTCTCGATTTTCTACCAAAGTATGGACCTCAACTGAGAGACTCGATATTAGGGGATTCAACTGTTGTTCCAAATCAGATTTGTCTCAATACTAAAACGCTTCCGTGTTCCCCTCTTGCACCGGAAGAATCAGTCACACCCGCAGTACCACTCCACAAGAAAACAATGAAAGTAGATGTTGATACTCCTGTTGAACCATTGCACCCATTAGGCAGCGGTGTAAGTATTTTTGAGTTTCAATTGGTATGGATGTATTTATGCTAGATTTCTCAATCCGCATTCAAGATCTTTAGTCAGGTTGAATCAGTGTGGATCCATTCACTGAATAAGACGGATCAGGCTCATCACAATTTAGAAGAAATTAAAAATCGCTAAATACCTATACCTCACCAATGAGTTGAGAGTTTAGGAAGCTGCTACATTTTCCAATGAATCGTGATATGCGCTAAATGGAAGCTTGATTGAAAATTCAACAGAGCTCTAGAAACACAATGTTTGAAATATGTGCGAGAAAGTAGGAAATGTCCGTGGAGAGGTCAAGCAAATCAGGAATTTTCCAAATTCAACCACTGTCGACACCCTGATTATTTACAATTAAATGTTTGTATTGGTTCAACTAAACTATCTAGTTTATTTACTAATTTTACAGTCTCTCACGCGAGATATCCTGCTGAAGGTTTGTGAAAAAATTATCGAGAAGATTGCTGCTGGTCTAGAGGAAATCTGTATGACTTTTATCGATAAACATTTCCCGGAAGAAAATGCCTATGGTGCTGGTGGCTCCTTTATTTTGCGTCCAGGTAACACCTATCAGCTTCAGCAGCATGCTTGCAATTTTTGAGCTTAAGGTGATTCCAGGCGAAACTTTTCCAAATTTCAATCCAAATGATAGCGCCATTAGTCGCTTTTTGGAAAATCATGTCTTTAGCGTTTTAAACTGAAATCATAGTAAAAATGCAAAATCCAATAACGTCAGCACCAGCAAAATTTTTGTATGGATTTTTTTAAGCCCAAAACAAGCAAAATTGCTTTAGAAGTAACGCCATAAATTATGAAATTCTTTGCTATAAGCTTTGTGAATGAGAGTGATAGTATGTCTATCTGCCTCACTGGCACTCATGGAGGCTTATGGGAATTTTCGTATTTCATAATTTTTGGCTTTATTTTTGAGTGTTTCAGCTTGAAACTTTCAGGGTATCTGGAAGTATGCTCGCAGGTGCTGACATTCCTCATTTGTGCTATCAGCGTAAATTTGTCAATTTCAGCTAAAAACTGTTGACTTTTTGAGCAGCGAGGCGTGGTGTCCATGGTTCAAACTGATGGACCCTGGAATCATCTTAACAAAGTACAGTTGGGGACAAATAGAATGTCAGATGACTTTTGGAGGTAGGCTACCCACAATGCGTGTTTCAATGAATAGACCTGTCTAGTGATGATGTCATGATTAAACTTGGATCCAAACAAATGCTCTATCTTGCTCACTTTTGTGAAGTTACCCTTAAGAAATCAGATCCAAATTTTCGACTTTGAATTCTTGCTATTAAACAACCAGTTCTCTCAAATTTTATTGCACCATTAGTTTCCAAGAACCTTAAAGTATCTTTTCACTCTGATGTAATTCGTGAAAGATTACAAGTGAATTTACAATCTCAATTATATTGAAAGATATCCTATGTTTTGTCCTTGTCTTACTCACGGTCTCTTATGGGTGTATCACGGCCATGACACTCAATCATCCTGACCTCTCTTCGCATCAAAGCTTGCTCGAGGTATAACACGATGTGTGGTGGTGCTGTTGAGCCCATATCCCAGAATTCTGTGCTGTTAAGAAACTGTGGATGAGACAAGGACAAAATATAGGACTTTTTTGATGTAACTGTGATTGTAAATTAATGCTTGATGTTTCGAAAATGTTGTTGAAACATGATTTCACTTTAAGGTACGTGGATTCTAATATAGTGTAATAAAATCTGAGAGGACCTGTTTACTAACACAAATTTGCGTTTGAACTTTTGGATCCAATTTCTTACAGGTAACCAAGTGAGAGCAAGTGAGACAGGACATTTTTTTGGATTCAATTATTTTTGAAACGCAAAAGCGGTCTATTGCATGTGGCCCTTAAAGGCCAAAATCTAAGGAATCGTCTGACATAAACACATTTACTAGCTCAAAGTTGCATTTGAAAATTTGGATCTTGTTAACTATGGGAAAACCCATGAGAGCAAGAGATATAGAGCATTTGTTTGGATCCAATTTTTTTCGCGCGAAACAGGTCTTTTTAAACATTGAAATTGGGTTCTTTCTAACTTTTGCTGCAAGCTATTGAATAGTTTAATCTCAAGTAAAAGCCAGCAAAAATTACGATGAGCACATTAAAAAATTAAGAAATTCTCTTACAAACTGACTTTATTAATAAAAGGTGGCTAGTGGTACGAGCAACTGGCCTGCAAAGGGTCAATGCAGGTGCTAATAAATCTCTTCAGTGGGTCTGTCGCGCACTTTAGCTACAAAGCCAGAAATATCTGATTCTGAAGTAAAATGTCGCAAGAAAACAGACGGAAACAACAAAATCTCAGCAAATTTCCTCTGTAATAGAGAAAAAGTAACGATTAGTTGAAGCTCGCTGCAATACAAATTTGAAAATGACAGTAATGGCGTGAAACTCGATGACATCATAGTATTGGTCCGAGCCGGTGTTGCCGATTGTAATAATTTAATTAATTTAATTGAATTTAATTAATTTTGTATTGTGGCAGGAGACAATAGTAATATGGTCTCTTTTTCCTTCCATCAGTCATAATTTGAGAGGAAATTGCGGGTACGCATCTTCGCAAATCGCAATGGCACGCAAACGAACCACTTCCGGTCATCGTATGTCCTATACATAGGTCGTATTTTGCTTTGTCGTCGGCGATAGCCGATGGCCACGGCACAATGATATTTCTCAAACCAATCACAAAAAAGCGCTAAAATCGAGTAACTTTACGCCGATGACCGCTTGGTGCGCGACGAACTACCAGTCATCGGCGATGGCCAAACGGTTGACTAACATGAGAGGTCGTCAACGTTGATGGTCATCGCGAGAGGTCGTCAACGTTGATGGTCATCGCCCGATGGTACAGTGTTGCCACATTGTGAAATTAAATCAGTAATTAAATTTAGCTCCGCCCCCTCCGATGGCCATCGGGAAGCAAAATACAAGCATTACCTGCCGATGGCCATCAAACGGTTTCCGATGACAAAGCAAAATACGACTATACTATGACGTCATCGAGTTTCGTGCTGAAATGAAACCCTTTCAATTAGCTGTAAATTTTTGCCACTCTGAAAGCTTTTAAAAGTTCTAGATCCCGTGATGGAAAAAAATTATAAAAGATATTGCGAGTTCTTTTCATCAAGTACTTTAAGGAAATGAAATGAAGAAAAAGTGCGCACCAGACCCATTGTTGAATAAATGAAAAATAATACTCACGCATTAATAGATATTACTCATTAAGATGCATTTCAAGGGCTTTACTGCTATTGGTATGAGCTTATTTTTATGTGTTTTATCATTTTTTTCTCTCTGCTCAGGACTGACAGACTGTGATGTGTGTCAAGAGATGATGACAGTTGTGTCTGTGGCCAAAAAGTATCAGCCTGAGCGGACGTTCAAATTACACGACTCACTGTATGAATCTTGTCAATATCTTCCAGTCAGGCATCAGTGGATTGTGAGTTTTTAATAGTCAGGAATACACATATTTCTGCAGTAGTCTGTTTTATTGTTGTATAAATTGGGTAGAGCAGCGGACCACTTAGCCATCGAGTGAAGCGGCCGTAGACCACGATAGAATTTTTTTTTTTTTTTTACTAACCCACTGCAGCATTTTTTAATTTAGACTCTAAACACTCATTGAATTTTGGAAAAATGGAAAAAACAAACAAACATTTTGAAACAAAAATTGAGGGTTAGGATTCATAATTTGATTTCATTTGATTCCATAGGAACAGAAATACTTCTTTCTTTCTACCCTGAAAAAGAGAGAAAAATATTGAATGATTAAGTGTTGCCGTCTTCGCAGGGAAAACGAGAAAATGCAGAAAGCTTTGGATGGACCTTCGTGGACCTCTACCGCTGGGGTAGAGGTTGATTGAAATCGTAGAGAAGGAATTTTTCTAGAATCTAAAGTATTTTTCATTTTAAGTGTTTGCCCTCTTTACTCCAAATTACTTTTAATGTCCAGTCCAAAAGTTGGAGGGGAAATTCTCAACACGATTGCAGAGAAACAGCTGTTTCTCCTTAAAAACAATATCATAATTTAAAAAATAAATTACTGTTGTAAAGCTGAGAAAATTACAATTTTAACCATGTAAATAAGATTTTTCTAGCACTAATAGGAACTGATTTAGGATACAAGGTGTCAGAATAAGCCATCTCAATGGGGTAGTTGCAAAGGTCCGAAATGTTGTGTCTTTTTATAAAGAAAATGATAGTAGGTACTTACTGAGCTGAGAACAATGTGCCTTTGGTTTTTTCCTAAATGTCCCACTTTTGCAGATACACACAGGTAAAGTTGTAAAAATTGTGTACGTAGTGATGTCATAACGCTGAATTTCCATTCGAAAAAATGTATTTAGGGCCAAAATCTCATCCCCGGAACAAAGGGACATAATTAGAAACCAAAGGCATCCTTGCTCTCAGCTCATTAAGTTCTTTCATTTTCTTTATAAAAAACACTACATTTCAGACCAGCTTGCAACTGCCCTATTATATCTTCATGGTTTTTCTTCAAAAATATTCATTATCTGTTTTTCAAAATGTTTTCAGTGTAAAGGCGTTCTTCGAAAATACGGTGATGTCATGGAACCATTCCTGGAAAGTCATCCGGATACTTTCATGGGTGTCTGTGATGATGTTAGACCTTATGCTCCATGCTATCAATTAATTCCCAAAGACGATTCCAGTGAAGAAAATAAGGATAACAATAGTAACAATGACGACAGTGACGAAGAATCTGTTAACGATCGCCAACGATCCATGCAGCGACGATTCGTTAACCAAATTTTGACGATGCAATATCTTGCCAAGCAGAAATCATCCGTTGATCTGGAACCATCGGACTCTCAAGGACCCCCCGATAAACATGATGACTGTAAGTCTATAAAATGTGCCCTGCAGGCTGAGTTTTGAAATCATTGCATAAGACTGGTTGACTGGTTGAAAGGAGGGTACTAAAGTCGAATTTTCAATTATGTCGAACAAAACCTACAGTCCCGTAAAGTCTTCCATAAAAGCAATGTTAAAATCTTTTGACTAAGTCAAACTTAGGTGTGTTGAAATCACATTTATCTCGAACTACCTGAGTTTTGGTCCCAAACCTCTTTTTTATAAGTTAAACCAAACAGAAAAAGAATTACAAAATAAGATTACAGGTGAAACAGAAACCTGTAATCTTTACTGATACAACTCCAAATTACACATGATTTTTTCTTTGCATAGTTACGCCTTTATTTTAGAACCAATTTGGTCCATTTATGGCTCAAAAAATCAAGCAAAAAATTAAGCAGGTGCTGACAGTCTGATTTTTTGTCTATTATTCGTCTGTTAGCCGAAAACCGTCAAAAAACGGCTATTTTTGGAGCCATTTATCGGATTAAAATTTTTGGGAGTTTGCCATGAAATCACCTTAAAATCAATGGGAAAACAGGTCAAAAAAAGGAAAAATTTAAATATTTCAGAAATGGATCTTTGAATCTGGATAAATATATCAAAGAAGGGTCCAAAGGTCTTCCCCAAACTATTGAACGGGGTCCAGGGAGTGGAGGTCTCCCCCAGATTAAATTTGATGTGAAAAAGTGTTCGTTGAGTATTCCCTACAGTTTATTTGTGTGAGGCATCTGAATTCCATGCGAAAGTTTCCTTGGCCCTAAACACGTGGGCAGAAAAATGTATGTTAACCCTTTGCACTACAATGTCGAAAATATTCAACAGAAAAAAGTTTGCTCCAAAGCTCCCATTGTCGAATACATTCGCCCAGGCTGGGACGTGGTGGCCTCTGGCGGATCATAGTGGAACTACTTACGCGTGTGATCAATGTTTTTGGGGTCAATGGGGAGGTTGGGCAAAATCGCCGCGGAGTGCAAAGGGTTAAGTTCCAACTTTCCATTGTCCTTTTCAGATTCTCCAGACTGTCTACTCTGTCAAGATATGGTCAGAGAGATTCGCAAGAGACTTATGTTGGATCATAGTAAGTCTATTAAAGATGTAACAGAGGACGTTTGCCAGTTTTTACCAGACGAAACTCATCATAATGTAAGTTTAACTTTCATCACATTTTCTATCTCTTTACCTGTTTTCCAATCACCAAACAGTTTTTCTCTGCTTTTCTGTTGATTTGTCTCCGGATTCAGCAAATTCTAACAAAATTGGATATGGGTCATTCTACAGTAAAGTGGACATGATATGCAAAAATTGAAATTTAAAAATTAGTGCCTGGCAGTCTTGTTTTGCATTAAAATGTAACCAGAGACAAAAATATTTTCTAAATCTAATAAGGTCAAACGTGTTGATGTTGATGCAGGTTTGATGTGTATTTTCAAATTTCAATGACGAAATCACACGCGTCCCACCCGTTACAAAACCTAGCTGTCCCACCCGTTAAGCTACTTTTTAATTTTCTTAGAGAAAAATAATTCAGTAAATGAAAAATACTTCATGTTGGATCAAAGCTTATACCCTCACCTTTAACATATATTTTTTCCAAATTTTTATCTCTTCAAAACTCACAGCGTTTCAACTTTTTCTGAAGTGATTCAAAAACCTTGTCCATTTTCTGTCCCACCTGTTACACCCTTATTTTGCTCTTTTCTCAGCTTTTGATGGACTTTTTTAAATTTTGAAAATCCTATCACTATCTAGAAGTTAAGACCTTTCTGTTGGTGAGATAGTTTTTTCATTTAAATGATTAAAAAGTTGAAAAAAATTACTTCAAAGTCGTCTGAATGTCCCACCCGTTACAAAATAATGACCCATATCTCAATTGCACCAAATACCAGTGTTGCCAGATGGACAGCTCTAGACCGTATATTTCCTACAAGAATCAATGTAAAAAATACGGATTTTAACTTCAAATCTGGCAACACTAACGAATACTCTAATCAGAACGGAAACTCTAATTCATTTCGATTCTTTGAAATGCACGCGTTCTAGTGGGAGAAGAGAGAGAAGGATGGATTCTTGGATCCGCCAGTGCCCTGTACTTCACGTCAGAGGTATCTTCTATAACTTATTTTGTTGTTTTGAAACTTATGTTCTTTGTTTAATGTTTATGGCTGGTATTTCTTTGGAATTCACTCATGAAATATGTCTGTATTTACTCTAGTGTTCTGAGATTGTTTTGGCCTCTGGACCAAAAATTCAAGAAGGGCTGCGATGGTTCGTGTATGATCGTCCGAGCTATGTGTGCGAGCAATCAGAACTATGCGATCCCTACAGGATGGACATCGGCTCTAAAGATCCGTGCAAAGAAGGAGCGGACTTTTGGTGCATGAGTTTCCAAAATGCCGAACAGTGCAATGTAAGTTGACTCAAAGTGTTGTGTGCAGCACCACTGCAGTTATTCAAGGAGCTAATTTTTTTAATCAAAACTCAAAGAAACATGATGGAACACTGCATTTTTACTTTCTCTCCCCCCAACCCCCAGGGAATAAAAGTATCGTCATCATGAAAAATTTGGAAGTTGGGTTTTTCCATTTCTATGCATTGTATATCCCCCTGAGCCCAAAAATCATATTCCCAAAAAACGTCTGTCTGTCTGTCTGTCTGTGACACATGATAAACTCTAACCTATGAGTCCATTCGCATTCAAATTTGGCAGGGAGGGTTTCTGACAGTTCTAGATGAGGTAATTTTGTTTTTTTTTTTTTTTTTTAAACTGAATTTGAGGGTTGTTAGAGGTGGTTTCACCCCTAAAATAGGGTAAACATTGAAATTACAAAAGATGGCTCCAAGGATATTCTTAAAAAACTTGTGGAAAATATGCTCCAAAGACAAACAAATTGAATGACACTATTCATTTTTGCTAGAAAACTCAAATGAGGGTTATGGGAGAGGAGGGTGGGGGAAATCCGACAAAATATCTATTCCTGAGATCACTACAGAGATGATTTTCTTGAAACTTGATGAAGATATTATACCTATGTAATCATAGAATTTTCTAAACGGATTTTCTTAAAACTTTTGAAAAATATGCTCCGAAGAGATACAAATCAAATGGCATCATTCATTTTTCTAGAAAACTCAAATGAGGGTTATGGGAGAGGGGGTAGGGGAAATGAGGCAAAATTCCCATTTCTCAGAGCACTACTGGGAGGATTTTTTTGAAACTTGGTGAAAATGTGCTCCGAAGACGGACAAATCGAACACCTTTTTGTACTGGACCGGTGTCAGTTACTGGTGGCGTTCACCTTATAGCTAAAGTGCGCAACAGAACCATTGAATTGGACAAAGTGTCTTGCCACCAATCAATGAGTAAAGCAATCTCAAATATCAATAATTTAGAAAATAATTTAATTCCTATCAAATTGATGAAACTTTTCAGTCTGACTTTCAACTATACTTTTTCTTTCTTCCTGTTTCCTCTGTTTTGTAGCAAATTGATTACTGTCAAGCAAAATTCCGCAAAGAAGGGGATGATGATGATGATCTCAAATAGTTTGGAACTCAAAGCGGTTTTGTGAGGAGCTCTTCATCGGATATGAAGTTCACAGAATTCTGGTCAAAAGTTTAAAATTAGGTTTAAAATTTTAAGTATTAGCTGTAAAATCATAGGGAAAAACAGGGACCAATAATGTTGCATTAATAGAAATAATGATAAATAAAATGTAACCAAATTCATAATAATAGCCAATCTTGTAATATATTAAATTAGGACTTAATAAAAATAAACGCCAAAGGCCTTTTGATCATTATGATCATCAGTGGCAAGTTGTAAAGTGATAAGCACGTAAAAGTTAAAATAAAAACAAGCAATAAAAAACAATTAAAACTAGTTAATAAAAATAACATGATGCCAAACAATATACCTATGTTAAACAAATAAAAAACCAAAGCAAAACAAAAAGCAAAAGCAAAAAATAGGAAAAAGATAAGAGCAAGGAGAAAAAAGATCTTTGGCATTTATGTAAGTCCTAATTTAATTTAATTAACTTATGCACCTTGTTTAGCCTGATGTTTACGGTTGTCTTTTACTATTAAACTTTAGCTGTTTATTGATAGTGTTTAAGTGACAACCGTAAATATCGCGATATACAAGGTACGTAAATTAATTAAATAATGAATACCTTTTGAGTCGGCCAGTCTCTAAAGTATGGAGATACAAGAAAGCCAAAAAAGAATATAAAAACATTAAAAAATAATGTAAGTATGTGTAAAAATACAGGGGGGGGGGGGGGGGGAGAATGCAGCTCAGGCAGGTGCAACAGATGAAAAAAGCTAGACCAAAGAAAAAGATAAACCGGACGGCCAGAGAAGCAAACGCGTTCTACAAACAGCTGCCGGCTCCCAAACGGGGAAAAAAGCACCATCTCCGCAGTGACTATGTACTATTGATGACTCAAAGATTGTCGCGAGATTTTCACACATTTTCAGTTATGGGTGGGTGAGTAGGACTGATCTGCAACGGCTTTCGCGCCCCAACCGCACTGGCCTCTCGCCAGCAAAGTGTGAGGAGTATGAAGAGTGGCCGAACCGGAACCTTGAAGGCAAAACTTTGCTCGTGAAAATCTTGCGACAATCTTTAATTCGTCGATAGTACATACCTAACGAAACAATGTTTTCTTACGTAAAATAATTAAATAACAATGACATCCGATCAAGGAAAACCTAATCTCCTAATTTAATTATTACAAGATTAGCTATTATTATGAATTTAGTTTAATTTTATTTTTCATTTGTCCTTTTAATCCAATACATCTTGTTCTTTGCAATGTTTCAAACAATGTTGTGTCCTCACAGCCCCCTTTGTAGATGGTTGATGAGAACTTATGGGTGTTTAAGGCGATTCCATGCCGAGTGACCAAGGGGATCAATTAGTCGATCGATTAATGCTCATTTCCTGTATTTTATGGAGGTTTTTTTGTGAAACCAGGATTGTCAGCTCATGGAAGTAGATCTAAAAAAGATATCTGTTAAGTTTGGATGCTCGAATCCGGAAAATAAGGGCGTAACTACGGGAATTCACACAATCGCTGTTCGATTTATCGTATCGCACAATGGGTTCTGAATTCCCATAGTTACGTCCTTATTTTCCGGATTCGAGCATCGAAACTTAACAGATACCTTTGTTAGATCTACCTCCAGGTGCTGACAATCCTGGTTTTACAAAAAAAACTCCACAGAGTCGGGGAAATGACCATTAATTGATCGACTAATCGATCGCCTTGGTCACGTGCCATGGAATCACCTTAAAACCCCTCCATCAAATATCTTCCGGGGACCGTCAAGTCGCAACATCATTTGGTCCCGGATGGACAAGGTTGTAAAACTATTAATATTAGAATGTGCTGCTAAGTCATTTTATTTATTATTTTTTTATATGTTTAGGTGTTTTTTGAATTCTAGTTCTAAGTTTTGTACATTTATCTCAGTCTCAAAGCATTTTAGTTTTGGAAAGTTTGTTTAGTAATCCAGAAAAAATGTGTTTTTATTACTTTTTTCTACAGATCATTGTTGAATGCTGAAAATGTGATTTAATTGATCCTGTGTGTATACAGTCATATTGAGTGTAAATATACCGACTAAGATCCGATTTTTGAATTTCCTTTTTAGCTGTTCTTATCTTCACTCCTCAAGACTCATCTTAATTAACCCACTCCATGCCTCTCTATCGACTCCCGTTTATTTATGGTGTTCTTTCAGTGCAAGTGAAAAGATCATCTCAGATGTTGAGGCCGAATCAATATCTGTTGTCTTGAGGGGTGAGAAAAAGATGCGTATTAAAAATTGGCAAAATTTCCCCCTCCCGGAAATAAAGTTGAACTGTATAGGGTGATTTGTGTATCACTCTTCCCCAATTTTTCAAGCTAAACAAATAATTAGACGGCATGCACACACAGTGGTTCCATATCAAACAGACCCTTATGCTGTCAGGCAAATAATGAATAAAAAACTGTGGGTTTCATCGGGTCCAAACGACAAAATCGTGGCTTCAAATTTGAGTGGGGTACATCTTTTTTAAGTTTCGGCAATCGTTTCCTACGTGAATTGACCCAAGGAATCAATTATGACAACTTCTGTCACGGCGAGTTATTGAAGATATTTTGGTAAGTACATTCAAAGCGCCTTCATTAAGGGAAGATGCGTCAATCCCTACACTTCGTGAAAAATGGGGATTAACCGAAAATGGATGCTCCAATTCCAGCCGCCGAAAAACTTCTCAATCGATTCGCCGCTGGATTCTACGTCGGAGAAGTCTCTTTCAAACTCGTTCTAAGACAAAAAGTCTCAAAAAAAAAAAAAAATTCAACCAAAATTTCAAAGAAGTGACCCCTAACGATTTTTTCAAATTTGAGTTGGGAAAAAATTTCGAGTTAGCGGTTGATTCCTACTTGATCAACCGAAGGGTTCGAGTGCACTGATAAGACTTGACAAGACTGAGTTCCTCCTTCTCTGTATTTAGTTTATCATCTTCTTATTTTTTCTTGCAGCTATTTGCAATAGCATGACCTAGAGACCAACTCGGGGACTACCAAAGACTTGAAAGCGCTGAAATCCTTTTTTTGTCAGTTGACCTTCTAATCTTGGAGGAAAATTATTCTGAAGAAATGAGTTAACAAAATTATAATTTGATTTCATTGTTCCTGTTTTGCTCCTATTTTTCTTTAATTTTAACTTTTACAGAATGAGGTCAGTTGCCACCCTCCCCCCCCCCCCCACATTTACAACTGTTCTGTTAAAATCATCCTCCCAATTAAATAGTGCTTGGTAGAGTAAGAAGTATGAAATATTTGGTGAAAACGAGAACAGACACAACACCTCTCCTCTTTAACTTGAAATGCAAACAATGCGTCCCAAATACCAATCACATTAAATTCTTATTTTCTGTTGAAAACTCACTTTTTATAGGGTGAGATGAGAGCCTGAAGTCCTCCAGAGAATTGTTACTTTAAAAGTAGCAACAGTGTAACCACCGGCACACTAAAGGTTACTGAACAGAAAATCAGTCTAGGCCTGTGCAATGTTTGATGCATCGATTGAAGTTTCGTTGTTTTCCTGTCATCAAATGGATTTGATGCTAAAGTGGTGTCAATCGATCCATCGAAACTCGTTATATTTTGATATTTTGATTAAAAACAGACCTACGAGTCACTTTTTCTCTTAAATCATCGCAAAAGTATCATGATTTCCAGTGATTCCTCATTTTTGACTTGTTAAAATTTGTTTTGATGTTTTTTGGACATCAAACTTCGATGCACAAAACTTGATATCGCACAGGCCAAAATTGGTCTCTTTACTGGAGAAGAGGAGAAAAAACCGGCAAAGTACAATCAAAGGCAGTGGCGTGCGGTGAGACCTTCTATTTCGCTCTCTCCCTCAATACGCACATCAGGTAAGAGAAAGATAAAAGGGGAAGCAAAATCTTCATTTTTTGTCCTTTTCTTATATGCGGCTGATAAGGAAGGAAAGAGAGATGGAAGATTTCACTACAAGCCACCGGTCAAAGGAATAACGAGGCGATTGCTACAAGATGAGGTTACCAAACGGAACATGAAATTAAAATAAATCATTCTTCCTGCTTGCGGTGCAATCCTCGATTTCTCTCTCTCCCTCAATACGCACATCAGGTAAGAAAAAGATAAAAGGGGAAGCAAAAGCTTAATTTTTTGTCCTTTCCCTACCTGTGGCTGATAACTTATCAGCCTTATGGTGATTTCTTCCGAAGAAATCACCTCATGCCACTGGTCAAAGGAATAACGAGGCCAATAGAAAAAACAAGTTATAAATTCAGAGCAATGTATTAATGCATAAGATTAGCTTTACAGTTGAAAGTTAATCATAAGCGCAAAAAAAAAGGAAATGGGGCGAAAAAAGGATTTACAAAAAAAAGATCTTTGGGGGAGGGAAGGTACTGAAAAGTTTACAAATATTTCTGACTAATTACACATGAGGGTTTAACCCTTTACTGCGCGATTTTTTTTTTCGTTCGAAAATATGATTTTTCAATTGATTTTGACTCAAAATGAAAGGGAAAAATAATGAAAAAATTCCTAGCATTAATTCTTGCGCCCAAGAGAACTACAAAGTACTAAATTTAACATGGGCCAGTACAGGGAGAAAATCAAGGTCAAACGGTTAAATATGTTTTCTAATGCTCAGATGGCCCCCAATGTGGGGCCTTGCTTTATCAGACTTCGGTGAAAAATCGAAATTTTTCCTCGATTTGTGCCGGAGGGATGACGACGTGGAAAAAAATGATATTTTAACTTTAAGAGTTCAAAATGGAGGAAATATATTTTGTGCCTCAGGGGTGCCATGGCGCAGTTAAGGGTTAAAAGAAAAATGAAACAGATACAACAAATTGTGGCGGCAAGTAAAGTAGCTGGATTCGGGGGGGGGGGGGGGGGGGGGGGGATAGAACAGCAAAAGAGAAAAGTAGTCGATACAAAGAAAACAGTGAAATAAAAAAGAGGATAACCAACAATAATGAGGAGAATAAATAAAAGATAAAAAAAGGGGGGGATAAGAAACTTCACATAAATAATTCTGTACAAGTAATACAATACAACCGAGAACTATATATATTTACATTTTATTATTCCGTAAATTACAAAAAATGCAATTGACATTATAAAATACATAATTTTACACAGCAGAGGCTGGCTTGAAATTTTTATTTAACGACTACAAGGGAACTGATTCTGCTCTTTTAGACAAGACAAGACGAGATAGCAGGAATTGACAGATTGCTTTAGGCAGCTTTACTCGGTAAATTATCGAGTCATTTAAAAACTAAAAAAAACACAAGTTTCTTTTGTGGAAAGGAAGAGATGGCCTTTTCAAATTTTTACGTTACGTAATTTTTGACCGAGGAATCCTGCCCTGATTAATTTTTCACAGGGGCAGCATTTCTCGGTCAAAAATTGATATACGTAAGAACTTAAAAAGACAATCTCTTCCTATCCACAAAAGAAAAAGGTTTTTTTTTTTTTTTTTTCAGTTTTTGAATAACTCAATAATTTGCCAAGTAAAGCTGCCTAAAGCGATTTTGGAGCTTTCTTCTCACTGCACTGTACGGCGTCATGTGACAGATTTCAAGTCATTCCATCTGAAATGAACGACTAGAACGACTTCAAAGTTGTCACGTGACGCTGTTTAAACCAAAGGGAATGATCGATTCCCGCTATCTCGTTTCGTCTCGTCCAAAAGAACAGAATCAGCCCCCAGAACTTCAAATTATATTTACACAATGTATTTAGGCACAAAGACAAAATTATATTACAAATCTAAGAGGAAATAAACAGTGGATAAAGGTTGGGACAGTGATGCCAGGTCCTGCAGCTTTAACTACGTGTTCTTATGGGAAAAGCCGCAAGTTCTGGCAACACTGGGTTGGGAGGAACTAAATCATAAAAACATCAAAATGATTCCAGCTATTTGGGAACTAGCAAAAGAAACTTGCCTCTTAACTTTTAGTGTTTTTTGAACAAACAAACAAACAAACAACAATCAAAAAGAAAAGGGAAGAAAAACTGAAGAAAAACCATTCGGAACAAGACTCATTAAATGATTGTTTTGAACAAGCGCAAGAAAGAAAAGAACATGACGAATCAATTTAAAAAAAAAAAACATGCGGTGAAAATAAAAAACAACGAAATTGTACCGGGACAATAATTGAGGACTTGGGTGCGAGAAGGGCACTTCTGCATTACGGTGTTTCATTATTTCCTCAGTCTGCATTACGATGTTTCATTATTTCCTCAGTCTGCATTACGGTGTTTCATTATTTCCTCAGTTTATTTTTTTATTTCTAAGGAAAGCAAATCATTGTATCTTGCTAAAAATTTTACTGAGAATTAATCACGATTTATGGTTGTTTCCAGAGTAATCTCTAAGAAAAATTAAGTCTTCATATTCTTTAAAAAAAAAATAAAGAAGGAAATGAGATACTGAAATACTGCAATGAAGAAGTGCCCTTCTCGCACCAAAGTCCTCATTTCAGAAGTTGAAATGTAGAATGAGGTATGCACCAACAGATGTTGCAAAGATTGCGCAGTTGTTTCGGTATCAAAAGGATAACCCAAAACGTCCACTGAAGCGAAATTTTCAAAATGAATTTCTCCTTAAAAAACGTTTTGTTTCTTTTCTTTTTCTTTTTTGGGGAAAAAACCACTTAGGTAAACACATTCAATATTTTAGATAATCCAAAAAAAATGCACAATTTTTACAACAACCAATTGATGGCACATACCTCATTATATATTTCAACTCCTCAATTGCAAAAAGGCAAGAAAAATTTCATTCATTCTTGCTTTTACATTTTTAAACTTTATGACATTACAAGTCTCACTTAATCTATAACAAAAAACAGAATTCGGCTTTCACTTCTTAGTTCAGAAAAGAATAAATGTAGGAAATTTTAAGAAAATTTTAAGATTTTACGGAACAGTCTTCTTCTCTTTTGACACAACAACTTATCAGTTGTGAGACAATATTTTTCACACAAGCAAAGAGTTACATATTTCAATTTAGGTATTGATTTGTTGGATGATATTGACACTGTACATATTTAATTTTCTTGTTCAGTAATTTAGATTCATAAGTAGAAACAAAGCTTTTGATTTCACATCAGACGAAGAGAGAAGAGGGAGGAAAAAACCCTTACGGAAATTCCAAGTCTATAACCAGTCCAGTGCCAGGTTTAATTTACTCAAAATTACATCAGTGATGGGCAAACCGCAAAACTCATTTTTTGAATGACCATGAATAAGTAACTAAAATTATTCTCATGTTATTCCTATTGGTAAATCAAAGTTTTGACATTACCAGCATATATTCATCTGTAGATCTCGTCTGTCTCTTTACAGAAAAACACAGAAGAAAGTCTCTAATTAGATGGTAATCTCCCATGGTACGTATGTAGCTGCGTCATTACACTTTCAACTATAAAAAGTCTTTTGTGAGTTTTGTGTGAGTTCCTTTTTAAAAAAATTCATTTTTTTTCATTTCTTGGCAAAATTATAACTAAAAACTACAACTGTAGGAAATAAAATACCAAACATCTTAAAAGTTGATCAATAGTTTCTAAAAGGTCAATTTTTTTTTCAATATGAACAATGAAAGAATATTTCCCCCGTTTATGATATTAAATTGTGCTCATGAATCATGTTACATATTTATGTTCTGAAATTGGTTTCATTGAAAGTAACACCTTGAATAGCTCAAAGCTACATAAAGATTGTTTCAGAGGTGTAGGCGCACTTGGACCGATAATCTTTGGAATTTTTCAACCTTATTTCACATGTTGCAAAATGAAAATTAATTTGATCGTTAGCTTTTCATTGAGGAACGCTTTAAAATCAAAAGTTTAAAGTCAGAGGCAAGTTATGTTTTGATTTGAAGGAATGAAAATTGAAAATTTGCCAAAGATTATGGCGCCTAAACTTCTGAAACGAGCAAACCACTCTTAGATAAGTAAACATAATGGACTGAGGGAATAAGTGGGTAACTTAAGCAGTGGAAACGTAGCAATATAGCAAACATTTTATCACCACCCATTTTGAAACAGGATATGGGAGGATTGTTCCAATATCATCTCAACTAAAAAAAAAAAAAAAAAAAAAACGCCAGTAATGAGTCAAGTATCTCAAAAGGATAATATATGTATGCATTAATGAGTTATAATGTATACAGTCTTAAATCAGCAGTCTTCATTAGGAGGGGGGAGGGGGGAGGGGGTTAAAGACATCCCATCAAGACATAGAGCCAATGAATGTGCTACATTCAGCAAAAATAAATGTGGGCAACCTTATTAATTTTAGGGGGGGGGGGGGGGATCGATCCATCAAAATGTTTGAGGGATAAATTTGACGATCTAAAATTCACCTACGAAAAAAAAAACCAGAAGTAATAACCAGGGCTACTGAGAGGTTGAAAAATCGCCTTAAAACTTTGAAGAGTAAAATTTGGTTACATATCCTTGAGGAAATCAGAGAATTCATAAAAAAAATTGTCAAATATGAGAAGGTCTGCTTGAAAAGGAGCAATGAAATGAAAGGAGCAGCTGAAGTTCCACTCAATGATTAAGACCTTGAGACATTTTCCAAAACCCTTGACTGGAAAAAGTTGATTGTAGTAACACATGCAATACAGCTTCAGTATTTTTTCCCTTCTACTATCATGGATTCAACAAGTGTGAAATTGCGGCCCTTGCTGCTAATTTTCTATGTGAGCGTAAGATCCAGCAAAAATTAGGATGAGAATATAAAAATTACAAAATTCACTAACTGACTCACAAAATGACGTTAAAGTTAAAGGCGCAATGACGGAGCTACGCAGGTACCATGGGAAATTTTCATCTACACTGAAAAAAATCAATTGTTAAAGCAACAATTCAAAGAGGTTTATTCAAAAAGGCCGTTTTTGTGACCCCCTCGCGGGTGTATGAAAATTTTTGAGGTGATAGAGCTCGTCGTGGGGAGTCTGAATCTGGGCTTGGAATTTCTGTAGCCCCCCAGGAAGCGGTGTTGCCAAGCTTCAAAGTTGACGTAGTTTTTGGGTCATAACTCTTCAACGAATAAAGATATTGACCTGCGGTTTGTTTTAAACGATAGGAAATAAAAAGTACTGTAATTTGCATACCTAATTTAAAGGTTTTCAACGATTTTTGTTCAAGTTATGGCGATTTTTCGTTTTTAAAGACTCTTAAAAAATGACGTTTTCAACATTTAAAAATACTGCGCTCCTGCAGATCGATATACACTTTAGGTGCAAAAAAACTAGATTTTATGTCCTTTCGAATGGCGCAAACCGCGATCTGGGGAAATCATTTGTCTTTGAGTTACAGCCGCTCAAAGTTGCTCCGACAAGCCCCCTGGGGGTCCCCAGGGAGGCTATCTCAAAGAATTCAAACAGCAACACCTATCTTGTGATACATCGTTCGAAAGGGCATAAAATTCTAAGACTTTGGGTGCAAACCGGAAGTTATTATCGTTTTTTGTTTTCGATATATCGAAGGTCAAAGTTCGATTTTGAAGACGGGAGTAAGAGAAACTTAATATTCGATATCTCGAATACGAAAAACGATATCAATCTCCGGATTGCGCCAAAATTCTTAGTTTTTAATGCTCTTTTGATTGGTGTATCACTCAATAGGGGTCGCGCATAGGAATTTTTGAGATAGCCCCTCTGAGGGGGCAAAATTTTTGGAGGCTCTAAAATCAAATTTTAACCGAATCTCTGTCCAAACTGTTTTTAAAAATGAAAAGTACTTGCTTTTTAACATATTTTGGACCCCTAATTTCTTAAATTCCGACTTTTTAAATAGAAGTAATGATTTTTTGAAAATGGGTCCAAATAAAACTTTTGATCTGCGATATATCGAAAACAAAAAACGATAATAACTTCCGGTTTGCACCCAAAGTCTTAGAATTTTATGCCCTTTCGAACGATGTATCACAAGATAGGTGTTGCTGTTTGAATTCTTTGAGATAGCCTCCCTGGGGACCCCCAGGGGGCTTGTCGGAGCAACTTTGAGCGGCTGTAACTCAAAGACAAATGATTTCCCCAGATCGCGGTTTGCGCCATTCGAAAGGACATAAAATCTAGTTTTTTTGCACCTAAAGTGTATATCGATCTGCAGGAGCGCAGTATTTTTAAATGTTGAAAACGTCATTTTTTAAGAGTCTTTAAAAACGAAAAATCGCCATAACTTGAACAAAAATCGTTGAAAACCTTTAAATTAGGTATGCAAATTACAGTACTTTTTATTTCCTATCGTTTAAAACAAACCGCAGGTCAATATCTTTATTCGTTGAAGAGTTATGACCCAAAAACTACGTCAACTTTGAAGCTTGGCAACACCGCTTCCTGGGGGGCTACAGAAATTCCAAGCCCAGATTCAGACTCCCCACGACGAGCTCTATCACCTCAAAAGTTTTCATACACCCGCGAGGGGGTCACAAAAACGGCCTTTTTGAATAAACCTCTTTGCAGATTTAACAAAAATTGAAAGTTGCTAAGTCAACTAGGGTTTTCTGTTAAGTTAACAATTTATTTGCTGAGTTCACAAAAAAATAGTTGTTAAGTCAACCACATAATGGTGTTCTTTTAACAGAATAGACATTGTCAATTTAGCAATTTTAAATATTTAAAAACATACAGAACTTAACCCAATTAGTTGATCTAACAATTCAGCTTGTTATATCAGCAAAATAAATTGCTGATTTTACTTACTAATTTGTTATTCCAGCATAAAAATTGTTATTTTTACTGTTTGATTTGCTGATTGGGCAAATTAGTTGCTAATCTAACAAAATGAATTGCTGAGTTAGCATTTGCGTTGTTAATTTAACAAAATTATAGGTTAATTTAGCGAATCATTTTTTTCTGTACTTTTTCAACTATTTATTTTTTTCAGGGTAATTAGAGACTTTCTTCTGTGTGTTTCTATAAAGAGAGTGACATAATAGACTGGAATCTTCCATGAAACCTGCATAGCTCCACCATTTAAGAGCAAAGATGGCGGAGCTATGCTGGCAGCTATGCTATGCTGGAGCTATGCTGGCATTATAGGAAATTCCTATTCAATTTGTTTAGCTCTCCATAGAAACACACAAAAAAGTGCCTCAAAATAGAAAGGAAACTTCCATGGTACCTGCGTAGCTCTGCAATTACGCCTTAAACTTTAAAGTCATTTTGTGACTCTCGGAATAAATATCATAATTTTTTTAGTGCACTCGCTTAGAGCAGAAGTTTAGGCAGGAGCCCCATTCAACATGAGTGAAAATTAGAAACATTTAAATAAAACTTAGAATGTAAACAATTTTTAAAATTTTAAAGATAAATGGACAATATTTTTTTGAAAAACATTAGAAAAAATTGTTCATTGCATAAATTTAATTGAACCTTTTAAACAAGGGATCGATAAAACTTTCTGATTTCATCACATAGGTTTATGCAAAAGAATGAATTATACAAATTAAATTCTTCAAAAAGCAGAGCTGCTGTTCTGTGTATATTAAATGGCATTTTTAAATTCACTGATGCTTCCACCGGTTGAGAAAAGATTACACAGTTCAGTTTATGACTGTAATGCACAAAAATACTCATATCTGTAAGCTTCTCTCGACTGGAGGCATCATCAATGACTTTAAAAAACTTGCTGATATTTTAATAATTTGACGACGATAGCACCGATTGAGAAAAGATTACAGACGCGAGTATTTTTGTGCGTTACTGCTATAAACTGAACTGAACTGTGTAATATTTTCTCAACCAGTAGAATCATCGATGAAGTGATAAAATGCCATTGAGGTGATTCTTCAGCGTTTAGTGCCGATTTCTGCCACCAGAGCGCTACCGTTCAATTTAAGTCGAATTACAGGCAGAAAGTAATTTATATTTAAGAAAACGGAGTGTCAGTTACCAGATAATTATCTGACAAACGTCTCTGCAAAATATCTCATCAGTAATTTCAAAAATAAGGCTGAAAGTACAAAAAAATGAAATATTACATTTCAGTAAAAGAATCGATTTGCGATATTCCATTTTGTGGTCTAAACTTTCAGCCTTATTTTTGAAGTTATGGACAAGATATTTTAGAGAGACATTCTTCAGATGATTATCTAGTGACTGACACTCTGTCTTCTTAAATATAAATTACTTTCGGCCTGTAATTTGATATTAATTGAACGGTAGCGCTCTGGTGGCAGAAATTGGCACTAAACGCTGAAGAATCACCTTAAATATACTCGATCGGCAGCACTATCAAAAAGAGTTGAATTTAAGATAAAAATTTTGACAAAACAACTTCAACTTAGCAAGATATAAAACTCATAAAAAGGAAAAAAAATTAAGATAATAATGGATATAAATAGTAATCAAAACTTAATTTTACATAGCACCAATCAAACAAGTTCAGCAAAGCGCTTCACATTTAATTTGGCAGAATTTTCAGGGGCGTGAGCATTTATGAATTCAACCAATTTTAAACTTGACTTGCTTCCCTTTCAGAACGAGTAAACTATGAACTAGAACACGATTATGAGAATTCAAGCAATGTGTAGAGACCTGAAAACAATCATGATTTTGAAAGAGCTATGATTGGTGGTAAAGCGGTGTTTTCAAAAGCCAAAAAGGGGTATTTTTATTTTAGGTTGGAAACGCCTATTATACATTGAAAATTCGGTTTATGAGCCTACCATAACTATACAGTGCCTTAAAAACCACTGCAATGATAGGATTTGTGTTCTGAGGTGAAAAAACTTGGTTTTTTCGTGAAGCTATGCCAGAAATTCACGTTTGAAGGTTGACCGCAAATAAAATCTAAATGAAAAAACCCTGGATTTCTATTTTTTACCAAACAAAGGCACGTTCCTTTGGGATATTGAATTAAAAAAAAAAAAAAAATGAATTTTTTCAAATTCTTTTTTTCAAAATTTTTTTAAACTTTATTTTCAAATTTTTTATGATTGCAAAATTTGCATTTTAAATCTCGAATTTTGGGTCAATTTGCCAATTCAATTAAACTGTTTTTCAGATTTGGATTCAGGAGGTTGCTAGCTTCACGTAGGTACTAGTCCTGCTTTGATACGAGAACTTAAAAAAAAAATCCCAATTTTTTCAGGTCTCTACTAATTAGTTCCCAAAAGACTTTGATCTCAGGATTCTGGTTATCTCGGGAAAAGGAGAAACAGTTAAGCATTGGGCGGAAGGAAAGAGATAAGTTTGGTGAGTTACCTCGTAGACAAGCACATTTCGGCTCTTGGAAGCTTGCATGATAAAACTTGCATATTTTACAGTGAGTTTAATGTAAAAAGGGGGACTTTTTTGCAACTGTCTGGCAACTAACCCACTAATTCGTTTCAGAAGTGTAGGCACAGCTCACCCGTAATCTTTGGCGAATTTTCAATTTTCATTCCTTCAAGCAAAACTTGCCAATGCGTTACTTACACCTTTTGATTTACAGCGTTCCTCAATAAAGAGCCAACACTCACATTTGTTTTCATTCATTTTTACTGTAGTCGATAGGTTTTGAACTCAACAAAAATATGTGTAAGCTGAATTATGGTATACACATTCCTTACGGTGCATATTTTCAGTAGTATTAGTGGTAGCAGTAGTAGTAGTAGTAAAGTCCAGCCGCCCAAACCTAGTGTTCGTTATGCTTGTATTTCAAAGCGAACGACTGGACTAAGAATACAAAAAGGGAAAAGGAAGGAAGTTTCACACAAAAAAAGTCAAAAGCGAAATGTTTGCAGCTTGGCCAAATTTACCCCAAAAATGTGGCCTAGAAATAATTTTTCACAAAATTTCTCCAAAACTGGTGGGTTTTTGAAAAAAATACCTCATTAATGGTGTGTAGAGCATAAAATTGCCTACAAAGAAATTCTACACTATTTTTTGCTAAAACCAAGGTACCCCCTAAAACGCCATTTTAATTTGCAAAATTTGGAAAAAAAATCAAAAATTACAGAAAAATTACTGAAAATTTAGATATTTGGCAACGCTGGTCCCAGAAATTATTTTAGGAAGGAGCCACATAAGTAACTGACCGTTACAACTCAATGACATAATTCATAATCAGACTATCATTGTCACGTCAGTGTATCTAAAACAAAGACAACCCACCGCTTTTCAAGAAATTTTGATAAAACTGATTTTAATGCCACATTTTTTGGGTAAATTTGGCAAAACTGCAGACATTTCTGTGACTTTTTTTCGGTGAAAGTACACACCATAATGAATGTGCATACCAAAATTCAGCTTTCACATTATTTTTTTTTTTTTTTTTTTGGGATGAAGCTGAATTTTGAGTAATCGGCCCTGGACTACTGTGTAAACATGAGAAGTAACGTTGGAAAGTTTCAAAGATTATCAGTCTAAGAAAGCCAACACTTCTCAAACAATCTTCACAGTAAAACAGCAATGAACGAGACAGTTTCAGCATCCAGTTTGATCATAATAAGCAGTAAAAAGGTTTGATTCTTGACATTTCTGGGTAAAAATCAGATAATCTTTCAGGGAAAAAAATGTAAATTAGTCAGTTTTGTTAGCACTGCTACAGTTCTGAATGATCAAGTTTGCTCAAATTTTCAAAGCTTTATATGGGTGTAAACACATTTATAATGATTATTTTTTCAGAGAGGAAGTTTCCAAAACCACTATTTCAACTTTCGGGCTTCCAAATTTTCAAACAGGCTGTACACTTGCATCACCAAGTAATTGGGAAAATGTGCAAAAACCAAAAAAGGTCCACCTCCTAGATTGCACAAAATATTTGAGTAGAGGATTTAATTTCATCTTGAAAACGAGGGAAGCTACACTACCCTGAGTTTAAAAAAGTTTAGGGTCTTGTCTTTTCTCTCCAGTTATGATGCAAATTAAGAAATACACTCCTTCTGGCGTGTAAAGATCAAATTCAATTACTGTCGCTGATAAATTTGATACTGAAATAATAACAACAAAAAGTGTCGTTTGCCAAGCAAGCAAGAAAGATTACCTTGACATAGGCCTGTGCGATGTCCAGTTTTGTATATCGAAATTCGATGTTTTTTGGACATCGAACTTCATCGACAAATCGTAACAAATTTTAATAAGTCGAAACAGAAAAATCACTGAAAATCAAGATACTTTTGAGTTAGATTAGGAGGAAAAAGTGGCTCTTAGATCTGTTTTCAGTCAAAATATCAAAATGTAACAAGTTTCGATGGTTCGATTGACACCAACTTTCGCATCAAATCCATTTGATGGCAGGAAAGTATTGAGACTTTGATCTATGCTTCCAACATTGCACAGGCCTACCTTGACAGCGAACGTGGTACTACTATAAATTCGTTAAGTACGCTAACTAAATTATTAAACAACAATGGCTGGAGTTTGAGCTGGAGCTGATTTAAAATCAACGACCAGGGATGAAGAGGGATGAATTTGTGGATTGGAGGAAGCTTGTGCCGACGAGGGTCCAGGCCCCGGACCAGGAACAGGGCCTGGACCAGGACCAGCGGGACCGGGACCTGGTCCAGCGGGACCGGGACCTGGTCCAGGAGCCCCCGATGGAGCCGGAGGAGGAGGAGAGGAATAATGTGGCTGCTCGTGATTAAATGCAGGCCCCGCAGAATAATGAGGGAAATACAATTCCGGTTTAACAATAGACGAGTTTGACGGATTCATACCGCACATACTCAAAGACTTATTTAAATAAAATTTATCACTTCTTTTTCTATTTGAATTCGGATTCATATGGTTATCTATGTGCCGTTTCACTTCAGCTTCTGTTGAGAACCTTCGTCGACAATTAGGCATGGCACAGCAAAATGGTCTCTCACCTCTGTGCGTACGAATGTGTTGATCTAGAATAGCTTTTTGCCTGAAATCTTTACCGCATTCGATACACTTATAAGGCTTCTCACCGGTGTGAATTCTAATATGTTGATTGAGGATAGTTCTTTGCCGAAAAGCGCGGCCACAATAAATACATGCAAATGGTTTCTCATTTGTGTGAATTCGTAAATGCTGCATTAGATGCGATTGCTGTCGGAATCGCTTCCCGCACTCAGCGCACGGATAAGGCCTAGATTCAATGTGAATACAACCGTGTTGGAGTAGTGTTGACTTCTGTTTAAATTCCTTTTGACAGATAGGACAGCGGACGTACAATGGCATTCCAGCATTTCTTCCATGCTGGATAATCTCGGATAAGCTTTTGCCACCATGACCAAAAATTCCATGTATCATACCTAATCAAAAACACACAAACACTTTTTTATAATGATCAAAATTAGAAGTTACTTTAACTCTTATTCAGTACATTATTTTACACAGCTCTTCCTCTAAGGTGAGCAATATGTAATAACCTACCAGAAAATATACCTTCAGGTGATTTCAGGCAAAACTTTTCCAGATTTCAATCTGATGTTTAAAGCAGGGCATCGGACCGAACCGAACCGTGAACCGCTCCGAACCGCCGAATTTCCGAACCGCGAACCTTTTTTCCACTGAGGCGGAGAACCCGAACCTGAACCGAACCGACTGGCTGAACCCGGTTCGAACCGGTTCGACGGCTTAGTAAAGATGTCTTGAAAAAAAAAACCTGAAAAGGGGAAAGAGCGAAAAGTTTGAGCATTTACTCTGTGAGTATTCAATGGATCTCAAAATCGCATTTTTCGTATCGAACCCTTTTCGCATAGAAAGATTACACAGAGTCACACATCTAAACTAGTTTGAAGCAACTGAACGTTTATTGGTCTACTGATTTGTTTGAAGTTGTAAGGGTCTAAACCAATACATTCTATCCCATGTTGTCTTCTATTAGTCCACAGTTTTTTTCTGTTTTTGCCTTCTGAGCTATGTGCGTCTGTTGCGAAACTTTGCCCCAGCAGCAAATAGGGCTTGTTGAAGTATGAAATCAATGAAACTAAGTACGTTTAAGTTGTTTGACCCTCTCAACTGCCGCCGCAAATGTTCGACCACGACCAAATTTTCTCCGAACCGGTTCACAAATGTCTGAACCGGTTCGGAGCGGTCTGGAAAGTCGCGTGAACCCGAACCGAACCGCGAACCTTTTTTTTCGTGAAGTGTGAACCGCGAACCGAACCCGAACCGATTTTTGCCGCGGTCCGATGCCCTGGTTTAAAGCCAAAGGTTACTTTTTGAAAATGCACATTTTTCGCACAAAATTTTCACACAAGCTTAAAAAGAAATCAATAAATCATCAATGGTTCAAAAGAAACCTTCTTTTTCTATCTTCCAGAAATTTTCAGAATTTTCTCTGCAGTGAATTTCTGCATTTCATCGGATCATAGGACCAAAAAGAGTGGTGCTTCTGATTGAAGAATGACTGATCAGCACTTTCAAAATAAAAATACTACGCATCATCTTCTTGATTACATTAGACTGAAAAGTTCAAAATTTAGTTGGTTGAACACTGGAAAAAAAAAAAAAAGTACAAACCTTTGGCATCCTTGTAATATGCAGGAAACTGTATATTGCTTTCGGGAGAAAAACACTGACTGTTACCATTTTCAAAAGCACCATCGTTCTCCTTTTCGTGCGGAAAAGGGACATCTTGCGGCCATAACTGCCCATTTTTATAGACTAGGTGTGGACTCACATCTGCAGAACAGAAAAAAAACGAAAATACAGAAAATGCCAGAGCTTATTTATCAATTAAATCTACCACAGCTTAATTATCATAGTTTGAGACTGGGAGGATTAAATTACGTAAAAGTGGGTTAACCCACACAGTGATGATTTGAGTTTGAAAAAAGTAGCATCAAAGTTTTCGCTGAACCCCACAAGCTACACCCATAGAGAAAATTTGTGGGACATGTTTTTGAGGCAGTACGGAGGTAGCCATGATGGAAATCTCTTACGAACATTTTTCACACATTTTTTTTAACCTTTGAATTTCAAAAAAAGTTGAAACAAATCCATTTAAAATTGGTTTTAAAGAAAAGTCAGAGACAAATAGAGACCTAGCACAAAGCTTGCAACAGGTGTCCACTTTTCCAGCTCAATTTTGGTCGGAACTCATCGAAACGACAGCCTACAGTCGCCTACTGTTGACTGATGAGCTTGTGGTTTGCATTCACCAAGCAAAACCTGTTTCCGTTTCTGGGATCGCGGACCAATCACAGCCTTTCGTTGAACTCACCACTCAACAGTAGGCGACTGTTTATCGTTACAGCCGGTGACTCCCGAACAAAACTGTGCCCACTAAACTTGCTTCACTTTTTTAACACAGGAAGCATACAGTGTGCTGGGTCTCTATTTGTCTCTGAGAAAAGTGCAAGTATTTGAGAGTGGTTATCTAGATACAGACATTGATTTAACTGTTTATCTCGGAAGGGTTTGCATGATAAATAAACTGCCAAATAACAGTAACAAGCCAAATTTTCTCATGTGGATAGTTGCATTAGAATTCTGTGTTCAAACAGCCACAATCAAATACTTGCAATTTTATATGAAACCTATTTCCACTAAATGCATTGCAATTTTTGATTAAAGGTTAAAAAAAAAAAATAAGGCTAACAAACCGGTATCAGATCTCCCATGTTGCCTCACTTTTGAATAATACTTACAACATGTATTAGCCCAAGGTTATAGATTAAAGAGGTATGCTCATCTGACTTGGCACCACAAATTCAGCGGCGGCAGTTCAAAATCACTGCAGCCAAGATGGATGACAAAAGCAGAAAACGTATGCTCTTCGCAGAAAACATTGGGTTGTTTTCTGCTTTCCTGCAGAGGGCAGCTTAATGTTTTCTGCTTTTGTCGGCCATCTTGCCTGCAGTGATTTTGAACTGCGCGCCGCTGAATTTGTGGCACCAAGTCAGATGAGCATACTTCTTTAATCTATAACCTTGGTATTAGCCTATCTACAGCTATAGCTCGTTGGCTGCAGGCAGTGCAGGCCCTAAATTCTATAGGGTTTGCTCAGACTCAACTCAGATTGGTTACTGAAGATGCATAAGACTTTTCACATAAAATAGGTTCTCATAATTATGTATCATTTAGTACAAAAAAAAAAAAAAAAAAAAAAAAAAAAACCAAATATTTAAAACTGGGTCAACCCACTTTTACATAATGCGGTCCATAGACTAGTTTGTTAGATTTGATAGCCTAAAATTCCATTAAAATTGCGCTCATGGAGAAATCACATTGAATCAGAGTTTTTTTGGAACCAGAGGTCCTCGAACGGCAATTGCAGCAGCGTACACAGGAATATGTCTCTCTTTCTCTACTCCCGTTTGAATGTATGTGCTGGAAAAGGAAAGAAATAGGGGCTGAAGTCACGTTTTAGCCCCTGTTCTTGTTCTTTTCTAACACACGTGTTCTAATGGGGCAAGAGAGAGAAAGACAAATTCCTGCGTACACTACTGGGCAATTGATACAATATATTGCTCTACTAAAACAATCTATGATGTCTCACCAGTATCATAGCCACTTTTTAGAAGCTATGATGAACTAACTACAAATGAATTTAGATACATCAAACATTGACAAGCTTCTGAGGTACAAATAAAATTCAAAGAGGCATACTCGGAATTGAATTACTTGAGAATAAAAGGAATCTTAGCTGAATTATTCTTAGAGCTTAGCGATCACTTGTGATTTTCCTATTTCTTTTGCAAATCAAGTAATTAATTGATAAAACTAAAAAATTAGGTGGAGCAGGCAGGCATTTTGGGTATCAGGATTTGACAAGTCGCGTTGAGTTATCGGAAAAGCATTAAGACGCATCAATGAGGAGGTGGCTCAGAGCTCAGGGACCACGTAATGTTGCAGCTTGATGGTCCTCCAAAAGAGGTTGGATGGTGCGCACTTAAGTATGGTTGCATGGGGTTTTAATTCGCCACAAATGCTCACCGTTCATCTGCCTACGAGACTGTCAGGACGCAACATTAATTGAGGACTCGGGTGCGAGAAGGGCACTTCTTCATTGCAGTGTTTCATTATCTAATTTCCTACTTTATTTTAACAAAAGAAAATGAAGACTTCATTTTTCTTGGAAATTGCACTAAGAACACCCATAAATTGTAAATAATTATCAGTAAAATTTTCAGCGAGATTCAAGTATTTGCTTTCCTTGGAAAGAAAAAAATATACTGAGGAAATAATGAAACACTGTAATGCACAATTCCGTCAGCACCCAGGTCCTCAATTGGTCCCAGACTCTTTGCTAAACAACCAATCCCTAATGCATCTTGGGTACACGGACTTAACGTCCACTTTTTTATGTCCACCTCATTTACATCCATTCCTTTTAAGTCCACAGTTTTAAAAGGGGGCACCGATCCTCATCGAATCCCGATACTAACCGATATAATAGCCGGGAAACTTAAAAGAAAATCAAAAACAAGGGAAGTCACTAAAAACAGAGTTCGTCAGCAGCAGTGTTGCTAAGAGATTGAATTTAAAAATTGGCAAATCAAAGATCAATCGGAAGTTGCAATAAAACTTGGCGAGTTTTCAGATTGAAGGAGAAGAAGAAGAAGAAGAAGCAGAGAAAGAGAAAGGAATAACACTTATTCACAAAGATGCAAGCGTTTAAACTAGAAAAAGAAGTCCAAGTCTTCAAGTTTTGACTAAAAATACTTTCTGACTATTCAGAGGTAGAGCCCCTATATGTAGTTAACCTCTGATTGGTAAATGGTTAATAGGTTCAATGGGCACCAATAGTGGATGCATTTTTGCACATTGGTTTACCAAAACAGCTCGTTTTTTTACATTCTCAACAGAAATTTCCGAAGTGTTTTACGGATAAAGGAATCAACTGTCCATGAACATGTTAACTTCCATCATGATGCACCTTAAGGTGATTTGTCAGCGTATATTGCCGATTTCTGCCACAAGAGCGCTACCCTTCCATTTACACCAAATTACAGGCCGAAAGTGATTTATACTTCAGAAATCGGAGTGTCAGATACTAGATAATCATCTGAAGAACGTCTATGCAAAATATCTCGTCAATAACTTCAAAAATAAGGCTGATAGTACCAAAACATGAACGCATTTTGATACAAGATCCAATTTGCGATATTCAATTTTTTGGTACTTTCAGTCTTATTTTTGAAGTTATGGAAAAGATATTTTGCAGAGACGTTCTTCAGATGATGATCTAATGACTGACACTCCGTCTTCTTAAATATATATTACTTTCGACCTGTAATTTGATATTATTCGAACGGTGGCGCTTTGGTGGCAGTAATCGGCACTAAACACTGAAGAATCACCTTAAGAATGTCTATAATGCCCAAAAGAATCTTTAAAAGAGTGTAATAGTCGATCAGCAAAGGCGTTGTAAGATTACACCGTTAGAAACTATACAGCACTGTAATCTTTGCGCTGGACCTAAGCACAACTACAACTCTCAGAATGTAAACAGATGTGCAAAAACAAATCCGATGGTGGCGCTCATGCATAAGTTCACAAAAATAAACTAGGTCAAAGCTGACAAAAGTTTAAAAAGGGAGGGGCTGTCGGATAAAAGAGATAGAACTCAAGAAAGAACAGAAGCAGAGAGATGGCCGCCGAAAGAAATTTAACGTAAAAACTTTTGACAAGCAAAGAGAGACTGACTGTGGAGAGCCTGGACTGACACTCAACAAAAGAAAAATTAGAGAGGGCTAATTAGTGCGATATATGCTGAACGATTATTTACCGTCTTTAAAACGTCTCTTCAACACTGCTGCACCATTGAAGCCTGTCAACAGACCAAAAAAATTATTAATAAATATATTTAATTTAAAGATATCTGACTTGAGACAGAAAACATTTTTGTCTTATTGATCGTTTTTTATGCTTTTTTTCTTTTTTCTTTCCTCAACAGGACTTTCAACAATTCAGCTAAGATTATAGGGAAAAGATTATATTTTATAGAGTTACAAAAACTC
This sequence comes from Trialeurodes vaporariorum, assembly GCA_011764245.1. Taxonomy (NCBI): domain Eukaryota; kingdom Metazoa; phylum Arthropoda; class Insecta; order Hemiptera; family Aleyrodidae; genus Trialeurodes; species Trialeurodes vaporariorum. The sequence goes on along the minus strand of VMOF01000320.1, from coordinate 32,882,874 downwards.
ACATTATTGGGGGGAAAAAATGTTAAATCACTTAAACAGACAAAAGGATAGATAAGGATTGGAGAAGAGAGGAAAGACGTTTGATCACTTGCAGCGATCGAAATTAATAAAGTCTACGTTTATCAAGGTCAGAGATGGATTCATCAAGATAGAATTGATAATAGTCGGAGTTGAATATGATTTGAAAACTCCTACGCAATGCTCATTATTTCAACCTTTTATATCTCCTTGTCAAAAACAAAGATATTCCATCGAACTGAGATGGATTTTAGACAAAATTGATGTAAGCATCAAACTTAGCATTGACTTTAGCTCTAGATTCATTCTATTAGTGCAGATAAACTCAAAATATCCAAGGAGTCGCCCATCACAATTCACTAAAAGGGTTAACACTGTCATTTTTCACCAAAAATTTCACGGGGCTATGAGAAGCAAGAACTTTTTGATTATCAGTAATAGAAGATAAAATGGAGAAAAGTGTCAGCTTTGATCTTATGAAAGGCCAGTTAGAGGCAGTATTATGAGTTATGAGTGATCTCTCCACGATGAAATTTTAGAGAACGTATCAGGATTGATGACGATAACTGGAATAAAAGCTACTAATCCTACAGCAAAGAGACGATTAAAGAAATAGAATTAAAAAAGAGTAAACTGTGTTCTCACCTTAACTTGGAAGCGACATTTAAGGTACGAACGAGAGATCGTCTATTGTTTAATCTGACGCATTCGTCATCAGTTCGTATCAACCGCAACCGGTCCGTTTAAGCGAGCACATTAGCTTCGGCTGGTCAACGTACTTTTAATATGCCACTCCAAGTTAAGATAGAAACCAAAGTTTCCATTTTGATGACCTGCAACTCTCTAAAACATTTGAAGTTAAGGCATAGACAAACAATTTCCTGGATCCGAGAAAGCGGACATCTCTTTCGAAATTCGACGGTTCAATACGGAAATTATAGTTAGAGATAACAGCAAGGAAAATTAAAACTGACTTTCTAAAATTTAAAAATCCTAATAGACCATGGAAACGTTGAGTTGTTAAATTGGTTGAGTCTTCGAGTTTTTGGATAGACACCTAGTTTCTCTCCATTTTCTGGAAATGTAACTACAAGCAAACATCAATGTTACTCTACTTTGCAGAGCATTTACTGCAGATTGCAATTTTAATGAATTTACGAAATCTTGGTGGAATATTGCATTAATTCAAACAAAGATTTTTACAGAATTTCAACAGATTTTTCTGGATTTTTTAAGTTTTTGCAAAGAATTTAGAATACGCAGCTTTTTTTCTGACTTTTCTGAGATACTGAATAATTTGTTTTAGTCTGCAGAATGTTGCTAAATATGTTTCATGATCTCGCAGTATATTCTTTCAAAAAAAAAATATAACAAGCGGACATTCTGTTAAACAAAGATAAGATAAAAATTCAGAACTTCTGAAAAAATGTGATGACCTACATACAATCACAGAATTTTTGGAAAACCTCAATTTTCTTAGCAAATTCCCAACCCTAATACTAAAAACAATAAAAAAAAAAAAAATCTTTACATGATGACACTTGGACTTTTCAAAGAACAATAATTCACATGTTACTTGAAGAAAACTAAATCACAGCTCAGAAATTCATGAAAATAGAGAGCTATCTTACAACAACAGACCTACTCAAGAGCAATGTACACTACAGTTCACAAAAAGTTACAAATAGAAAGAAAACGGTGATAGAAACCCAGCGCAACGAAGTAAAGTTATTTAAAAATCAAAAACATCAATGATTTCGTGAGTTCTTCGGAATGAGCCAGTATTTAACAATCAGGTACAATTAAGTTATTGGGTAATGGGTCTCTTGCAAACTTTAACTACAGGTGATTGAAGAGATGATTCTTGCATAAAAACCAGTAAAAATGAAGATGAGTACACTAAAAAATCACAATATTCACCCTCAAAATTGGACTTAAGCAGCTATGCTGGCGTCATGGGAGATTCCTATCTGCCTAATTTGAGGCATACGTGTGTTTCCGTAGAGAAACAGACAAATTAGACAGGAATTTCCCATGGTACCTGCATAGCTCTGCCAGTACTATCTTGCCGTTACAGCAGTTTTGTGAATGTATTACTGAATTACAGACTTTTTAAGGTGATTCTTCCGTGTTTAGTGCCGATTTCTACCACCAGAGTGCTACCCTTCAATTAATGTCAAATTATAGGCCGAAAGTAATTTATATTTAAGAAAACGGAGTGTCAGTTACTAGATAATCATCTGAAGAATGCCTCAGCAAAATATCATCACTAACTTGAAAAATAAGGCTGAATGTACCAAAAAATGGAATATCGCAAATTGATTCTTGTATCGAAAGGCAATGTTTCATTTCTCGGTACTTTCAGCCTTATTTTTGAAGTTATTAATGAGGTATTTTGCATAGATGTTCTTCAGATGATTATCTATTAACTGACACAATACCATCTAAACATACCGGAGCCCGGGGGTTTGAGGTTACGTGATTAGGTTGCCAACTTTTACATAGGCTCTTGTGGGGGAAAGAGGAATTTTCGCGGTTTTTTCTAGTTTTTACTCATTTTTCGGCTGTAAAAACCAGATTTACTTGGTCAGGGCACTTCCCTGAATGTTCCAGAGCGTTTCTGTGAAAAACCACTTTTTCCGCAAAATTACACACCAAAATATGTAACACCAAAGGGAGGATCCTTGCTTACTTTGGGTCGATGTAAAAGGGGGGACCCTTTGGTGTTTCGCATAATTTTGTGAAAAATGTGTTTTTTCGCGGAAACGCTCTGGAACATTCAGGGAAGTGCCCTGACCAAGTAAATCTGGTTATTACAGCCGAAAAATTAGTAAAACTAGAAAAAACCGCAACAATTCCTCTTTCCCCCATAAGAGCCTGCGTAAAAGTTGGCAACCTAATCACATAACCTAAACCCCCGGGCTCCAGTATGTTTAGATGGTATTGACTGACACTCCGTTTTCTTAAAAAAATCACTTTCGGCCTGTAATTTGACATTAATTGAACGGTAGCCGCTCTGGTGGCAGAAATCTGCACTAAACGCTGAAGAATCACCTTAACCCGTTGGCGCACCGCATCCCCATTAGAGGACATCAACTTTCAGGGTATAAATAACAAAAATTATGAAGTCAGCAATGACTGCAATGCTGCAGTCCATCCTCTCTAAGGGACATCCTTTAACTCGCTATATAATGGTCCGATTTCGATATTTTTGTTTTTTTAAATTTTTCAAAAATTCCAACTAAGGAGAATCTGAAATCAGATATTGTTATCTCTAATCCTCATAAATTGTGCGTCAATGGGTTAAGTAAGATTTTCATAATTTTTGCTGGTTTTTACATGAGAATGGATTATTCATGTGCTCATAGCAAAACTGCACAACAGACCCATTGTACGTATCAAGAAACCTAATGAAAAAGGGTAAACTAATCAATAACAGACCCCATCTGTTTCTTAAATTTGCAATGAGATCTTTTCTGCTACTCAAATTCATTGAGATCATGCAGTGCTTATTGGAGGGGAGAACGAAAGAAATTAAGATTGTCTTTTATAGTTTAAAAGAAATATTTGAAAAAGTCGTAACTGACTGGGAAATTCATGCAAACACAGGATTTACTTGAAAATTGAGAAATCCTCGGGCAGAAGTCATTCATTTTTAACACTGATAAACAGGAGGAAAGCAACGTGCTTCGCAACACCAAGGAGGGAAGCTTCTAAAACTTAATGACGTTGGAAAAGAGAGACATAGAAAGAAGGACAGGAAACAGTTAAAACCTCAGACACAAAACATCTATCTAGAGAACCACGCATCAAATAACAATGCCCGTAATTTCACTTTTCTCAGCTCTCTACATACAGGGACTCTAATAAGTTGAGGTTGGTCGAGAGGGGACTTTCTAAAATTTTACCCACGGATCCCAACATTTTACATTGAGTTACATAGAAAAAATAAATTGGAATATTTTATACAATTTGGCAACAAAGGGTTAAAGCTTTCGAAATACTGCTTCTAACTGACCGGCCAAAGATCAACTCCTTACTTCTTCGACTGGTAATTTTGAACGATAAATATTATGATTGGTAACCTGAGAATTAGGATTCATGACGAGAGGGATGGGTAGCTGCTGAAAATTTTGTCTCGGAGGAGGGGGGTTCAAATTTGGATTGTGGAAATGCGCTAGGTTTCTTTCAAAATGGCTCGTTCTATGCTGCTTGGAACTATGATTCGATCGATGCGGAGTGTTTGAGATATGATTCAATCGGTGTGAATTTTTACCACGTCCGCTATGCGCACTGAACTGAGGTTCGAACTGACTCAAATTTAATGAATTGCTACTGGGACTAGGGTAGACGGGAATTCTTTGATCTCTAGGATTAAACGAGCTTTCCTCTCGTCCTGGCTTTAACACACGATTGACTAAATTGTTTGGATCATAGTTTTTGGGAAACTGAGGTGTTGAATGATCTATGGTGCATAGTTTAGATTGGCATTTTTTGGAGCCGTGTAAATGAGTAGGATCTACGTTTTTTGGGTATACACCAGTAGGATGATTCACAGCACTTGGTTTTAAGGGACGCTGTTTAGAGCTAACTCCTCCGTGGTTTGGAAATTGATTGACTGTTGGAGGAGCCGAGTGATCTATAGTACATAACCTAGACGAACACTGTTTAGGGTGCAACATAGACATGGGGTCAAAATTCTTGGTGAAATGACCAGGTGATTGATTCGTGGCTGACTTTGAATGCTTTGAACTGGCTTTAAAAGAATAATCTTTAATGGAATTGTCTCTGGCTGAACTACCTTCAGAGCTGAACTCAGTCGAGTTTTTATAATTAGTTTTAGAGTACTGCGATTGCGATTGCTGCGGGTGATTGGGGAAAAATTGGGAAAAGTCTAGGGAATTATTACATTGGTCTTGAGATAAGGGCGAGGAGGGAGTTGAGAAATCGGGAGAAGAAGGGGGCTGGGGCGAAATTAGCGAATGCAGCTCGCCTTGGTGTGTTCGGATGTGTTGATTCAGAATGGCTTTCTGACGGAATCTCTTCCCACACTCGATGCATCCAAAAGGTTTCTCACCAGAATGAATACGCAGGTGCTGATTCAATATTGCTCGCTGGCGAAAAGTCCTTTCACAGTAAACGCACGCAAACGGCTTTTCGTTAGCGTGGATACGCAAGTGCTGAGTCAAATGAGACTGCTGCCGAAACCGTTTACCGCACTCGCTGCATCCATAAGGCCTTGCGTCTGTGTGTATACGCTCATGTTGAAGAAGGGTCGATTTCTGCTTGAAATCTTTCCCGCACGTTAAACACTTAAAAAGTCTAATATCATTTGGGTTTTTGCTAGATTTGTTGGAAACGATGTTCCCGTTGGCGTTATTCTGTTGGTTGAGCAAGTCTGGCATATTCGGAAAATCTCCGCCAGCTTCTGACGGATTCAGAGGCGTCAGCATTATGCCCGGCTGTTTAAGGTAAGACATAAAACCTCCAGGGCTGAGGACAGTCGACCCGCGAGCATAAAACATATCATAGTTTTGCTGCTGTTGCTGTCTCTCCGAGTCATCCGGCGAGTCCTCTTGTTGCGTTTGGGTACTGGCATCTTCCTCAGTAGGACCTGCAAAACAAAATGTCCTTTATTAACAATGGGACTCTAGCAAAGTTTGGATACAAGCGATTGAATGGAAAATTCCAAAGTAAAATCAAGCGAAAATTACCATGAGTACATTAAACAATTGGAAAGTTCACTCACAGACTCACAAAATTACTTGCTATTCTAGTTTCTCTTCATTTAAAACACCTTTGGTTGATCTTTTTTTTTCACATTTATGTAATTTCTTTATAGATGTTAACGTTACTCTCTTTTGATGTCTCGCTGAAACTCTTTATTAAAATTGAACTTAGGCTTCATAAAGTAGATTCTTTTTTTCTACTAATTTTAGTTAAAAATCTTCCTAGTATTTTCATCTTTAATTTTTCATAATGTGAAAAGAAAATTCGAGTTGCGAAATCACAGCTTGAGTATTTTTTCACAGCTTTACTAGAGAGCCCATCTCCAAAATGCACGGCTGAGAAAAAACTGAACACATCCCCGTTCTGGGCTTATACAGTTCTGTCATCCTTTCCATACATATTAAAAAAAAAAAAATAAACAAAGTTAATATAAAAACAACTAATGTCATTATGTTTTTCCTACCTCAAGAGACAAGTAGTTCTTCAGGGTACCTTCTATCAGGTTAATGAACTCCGTCTGTAAAGCCTCAACCTTTACCTTTATCTAAATAAGACAAACTAAACTTTAAGATTGTAGATTATTGACCTGCACGAACCCTAATCAGGGTGTACACTGCTGGTCAAAAGTATGGAACCACTAGTACATATTTACGTTCAGTTTGCGATGCAATAATGCCACCAATTTATTTGTTATCCTTATTACATACAGCATACTCCTTGTACCCAGGGCCTATATGCATGTGTTTTACGACCACTATACCCCACCAGCTTCTGATGGAAATGGTTAAGAAAATGATAGGGTGACCAGTAGGCTGATTCTCCCTGTCTATCTCGTACGAGACGACACGAGATAGACGAGATAAACGACTCTATCTGGTGCAAAGAGATAGGACGAGACGACTCGGAGTCATCTCGTCTCGTTTCGTGAAATGAGCAGAATCAACCCTCTGACCATCAAGTTTTACCTCTGATCACAAATCACAGGTGGGTATGGATTAATACTAAATTAAAATGTGTGAAAAGCGCTGGAAATTATTTTTATCAGAAGAGCAATTGCTGCAATTAGCTGTCTGGTAGTCGGATTTTATGCGTTAGTAATGATGTTTGCATAGTGCTCAATCTGCCTCACATTGTGCTCAAGTGACTCACACGAAATATCTCTCGCAGACTAAGACAATCACCTCATAATTTTTTTTTTTACGTCCCTAGAAGCAGGTGGGGTCTAGTGATTGCGAAGTGCATGCATGTAGGCCCAAGATACAAGTAGTATGCTGTAAGTGAGGAATAAAAATAAACTAGTGGCATTATAGAATCGCAAACTACATATAACCTAAATACGTACCAGAAATTCTATACTTCTGACAGTCAGTGTATATGTGTCGCAGGCCAAACGCAATTTTAGGCAAATAGCAATCGGCTTGCAATTTTCCTGGGCAAAGAGCAAGCTGTTTATTTATGATCAGAAAAAATTCAGATCAACGAAATGGCGACAGACAAAATAATTATACCGAGATTTACTTTAGTTCAATAGAAAGCTAATAACCTGACAAAAATGGGGGTTTCATCCGATTAGGTTTATTATGATTAGTTCTTTACCTATGGTGTGTAAGATGAAGTGTGTTTGAACACCTGTATTAAATCGCTTCTAAGTTCCTGAAAAGAGGACCAGTTGAGAAAAACTTAATCTGTGGATATCAATATGATCGTTAGCTTATTAGCTTTCAAATGCCCTAAAGAAAATCTCGATATAATTATTTTGTAAGTCACCATTACGCTTGATCTGATTTTTTTCTGATCGTAAACAAGCAGCTTGCTCTTTGCCTACGACATATGCACTATCTGAAAAATAAAAATAAAAAAGCAAGTTCGCTAACCCGTGCCAGTGTGCTGTTGTGGGGGATAAGGTGAACGAACAGGCGATGTCATCGTTGATTGCTGTTGTTGCTCTCCTCCTCCACCTCCTCCGTTAGACGTCGATGCAACGTTGTTTGTTGAATCGACTTCCGAAGTCACGTTTGAGTTAGCATTCCTGTTACCTCCTCCGTTGGTTTGATCTAGCTGCGCAGGTCGGGCTGCCGTAGATGAGGAACTCTGGTGCTGCGACTGTTGTTGTTGCTGTTGCTGCTGCTGTTGTTGTTGCTGCTGTTGCTGTTGTTGTTGCTGCTGTTGCTGTTGTTGTTGCTGCTGCTGCTGAGAGGTTACAGAGGTGTACCCGTTTTCTTGCTGTAAGCCTGGGCCCCACTGACCGTTTGGCGGAACACCTGGTTGCATTCCCCTTTCCATTCCGTCTTTGTTGTACAGCACATACGGAGTGCCAGTATCTAGAAAAACAAATGAATACAATGATCAATAACAATACTGATTAGAATAAAAATAAAATGAAAAGTCAAACGAATACAAAAAGCCAATCTTGTAGAGGTAGTTTCAGAAGTGTAGGCACACCTATACCGATAATCCTTGGAATTTTTTAACATTATTTCTGATATTACTCAATGAAAATTAATGAAAATGAATTTGAGAGTTCACTGTTCCATGAGGAACATTTTAAAAGAAACACAAACGAAAAAAGTCAGAGGCAAGTTCGGTTTCGATTTGAAGGAAACAAAGTTGAAAACTTGCCAAAGATTATGGTTTAGGTGCACCTACACTTTGAAAAAGCTCTCATTAAATTAAAACGGTGGTAGAGATTGCTTCAGATAGCTTCGGTTTTAAAAGTTCTTTGTTTACATGCACGGTAGGACGATACTAAGTCTTCCGTGCAGGCTCCCTTCAGTGTTACCATCCGCGTAAGAACTTCGACCCCGCTCAATATGAGAGAAACTGAAACTTTTTGCTGCATAATAGATTCGATTAATCATCGTAAGTAGTAAATCTTTTACTATTCGCTAATTACGATAATTAACGGAGTCTATTACACGACTAAAAGTTCTGATGATTCGCGCAGTGGGCAGGGTCGATGTTTTCACGCAGATGGTAACATAAGATTCTGTCCGTGTAAACAAAGAGCTGTCAGAACCAAAGCTATCTGAAACAGCCTCTACTTGATTGTGATATCAGCTTGGCAAGCTGGCTATTATGAATTTGTTTTAATTTTATTTCTGGTTTTTTTCTTTTTCTTTGCAAAGTTTCAATGTATACATAGTCTCCCCTAGTTTCTTTTTGGCGTTATCATGATCTTTTGTTTTTATTTAGGCTTCTTAATAATTTTATCGATTCTCCTATTCGCCTTAGTTCCATTAATATCCATGTTCCTTCTAGAACTCTTCGCAATTTGAATCGTTTATTTGTTATCCCTCCATCATTTAACACCTCTAGGCATAGATCAGTTATTCTTAAAATCTCTGGCTAATAATTGTTCTGAGTGGATCGCATTTTTTGGCACACCCATTTTGATGTTTGAATTTCTTGTCAAAGAACACGTTTTTGTTTCTTTAATTTTTGTATTCTAAATTAATCTTTCTTGTCTGAGCCGTTTGTTAAGTTGCTAATTTCTTTGTTATTTTTGTTTTGTAATGGGGACCTGTCCCGTTGATAATTAATAAATAATAAATACATTTATTCAAGCATGCTAAGCAGAATACACAATAAAATACCAATTTTAATTTAGTTACGTATTTTAGTTATGTATTAGCCCCTCTGTTGGTACAGCTCGTTGGACACATCTTAAGAGGGATGCGAAGCAATGTTACCAGGTTTGTGGTTAAAATCTGAGAATTATACATTGATTTAAAAGGGAAAAATACCAAAGGCATGTCCGGGAATTTGTCTTCCTCTTTACTTGCCCATTTGAACTCATGTATTAGAAAAGGACAGAGATAGGGATTACCTACAGTCGAATGATAGCCCTCCATCCTTTTCTGACACATCTAAGCAAAAGAGCAAAAGGCAAGAAAGACAAATCTCTGGATCAACGAGCAACAGCGATAGAGAGGAATTGTCGGACGTTATGTTTAGGCAGCACGGAGGCAGCCATGATCGAAATCTCTTATGGCCGTTTTTCACACGGGCTCAGTTTGTTTGCTTCCCTTTTCAACCTTTAAATTTTTTAAAAAAAATTGTAACAAATACATTTGAAGTTGGTTATAAACAAAAGTGTAAGAGTTTTAGAGGGGCTATCTGGACACAGAAATGGTTATAATTGAATTTTCTGGAAGGATTTGCACGCAAAAGAAACTGACAGTTAAGAGAAATATGATTTTTTACGCTTTAACGACATAGATGTCCGCCCCCTATGAACACAAAACAAGGGTCCCTAGACACAAACATGGAGTTTTTTCTTATTATTGGACCTCTTTCCGCATGAATAACGCCACCCCCCGTGGAAATTGACCTGCCAAGTTCGAATTTGGCCTTAGTTTTGGTCGAAATTATATAGTTTTTCCACAATTTATACTTTACCGCGAAAAATGCTTGAAAGTAGAAAGTGCGTAAAATCAGGACGAGATATGTAGAAAATTAGATCATTTTTGACATCAGCGTCTCAAATACTATGGCGTAGCACTATTTTCATGTAATTAAACAGAAATTTCATTTAAATACATTAAAATTTAGTTAAAAGGAACACTGATGTTTGGTGCTTGCCGCGGACAGTTATGTCGCTAAAGCCTACTTCAGAAATATGCAAAATTTTCTCACAAGGATAGTTTGATTAAAATTCTGTGTCCAGATAGCCACTCTTAAACACTTGCACTTTAGTTTGAACCCACTTTCCACTGGATTAGTTACAATTTTTAATTTAAGGTTAAAAAATATGAGGCAAACAAACCAGAATCAGATTGCCCATGCTGCCTCACTGTGAAATAGGAATTTTAACATGTATCAGCCTCTCTATCCCTATAGCCCATTGCTCTGGATACAACTTTGGTAGCTTACATATGCAGAGTTAATGTGTGAGCAGGGAATTTCAAATAGATTTGTCTCATAACACACTTTCACTGAAGAGCTGTTACTTAATGTGATTCCCAGACATTCTTTATCAGAAATTGAGTAATCTATATTTTGTATTATCCTTTCAGGATTGAAAACTCCCATAGTTTTGCCTGGAATCACATTAATTACTAGGTCGAATTGTTTAAAGGTGGGGGGGGGGGGGGTTACAAACATGATAAAGCATTAATACCTTGAGCTATGCAATACATAAACTGGCGAGGAACTTTGAGACCAGCAGCGATGCATGCCGCAAAAGATGCGGAAAAATTTAGGGCCATAGCTGTTAATGTTACAGGGCATCACCACAGTTTTCTAGAGTGAAAAAAAAAGAGAAATAAAAAAGTAAGAAAAAGAAAAAACAGAGGTTACGCAATGGTAATGCTAGATGTGGCGATTTTGTTATACAACACAAAGATGATACATGAAGGTTTTCCTTAATATCAGATGAAACAAGGGGTAAAAATGGAAAACAAAAAGGAAAAAGGTACGACAAGCTCATGAAAACATTAGCAGAAAGCAACACGTAGAGGATGTGGGATACATGAAGAACTACGCCGATTACGAACGATCGTATTAGATGCGTTTTTTATCCCATCCACTGCACTGATCCAGCGAGACTTTAGCTGGGACTGCTGAGATCCATCTGTCCATCGAAGCATTTCTGTAAATTCGCACAATAAGGCTTGAAGAGGTTGGGGTTCGGCATTTGTAAACACAGATATAAACAAGGAAGGCCTATCCATCTGTTCCCAGCAGTCTTCTAGGGCCGCTGGATTGATGGGCAGCGGATGGAATCCGTCGAACCCGATCGGAGAGAAAAGAAACGGTTTGCTGGATTGGTAAGCAGCAGATGGGGGGAAAAACGGGCCTATTGAATAGCTATCGAGTGAGTGATATTCTAAAGGGCTGTTTATCCTTCATGAGTTGTCTTTCATAACACAATGAAGTTTAGTTATAATTTAAAGGAACGAAAATTGAAAATTTGCCAAAGATTATCGATGGGCTCTGCCTACACTTCTGAAACGAGCTCTATACGCTTGATATCAAAGGGCACATGGGGTGTAATCAATTAAACGATTATTGAGGAATCGGTAATCATCAAACTTACAGATAGTAATTAAATGTAATTTTCACCAATTTGAACTATTACAGAGGGTCATTTCTGGAATGGATGATGTGTCAGATATCAGTCTAGATTGTCGTAAAATCAACCTCCGAAAAAATGACTATTACGATCACTCAAAAATAGTATAATTGATTACAATCCCCGCCTATGCTTCACACCAGAGACATCCATAAGTTTAGAGCAGTAGGTTAGTGATAAATGTAACCGTTTATGCGAGTTTTGATTGGCCAGTCTGGTGTTTTACCATACTGCGGATTGGTTTGGGCAGCATTCTCTTCTCCAAAAATTTCAGTCCTCATATTAACTATTGACAAAACTTTGGTGTAATACAGGATTAGGTGCACTCTCTTTACATGCGTTCCCAAATGCAACAGTCAGGCACGACATTGACGGTCAAAGCGCCGGAAGAAGCTCAGTTCCTAAAGAGACAATGAAGCCAAATACCACAAACAGGAAGACATCTGTCGGAGCTAGCACAGCCGCATTAGGAGTTATGGGTCCTGACAAGTAGCATTGAGCAATCGAAAATGCATTAAAACTGATCAGTAAGCGGTCCGTTTGTAAAAAGTATAGACTCGTTGCCAGAGCAGAAGCATTTCAAGTTACGATTCTGAAAAGTAGCAGTGCCTGCTTCCGCATTACATCAAAAGGTATCCATTTTGATTCATTGCCAAATCAACCGCTCATCCAGGCTTCGATGTGATACGGATGACACCACTACATATCAGAACCCGAGTCAGATACTCAAAATGCTTCTACACCAACAAAACTTACCGATTACATGTTTTAACACATTTCCAACTAAGGCAACACTAAGTATTTATCACAACTTCATACTTGATATGCATTTTCTTAAAAGTCCACCTCCCTTATCTTTTCAGATTGGATGATTGGTAGAGCAGACATATTTTGAGTATCAGGTTCTGACAAGTAGTGGTGCGTACTACCAAACCGCATCAAAACGCATCGGTGAGCGGTTGGTTTGCGCAGAATTTCAACTCGTTGCTAATCAACCGCTCACCAATACGCTTTGATGCAATTAACACGCACCGCTACTTGTCAAAACCCGATACTCAAAATGCGTCTGCTCTAGCCAACCAGTTGAAGTTCAGACAGCCTGATCAAGATTTACATTTGTCAATTACCGAAGGTAACCAATCTAAAGAATTGGGTCTATTCAAAACATTATATTTGAAAATACGTTAGAAACCATATACTTAGAACCAAAGTTCAGGTCAATTCATCGATCTCGAGAGATCATTCATCTCCGCTAAACTAGCAAATGATAAATGCTTTCATCACCATCGGCGGCGAACTGGAATCATTCAGGGGGTTGGCTGGCAAAGAGACAGGTCTGAAGACTCAAAACTGGCTCCAGTTTGAAACAAAACTATAACCTCAGAATAGTTTGAATGGTATGGTATAAACTTTTTGACTGATTTATATGTTGATGTATAACATCACTGTGAAATATAGAAATTTTTCCACAGGTGCGAGGTTTTTAGGACACAGAAATAATACATAGACTTATCAAAGCACAAATAATTGCGACATTTCAATTGAAACAAAATTCCTCGTGCGACATCATCACTCAACCCGACAGCATTTTCCGTTGCTTAAGAAAATAACCTCACAAAAATCACTGTTCAAGGTTGAGTAATTTCTGTAAACACTTTGATTCAACAGTGTCCAAAGGAGTTAGGAGAGACCTAAGACATCTCATTTTCAGGAACAAGTGCTGTGAGGAAAGAATACAGCCAAGAATGTTGTGAAAGAGGTGGCAGTTGGCACTGATAACTCACCTACTGCTGACACTCAAAATCTTCTGCTTCAGATTTGCTGCTGACAACACGGCCATTTGATAACTGTGAACGAATTTCGTTCAGCAACGGCCACAAAATCCCAGCACATTTTCGATCATCGCATAAAAGACATAAATTCAACACCGTCTCAGAGAACATCGATCAGATGAAACACGTCGCTAACTCTCACCGAGCTGACACATTTGTACGGGAGAAAAAAAATTTCGTCCGGAACGCACTTGATACGGGACTGTAAGAGAGAAGGCGTGTGATAATTTTGGGGACACTAGAGTTAGACAGCCACTCACCGAACTGAACAAAGTCGGCACTAAACCTGCTAAGCCATTCGAAATATTAATTAAAAAGAATGGAACTAGTAAAATTATCAATACGATGACACTTGCACCCAACAGAACACTAGTGATAATACAATGGGCACAGCACTGCAAATGATACTGGTGGTAAAAAAAAAATCTCCAGACGAGTTACAGATTTTTTTCATCGAGGTTTCATTTTCTCGCGCTGACTTGGACACGACCATATCTTCCACGACACCACACTGAATTTATCACCGATTTACGTTCATCGGAAGAAGTGTAAAGCGAATTGGAGCGGTTTAAAAGAAACAAGAAGATGGTTAAAACACTCGGCAAAAGCTCAGCACCAGTGGAAAGTATTCTACATGCTTTTCACAATCCACACTCCAAACTCGCTTCGGTCCTGAGAGGAGGATGCAATGTTGTCAAATTGCCAGACAGTCTAGTGAATCGCATAAGAAAAAAAAAAGTGAGAAGGAGAAAGAGGGAAAACAGAGGGAGATAAAAAAAAACCGATGGGCGGACGGGTGGGAAGGAAAAATAACAGTAGTCCCCTCAATCAATATTCGCCCACTTTCCACCTCCCAACGTGAAGTACAGTAAAAAAATATTCAAATGTCCCCCGCTTTTTTTTTTTTTTTTTTTTTTTTTTTTATCCTCCCAATTTGTGATATTCTTTTTTAAGTATTAGCCGCGCTTGCGGCACTGTCGCACTCGGGCACGGCTACCGTTACGAAATCACGTTGGGTTTTCAAATCCGTAAATAAAGTTAAAAGTTCAGGGATTTTCCAGAGGACTTGAACTTTGACTGAAAAAGAAAGTTTTGAAGAAACGAATTGGGTGGAGTAAAGATCGAATGCGCTCTTGTTAACGTGGCTTATTTTCCTGCCACATAGTCTCACAATTTCTGCTTTTGCTAAAATTGCGACACCCCCCCCCCCCGGCAAACATCAAAATTTCAGAGTTAAAAGGTCAGGTTACTTTCGTTACCTAGAAAAAGTTCACTTTTCTAAATGTTCGGATCCCTATCCTCATAGACAATTTGCCAGCGTCGGCACCCCCTGGACTCTATAGCAACTTTTTAGCTAAGAGGATGCGCCACTACGACTCAATAAATAAAATGAAAATGTAAAGTAAAAGAAAAGGAAAGGAAAAGAAAAAGAAAAAGAAAAAGAAAAAGAAATAGAAAAAGAAAAAAAATAGAAAAAGAAAAAGAAAAAGAAAAAGAAAAAGAAAAAGAAAAAGAAAAAGAAAACAAAATAATCAATAATAAGGTAAGTTTTACGCGTGATTAATTGCGCAATTTTATTTAGAAAAGTATGGACCAAATTGCGAATCCGCCAAGATTTACTTACGGGCCGTGGATCTTTGATATTCTCCATTCAACCACTTCAATCATATTAGGTATAATTACACATTTTTCTTCGAGCGAAAAATAAAACTTGAAGATAATTAGCGAAATTAAAAATTATTAAAAAGTTTCCTACGAAAATCAACAATTAATTTAATCGCTTAATTTATACTTTTTTTTTCTATAGCCACTCCTCTTTGATCGTGTAAAGGGTGCTTTGACGAGGATATAGTCGTGTTTGAGCGCCTTCAATTTCGCGGATGAGCAAAATAATTTTCACTGTCTGAAAGTAAACAGGTTAGGCCGTCCCTGGTCCGTCCCGACCGGAAACGAGTGATTTCAGGCCTCTTCGGGCAAAGAAAAAAAAAATGTTTATACCTACTACGGCTTGTGCGGGTGTTCCGGTTCCGGTGCACTATGATCTGATGAGATCGTCAAAAAGTGGCCAGAAATATGAAAGTTAAAGTAAAACCATAAATTTATCATCTATAAAATTTCAAGGTCAATTTTAACCACAGAAGATACTTTTAACAAGTAATTTAAACCGATAATTGTCACTGGAGAGCTTTACTTAACTGCCAAGCTAATAACTGCCCTACTTTCACTGCGCTAAAACAAGCACAGTTGGAAATGAAGAGAATCTTAGACGAATCCTGGACTCTTGGGGGTAGGCTACCCGCAATAGAGGTTGTTTCAGAAGGGTAGGCGCACTTTGACCGATAATATTTGGAGTTTTTCAACATTATTTCTCATATTACCAAATTAAAATTTATAAAATTGAATCTATGAGCGTTATGGCCTTTTATCGAAGAACGCTTCAAAATCAAAAGTTCAAAGTCGGAGGCAAGTTACGTGTTGATTTGAAAAAATTAAAACTGAAAAATTCACCAAAGATTATGCAGGGGCGTATCGTGGTTTCCAGAGAGGAACGGGGAGAGAATGAAATCTTGCCGCCCCTCTAAACTATATTTTTTGTTTGTTTGTTACACACTCATTTTGCCGCCTTCGGTGATTCATTTTGAAATTTGACAACTTTTTTTTTTTATTATTATTATTTCTTTTTGGTTGTTCGCCCTGATTTTGCCGCGCCGAAAAAGGGTAATCCCCCCCCCCCCCCTTACGGCACGCCCGCCCCTGAGATTATGGTCTGTGCACCTATACACTTCTGAAAGGAGCTCTAAGTACTTATCAGGTGACCTTCCTTAGCCAAAATATAAGGAGTAGTCTAACCTTCTTTTTTCCCCTGACTGCATGGCTAAGACAAGTAGTATACCAAGTAGTAGTAGTATACTATAAGACCCGAAAATGGCGGCGATCAGCATATGTAAACATTGAGTGAGCAATCGCATTTCTTCAGTCGTGTCGTATTTATTAGTAATTTTTTCGGTGCAAAATTAATCTTGATTGTATATTTAAAACGGCAAAATGAGTTAATCGACATATTTTGATAGTAGGGGAATAAGCGACAAGCGTGCCTCGTCTTATTTGAACGGCGCGCCAAAACTGTCTTCTAACCGCTACTAACCGCGCGGTCGATTTGGCTAACCGGAAATGGCGTCGTCGAAAATACTCGGGTCTCATGGTATATACTCTAAAGCCAAGGGGGCGTACATATGAGCACCCTTGCCTCAGGTGGCTCTCTTCGGGGGCGACAAAGTCAGGGTAACAAGCAAGAAAGAAAAATTAAATAAAAGATAGGTGGTCATCAAATTCATACATTTGGTTGGTGGTGATTTGCGGAGGACTGCAAAATTACAATCTTGCCTTCTCCTTTCGACAGGGTCGTAACTACAACTATTGGGGCCTCGAGGTAAGTTAAATGACGGGGCTCCCTCTATTATAAGATAAGTTCAGTGGGAATGTGGGGGGGCTTCCCACTAAAATAAACAAATTCGTCGGAGACCCAGTGGCATTACCCTGGATGACCATCGTATAGTTACGACCCTGCGAAGGGCTCTAATACTTCCCCTCTGTTCTTCCGGGGCATCAATGGACTTCATGGGCGCCCGCAGAAAAATTTCCAAGGGGGGGGGGGGGGGTAAAATTTTTGAACCTCAATGGAAGGTCTAGGAGATCCCCCGGGGGGGGGGATTTTTTTTTTTTTTCATCCAAATGGTGTACAATTACTAAGCCATGGTAGGTGTATCAAATAATAGTTATAATTTTGACGTGTTTGATATAATGGATAAAGGGACAGCAGCAGACAAAAATGATATCAAGGAAAATGTTTAATTCTACTATATTCCTTGCAAAAAATGAGTTCAAATTACAAAATAAACAAATAATAAAGTTTGTTAACTATTACTCCTTTGATTGACATTGCATTTCCTTTATTCCTTTCATCAGTGGCGCAGCGAAGGGGGTGGTTTTAGGGTCAAAACCCCCCCTAAGCATCAAGATTTTGCCCTACAAAAGGTCATCTTCGGCCAAAATTGCTTTCAAAACCCCCCTAAGGCCTCAGAAAATGGAGAATTTGCGGTGAAACCCCCACCAAACTAAAGTTCTCGGTGCGACACTGCCTTTCATTTTTTATCGTGAAATTTTGACTTTTTTTAATTCCAGGGGGGAGGGGGGCAAGTGCCCCCTATTGCCTCCCGCTGCGGCGAGGGCTTTCTATAACGCCAGCGTGGATAAGGGGTTCTAAAAACTTCCCCTCTGTTCTTCCGGGGTATCCTCGGTATTACTTAATTTAAATGGGAAAACAGACTTACGAGCAGACCTGTTCATCGCGAGTGCTTCCTAACGCCAACAATGCAAAGGGCTCCCAAAACCTCGCCTCTGCTCTTCCGAGGCATTCTCAATGTTATTTTAAATCGGAAAATAGACTGACAAGCAGACCTATTTTGGGGGTGGGGTCTTCCCAAAGACATTTGAGAATGTCTTTGGGTCTTCCCAACGCTTTCATGACAGGAGGTTCTCAATACGACTCGTATGCTCTTCCCAGGCATCGCCTATGTTATTTGAATAGGAAAATAGTCTTACAAGCAGACCTGTTCATCTCGGGAGCTTCCTAACGATATATCTCAAAACTTCCCCTCTGCTCTTCCGGGGCATCCTCAATAGTATTTTAAATCGGAAAATAGACATACGAGCAGACCTTGACATCTCAGGGCTTCCTAACGCTCTCATCGCAGAGGGTTCTCAAATCTTTCCATCTGCTCTTCCGGGGAATCGACATATTGTCATTTTGAATGGGGGAAAAAATGCAGACCTATTCATCATGACATGAGGGCTTCCTAACGCCAACAACGCAAAGGGCTCTCAAAACTTCCTCCTGATTTACCTACAGTTATTTAACATTTAACAATTTTATTGCGGCTCTGTCGAAGATAACAAGAATTTCCTTTAAACATGGTTCAATATTGCCGAAGTCCCAAAGAGCTCTTAAATAAGTAGTGCCAGCCGCCGGGTAAAGATATTCGCGCCCGCTGAGGGTCGTATAGGCAATCTACGTTGCACAGCTCGGCTTGTTGCCTTGACGACGTTCCGCAGGCGCAACTGATGTCGGCTAGTTTACTTACACGATTTTACGAAGAATGGAATGTATGGATGCTCATTTATTAATGCTCATTTGAAGGTATAGTTTAACCGTTTAAAAGGCCGATTCCGATACAAGTGGCGTTCTCGTTTGGTTACAAGACGCTCATCCCCTGAAAATGTCTAGCGGATCATTTCGGGTAAAAATGTGGCATCCGTTACACTTATTGTACAACTGTAATTTTGACATCAAAACTTATTACAATATTTCACTTTTGCGATGACTAAGCAGACTAAGGTCGGAGCTGGATCGGAGCTGCCAGCTTTGTTTCAGTATACAGTAAAAAATATCAAGTCTGAAGTCAAAACCACAGTTTTAAATCTTACGGGCAGTTTTAAATGTTACGGGCAGTTTTAAATGTTACGGGTGCTATTCATCACCCGGAATGACCCATAACGGCATATTTTCATTGGAAAAAAGACGATTTCCCTATAGCCAGATTCAAAATGACTGCATGAAAGACAATCTCAACTCAATTTTCTCCTCCAATGCCAGCGTTATTTCTCATATTGTATGATGTGGAGACCCAGATAACAATATCAGGCTTGCCGATCTGGCTTAAAAGGCCTTTGTAAGACAGTCTTTCATTCCTGCCTTAAGAGTTTAAATAGTTACGGTCGCGGATCCCAAAAGTTCTTTTAAGCTCGTCTTAAACCGTCTTAAACGTCTTTAAGTCGATTTAGAAGACACCTTGTATTCCGTCTTAAATCCGTCTTCCAAAGTGGGATTTAAGACGTCTTTCGATCCAGTTACAAGGCGTCTTTAATCGTCTTAAATCTGTCTTCAAAGACGTCTGAAAGACGTTTTCAAGACGACTTGAATACCGTCTTCGAAAGTGGTTTAAGACGTCTTTTATCAGACTTATAAAGCGTCTTTAATCCGTTTAAAGCCGTCTTCAGCAAGATAGCTAGAAGTGACTCCAACGTTTTCAAGTCTAAATATAATTTGCAAAATCACATTTTTTTTTTTAAAAATTCGAAAATGACGAAAATGTCCACACTTCGAAATTTGAAAATTACCAATTTTTTCATAAATTTTGAAAATTACGAAAATTTCATTAAGTTGAAAATTACCAAGATTCGCTCAAATTTTTAAAATTACGAATTTTCACAAATTTTGAAAATATTGACTATTTTCAAGCAAGTTGGAAAGCTAGGCTTCCTCGAGACGTAACCTATAGAGCATTGTGACCGACGCCTTTCATATGTCTTTAAGACGGATTCGTAAGACGGTTTTCAAAGTTGTCTTATAAGACGTCTTTAAGACGGATTCGTAAGACGTTTTTAAAGTTGTCTTAAAAACGTCTTTTAAAACGGATTCGTAAGACGGTTTTTGAAGTTGTCTTAAAAACGTCTTAAAGACGGATTCGTAAGACGTCTTCAAAGACGTGTTTGGGCGGAACTAGAGACGTCTTTAAGACGGATTAAAGACGGATTTAAGACAACTTTACTTGTCTTATAAGACGTCTTTAAGACGGATTGAAGACGGTTTTTGCTAACTGGGGATGAATGAAAATAAATTTGAGCTTTTAAACCCAAAAGTTTAAAACTTCAGCAAGATTTTTTCTTGATTTGGAAGCATAGTAACAGTTGAGAATTCGCCAAAAGTTTATCAGTATTGACGAGCTCCGTCTCTGCACCTCTGAAACGAACTTTATCTATGTAGCGACCGAAGCATATCAGTTTTGTCTTGATTTGAAAGGAGTGAATATGAAAAAGTTGCCAAAATTCATCAGAAATGAACTCCGAATTTGCACCTCTATAACAAGTATAGCGGCCGAAGAATTTCAGGTGCAATTAATGCAGTTTCGCGGGTAGTACGCATGATCCCGATATCGGGTATACTATACATATATATAGCTATGGCTGTTTAGCAGAGAAGACTCTGAACTGAACTTGTCCAATTGATGAGGCGCTTAAAATCTGTACCGAGGTGACAAAGCGTAAAAAGTCGACTACCGACTACCGGATAAAACAGCGGGAGGGGGGGGATTAGAGATTCGGCTTGGCTCGCAGTAGTCGCGATGTGACGACGAATGACGGCGGAGGTGCGCGGTAGATGAAGGATTGAAGGATGGATGGACCAATCTCTTATTCTCTTTCAGTGCACAGCATCCATCTCAACTCAACTCAACCGGCCATCTCTGTCTGTGCTTATACATACCGTGTGCATACGGAACGTCCGTCGGTTGGGGCGCCAAGTGCATCAATGCAATGATCGAATTTAGAATAGACGCAGATGGCACACATACGGTACAATATGAGGAACAGTCCAACCTACTGCAAAACACTCTATGTGAGATGAAATTGTGCATAAATGCAAGAGACGCTTTGCAAATTTGCAGCAGACGAAAAAAAAGAACCTCCGTTTTCGCTACTTACTCTCCTCCGACCGACACTTTTTTATAGACCTTGAAACAACACGCATCTTGGTGGAGAGGGCTCGCGTGCCAACGTAAACAAAAAAGTGTGTAGCACTGGACAGCGGTGCCAAATTTCGTTAGTGTTTTTTAGAGGTTTTTTAGTTTAATTTCGACAGGATTAGCAATTTATTCGACTCGGATTTACAAAGTTTGGGCTATAAGCTGGGATGGGAAAGAAAGAGAAGAAATTTGACTGATTATTTGATCCGAAATCGACCAAATGCGATGGGTTCATCAACCCGCTCAACCCGCGGTATAAAAAAGCTCGCGTTAAAAAAATATCACGTAGTTCAATCTTTCTGCCACAGAGGTCGCTCGCGCTATCGACGCGGGAATCGCGTATTTTTTCAAACGCCGAGAAGCTAACACGAATTGCAAAGAACTGGTGAAGCTGCAGCAAACTCAGGTTGATGGATCCTGAACGAAAATCAGTTCTGAAAGAAACAGTTGAGGATTTTACTACCTATTATATAGATGTTCTGCGTAATAAATACGGTCGACATGATTAGGTGATTTAAAGGAAAATTTTGACAGGCAGCAACTAAGCTCAAGACATTAAGCTCAACCCTTTCAATACCATGCTCAAGTAGACTGATTTCCATAGTTCTATCTTCATTTCCTTACTTCCTTATTTTGATCTTCGTTACACGATTTCAATTTCTTACTCATAATAAAATCGATCATAAACTGTAGACATCTAGGTAAAAATGTTCTCTTAGGCTCCTTCAAATATCGGAATAGGCAAAAAAAATACATACCACAGAGTAAAAATATTTAACTTCCCAGCGAGCGCTCGTTGCTGTCTTCTAATACAACCAGGGCCCTGTTCCACCAAAAGTATAAGTCCGAGTACAAGTTGTACTTACAAGCGTTTCTTAATGCTAGTAACGCTTGTAACTACTACTGTAAGTACAAGTTGTACTTACAAGCGTTTCTTAATGCTAGTAACGCTCGTAACGCTTGTAACAACTACTTGTACTCGGACTTGTACTTTTGGTGGAACAGGGCCCTGACGGTAAAAGGGTTGATTTTCTTTACAAGCAGCCAGTACTAAATAGCATTGTCATAACTCTAACATACTGATTACCAATATTTAGATTATCAATGCTCAAAAATAGTTGATTAAATCCATTTTTTTTTTTCTTTTTTTTTTTTTTCAATTTTTCAGATTGAAGACATTTTTGGAGGAAAAGTCCATGATACAACAGGTGTCCTCTTCAGCTAAAAACCTCCATTTTATCACAGTACACAGTTTCCAGGGAGAGCACACCTGTTGTTTCATGGACCCTTCTTTCAGAACTTTCCTCAGTTATTGCTGTTCTTATGGTCAATTTCATCAATTTAAAAATAGTGAGTGCTTGTATTTTTAACAGATTTTTGCTTCCGAGAAAACCTGGTTTTTACTTGCTAATTCAAGAGCTGCTCGAATTGTTTTAGAATTTTTGCATGACAGTTTCCAGGATAATGGGCAGTTGCGTAGCGTGCCATTCATCCATTCAAACCCATGAAAAAGATCAAACTTTTGGGTGTTCGGTGAACACCTTTGCATTCAACCTTTTACAAGGGTTTAAATGGACACAGTACAACGTTACCAAATGGCATGCTACACCGCTGACAATGGGGTACTTCCTAACTTTAGCTGTAAGCGATTGAATAGTTGAGAGTACAATGAAACAAAAATTACAATAAGCACATTAAAAAATTATGAAATTCACTCATAAACTCTCGAAATGACTTAAAAGTTTAACGCCTGATAGCGGAACTTCGCATCTGTACCACGGAAGATTCCTATCTCATTTGAGGCTTTCCTCTACGTTTCTATAGAGAGAGTGACAAGTTAGACAGGAATCCCCCATTAAAAAGCGAAATTGGCTGAACTATGCAACTATCATAGGAGAGTCCTACCTAATCCGTCTCTCTTTATAGAAACACACAGAGGAAAGTCTCAAGTAAGATAGGAATCTCTTAAGGTACCTGAGTAGCTCCACCATCACGCCTTAAACTTTATAATTATTTTGTGAGTCTCAGTGAATTTCGTAATTTTTTATTGTGCTCTATGTAATTTTTACTGATTCTTCCGCAAGAATGAACAACTCAATCGCATACAGCAAAAGTTGGCAAGAGCCACAGTATGACTGTCAATAAGGCAGTTTCGGCATTGTCGGATCCAGCCCCCTCGAACAGTAGGGGGGGGACTTGGGATTTTTGCCCCCAATGACCCCCCTTTCCTTTTTCCTCTATTTCTCCCATCCTTCCCCCTCTCTTTCCCTTACTTCGGCCAAACCGGGGGAGGGGAGGAAGGGATCCCCCCTGCCAATGAGTTTCGGAAAGACCATTCAGGCCCAGGTTTTGGGCTCATGAAAAATGCAGTAGAGCTCCTTTTAGAAGCAGAGGCAGAGCTCAACCATGATAATTTATTTACAAAAACGGATAGATACAATCCTGGTGCTTAGACTGAAAGACAAAGCTAGGAATAGAAAATGCCGTTCAGAGACGTTTGAAAAAATCAAGGTTCTGCCAGACAGGGCTCATCAGTAGCAAAATGCTTCTAGTTTATTTCCTACTTAAGTCTATTACACTGGTGAGCCCTGATTTTAAGAATCTTGAGCTCAAGAAACGTCTCTGATTTGCGTTCCCAATTTTCACGAATGTGCCACTGATTAGGATGATTCCAGGGTCGATTTTTTCAAACCGCGGACACCACCTCGAGCTGCTCAAAAAGTCAACAGTTTTTGGATAAAATTTATGAATTTACCCTAGAAGTTCAAATTTGAGGAACGTCAGCACCTTCAAGCATACTTCAGGAAGATACCCTGAAAGTTTTAAGCTGAAACACTAAAAAAAAAGGCAGAAATTATGAAATACAAAAAGTCAATGAGTGCGAGTGAGACAGATCGACATATTATCACTCGTCCTCACTTGCACTCACTAAGCTTATGGCAAAATGAAATTCATTATTTACAGCTTTTATTCTCAACCAATTTCGCTTGGTTTGGGCTAAACAAATCCAAAAAAAAAAAAAAAAAAAAAAAAAAAAAAAAAAAAAAAAAAAAAAAAAACTACAAAGATGCTGGCATTCTTGGATTCGATGTTTTTTATTTGTTTTCAATTTAAAATGCCAAAAACACCATTTTTCCCAAAAGCGACTAATGGTACTATCCATCGGAAAAAATCTGTAAAAATTTTGCCTGGAATCACCTTAAGTACGATGAAACGACTGAATTTCAACACAAAATTACTTCAAGTCAAGCTTTATTAGTTTTTTTTCCATTTCTATTTTGTTAAAAAAAAAAAAAAAAAAAAAAATTACAACTTACAACTTGTTAAGTTAATACAATTATTGTTTATGTTACAATTAAACTTAACTGAATGTAAAAATTACTATCTGTACACTTACACTAAAGCATTTTTAGCAGCACAAAACTTCAATTTTACTAGAGAAAGAAGAAAAACTTCACTCCTTAATAATACACGAAAATTATAAAAATAGTTTTTCAATTGATTTTACTGCACATTCAACTTTATATTTTGGCAAATCTCTGAAAAGGAGAAAGATGTAAATAAAAAGACATTCAATCTTGACATCTCCAATGGTGATGGGACCTTTCTTCGCAGTAAATGAAATTGAATAAAGATAACAAATCAGTGCTGTAAACACTACAGTTTGCTTTGAGAACATCTTAACATTACTATACATTATCATTTGAAAATACAGAAAAACAATATAATTACAGAGATACACAGCATATCTGGAAAAGGAAGACCACACAGTGCTTACTATGTGTCATCTCAGAAACAAGCCTTTCATCTGACCAGTGGAGTGATACTTAGGAGCTCTCTTCATCTACCTTTATACTTCTTCGTTTTCCTCCAAACATCTCCTCCCTCTTACTTAAGAATTTAAGGTGATTCTTCAGCGTTTAGTGCCGATTTCTGCCACCAGAACGCTACTGTTTGATTAATATCAAATTACAGGCCGAAAGTAATTTATGTTTAAGAAAACGGCGTGTCCGTTACTAGATAATCATCTGAAGAACATCTTTGCAGAATATCTCATCAATAACTTCAAAAATAAGGCTGAAAGTACCAACAGATGGAATATTGCAAATCGATTCTTGTATCGAAATGCCATTTTTTATTTGTAGTTACTTTCAACCTTATTATTGAAGTTATTGTTAAGATATTCTGCACAGACGTTTTTCAGTCGAGTATCTAGTGACTGACACTCCGTTTTCTCAAATATAAATTACTTTTGGCCTGAACTTTGACATTATTGGAACGATAGCACTCTGGTAGTGAAAATCTAGTAGTATAGTCCGTTTCATTTAAATAGAAGCTTGAGCTCGACTCTTTCCCCTACGAGTTTTACCCTCACTCTCATACCTGTGATGACTCGAGACCTGCCCCATCGGTCGGGGATTCCGTCCGTCACAATGGACTAGCCTTTGGATAGCTGACTGTCCATTGTAACGGACGGAATCCCCGACTGATGAAACAGGTCTTGAGTCATCACAGGTACGAGAGTGAGGGTAAAACTCGTAGGGGAAAGAGTCGAGCGCAAGCTTCTATTTAAATGAAACGGACTATAGTAGTAGTAGTAGTAAATTTCAGCAGCCCAAACCTTGCGGCACTAAACGCTGAAGAATCACCTTAAATAGGTCTGATGCCAACTTTTGCTACAGTGTTACTATGTGCAGGTGCTAGGTTGATTCCTTTCATGAAAATTACATTAAAAGCATCCAAAAATTTTACAAATCTTTTCATGAACTCACCAAAGGTGTTTTAAGAGAAACACAAAATGGCGGTTAAATGGGCAGATCACAATAGGGGATTTCCATCTAAAAGCAGTTTTTTCTATGATGAATCACACTATTCTCAGCATAAAAATTTGTGTTTAGATGGGACTAACCCTTTGACCGCCATCTTGGGATTTTGTTTAGATGCATTTTCTGAGCTTATGAATCAGTTTTGGAATTTTCTGATGCTCCCAATGTTACTTTCAAATCATTTTACACCCAAATGACCCCTCGTTTTAGCAAAAGTTTGCAATGGACTCATTGCGTGGTCAAAAAATTTGATTTCTGAAAACCAAGGGATAGAAATCAGAGGGTTTAAAAGAACTAACCCATTAAATAGTGTAGCACAAAAATCCAGAGCTGAAAAACATTTTTCATTTCAAATTCCGTACAGGAAATTCACTGAAGTTGCTGTGTGCTCCTCTTGCAATAGACAAACCCAGCGATAATCATACAAAACGTTGCTTTTGTCCACTTCAACCAAAGCTGCCATTTGACGGATCTTAAAAGGAATAAACATTACACTGTTCAAGTCAGCAGTGTGACCACAAACCGTTAAAATACTCTGACCTGTAACCATTTTGTCCATTAATGGATACACTTCTTTCATTCATCTTCTTTAATTTTTAATTTTTCACCATTTTCATTTCTATTGCTTCCACTTTCCTTTCCTCTTATTCTCTTAATTTTTATTTTTATTTTTATTTTTTCTTCCTCAAGGGTGTCAAACTCGATAAAGTAATGTCATTATACTAAGTATAGTATCGTTTATTCTAGATGTAACTATATATAATTATATGTATCTATATATTAAACGCATGTTTCTGCCACAGAAACGTGCTTGCACCAGATAGGGCAATAGTTGCCCAGTAAGAAAATGTTAGAATAAGTATTTAGAATAAGCAAATAGTTAAAAGATTATGGATTAATTTGTGTAAGACGAAGTAGCCATTAATAAAAAAGTTAAAAAAAAAAAAAAAAAAAATGGATACACCTCTGTTGACTTTAAATTCAATGGAATTTTGATACTCGCCGCTGATTTCATCAAAAAAGATGTCAGATTAGAGTATTTTCAAGCATTATAGTCATACTGTTGAACCAGATAGAGTAATCTTTTGTCAAACAGTGGAATGACCGGAGAATTAGGAAATTCTTTTTCAGATCCGCAAAACAGCAGCCTTAATTTAAATCCATTCAAAAGACCAAAACCAAGGGTTTCTACAGTGTGCCCAAGACTTCGATTTTTTCAAGGGTTTAAAAGGAAAAAATGTGACGTTGCCAAACTGCACGCAACACCACTGAATATACCTACATATTTATCTGATAATCACAATAATTACTTGAAAAAAAAGGAAAAAAATAGATGAATAGAAGTTAAAAAACAGAAAAGAGATGAAAGGAGAAATAAATTGGCCTCCAATTGAGTAATTAAAAGTACTCCATGAGACAAAATGTCAAAGGCAGGACTTTGGAGCGGGCGCCACCGTTAAAATCAAAATTTGCTCTCACGGCATAAAACCATGAGAAAAACTTCAAGACTAGTAATTTGTCACTCAAAAACTGATTACATTGTTTTCTCACACAGTCAGAAATTGATTAAAATCTCTACAATTTTAATAATTACAATCAGCGAGCTGATCGAAGACTTCATAATTAATCCGATAAATAAAACTAAATAAATATAAATGCCACTATTGGGTGAGGAACCAACTTAGAGCAGATGTCTTCCAAAAACCCAACTGTTTAGTCGCTCGTTATGTAAAGGTGTCTCTGGAGCAACCTTTACTTAACGAGCAACTGAACAATGGTTTTTGAATGACAACCTCCCTGAATCAGTCTCTCACCCAATAGCATCACTTGTGTGTGTGTTTTTTTTTTTTTTTTTATCATCCATCCCTTTAACTATTAAGTCTCCAATCCACCCTCAGGGCTTTAAGCAACAGCAGCTCCCTAAAGAGCTCACATTGCAATAATACAAACTGTCACGTTTGAAATAAATGTCTGACTGATCGAAAACACTTGAGGTCAGTTTTTGAGCGATAAATTACTGGTCTTCAAGTTATTCTCAATGTTTTGTGCTGCAAGAGACTCAAATTTTAATTTTAACCGTGGCTTCAGCTCCGAACTCCTAGTCAAAGGTTAACATAGAGAGGAAACAAAAATCAATGCAAGCTGAGGAAAAAGAAAAGAGGAAATCTTCAATATAGTATTAACGTGTTTAAAAAAGAGAAAAAAAAAATTTGGATTAAAATAGATGATATTCATTTGAATATTGCTTTCAAACAAACGGTCAAATTTACAAATCAAATCAGTGATTCTTCATTTAGTTCACGGATGGGTTTTTTATTTCTTTCAAATTTAAACACAAATCATTTCAAAGAGCTATTTGCATCTCCGGATTCAACGCTTCTTACGAGAGGTATTAGAAGTACTTTGTATGAGCCACCACATTCTTGCTAGATTTTGTAGACTATCTTAGATTCTAATGTCAAGAAAATTGTTTAACTTGGCAAGTTTGCCCCTTATCAAAACTTCTTAAACCTTGTCAAAGAGAAGTGTCTAGTTCCAAGCTCTTCGAAAGAATTCCAGTTTATCAATAACAGTTCTTGAAATTAGAGCCTTTGGATGGACTCAGATTGCTACGAACAGAGAACACTCGGAAACAGGAAAGAATTCAGATGATGGCGTCTTTTCAACATACGTCAACAGGAAGGGTTGATCAGATCTCTGATTACAGTTGCTGGCCAAGAAATTTCAACAGTTCAAAATTCATAGAAATCATGCACTTTTCCGACAAAGAGTTTGGAACTTCAAAATGCTTTGGAAAATATTTCAAAAGAAATTAACCTTAAAGTGTTTCTGAATTGAAACTTACGTAGCCTTCACAGTGCACGTACGGAGGACGAGGGTCCGGAAAACATTGCAAACATAAAATTGGGTGTGAAGTGCTCCACAATGTTACATTCTATGATTTTAGGAAATTAGAACTGCAGAAAGTGAAAAATGAAAGATTTTTTCCACACTTTCACACAAATGTATCTCCAAAACAGTGAAACTTTGGAGAAAACCAAGCACCTTCGTTCTTAGCTCACTAGAGTCCTTTCGAATCCATCTTAAAAACACAGAAGTTCAGAGTCCCACGCACATACCCCAAAATGTAAAGTTGCAGGCAACATTTTCCAAAAGAAAGTAATAAGTAATCTTTGATTGTTTTCCTGGACCTTGACATGCTATTTGATAGATTTCCCATGATGCACCCATCAATTTTAGCACAACTTTCAGGCTCACATGTTACATCTAGCTCATAGTTCCAAACTCGTATCTTACAGGATGCTTAGGATTTAATTTTTCTCGTGAGTCTTGCCTATAATTTACAAATATACAAATACAGAATATACAAATATACAGGATTAATATAGGGGCCCAGTCAAGAGAACATTTCGACCGTTTATTCTTGGGTAAGTCATATTTCAGCGTAAAAATGATGTTCAAGCACAAGCAAGGTTTTTGAAATGAGTTTATTTGCTCACTCCAGGGGGAAGAGTTTTGAAAAAAGACATTCAGACTCTAATTACCATTAAATGAATTACAAATAAAATTAAAATCTGTGAAACTATAATTAAAGTCCAAGAGACTAAAATTAGTTATCATTAGGCTCATTTATGACATTGAATCAATTCAAGATGTCTTATAATGACAGGCTCCATTCAATTCTAATTACCATTAAATTAATTACAATTAAAATTAAAGTTTGGGAAACTATAATTAAAGTCTAAAAGACTAAAATTACAGTCTAAGAGACTAAAATTAAAGTCATCGTTAGGCTCATTTATGACATTAAATCAATTCAAGATGTCTTATAATGACATGCTCCATTCAATTCTATCACTCTTAGATGGAATACTCAAAAATAAACGGACTTAAGCAGTTTATGAATCTTGGTTTGAGATGCACTCTATCACAAAGTGGCATCAGGTGACTATATTTAAGACTAATCATGCAGTTTCACCATCATGCTAGTATTTTAAGTTAACGCGAGAGATCCAGCAATCTGGCAACTGTGTACTGTTCCCATTTGAACGCATGAGAAACAATCAAGAAGTAAAAGAGTCATGGCCCCCTCAAGAATCGATTGTTTCTCATACCTTCAAATGGAATGAATTCATGGTTGCCAAATTGCTAGATCTGCTCACGAATCTTACGGACAAGAGAAACAATCATCCTCTCCTCCAAAGTCGAGCAATAGTACACAAGTACCGTTCTTCGACACGGCTCTTCCAAATAATGACAGAGAACAAAGAATAAAATGAAAGACTGACTGAAAGAATTCAAACTTCGTTATGAATATTAAAATGAGAGAATTTACAAAGGAAACGAGATAAAATCAGGAGAAAAAAGAAAAAGAAAAAACTTCAGTAATTGATTGAATAACTGAAGATACCCAACCAAGGAGTATGATAAAAAATTCCGAGTTTGGAAAAACTGAAAAACTTCCTTCGTGGATGATTCGCTTGATGACGGAAACATTTTTTCTTAATTCAACAAAATATTGTCCGGTGTGCTGTATTCACCGACTCTGGAGTGTATATCAACTGCTTGAACTGCAAAATGATAGCGATGACCAGATACAAACTGAAAACGAAACAATTCAAAGCAAATGATCAGATTAGAATTCAATTTTACGAGAGGAACATACTGTTTCATTGAAACCGTTGGTTAGTTTCTTTTTATTTGTCAGTAGGAATAACCCTCGTCACTCATCAGTCAGTAAAATTTTTAACAAAGTATTTACTATTTATAATTATCATGGCAGGTGTGGAAAATGTGCCCAATCTGACAACCACAGGGACAAGTGAAAATGTGAAACGCTCCACAGCCTGCGTGTGAGAAGAGTCAGAACCGTGCCAATCAATTCCATCTACCCCCTCTTCAAACCCAGTCTTCAAAGCCCAGCATTGCTGCATTGCGAACTGACAGGTGAGAGGGATGAGTTGACTGAAGCTGTCTCTCTCTCTTTGCGCATGCGCACAAGATTGTTTTTCCCCCTCCGGAGGACAGGTTGGTCCGGACACTGTAAATATCATTCTTTTGAGAATACTCACTTGGGTAGCAGCCTGAGGAGTGGACCAGCGTATCTGGAAATAATTCGTATATTTCGTACAGAGCTGTGTCCTCTCTCTCTTGATAATACTTGGTGTTTATTCAATGATTTGTAATTAATCAATTTTATGGTATGTCCATGTTTGAATATATTTCTTCCTTCTATTTCTCAAATGCCGTCTCTCTACAATTATTTAAATTTCATTTAAGTATTGTAACGTGACAGACCCCCAGCATACTTTAAATTTAAAAACTCCCGCGTTCCCGGTCTCTGCCTATCAATCTCCGCGAGGTGACGCCATTGCTGCGTCCTCTCGCAAAGAGGGGTGGACTGAGCCCGGAAACTGGTGTCTCTCTCTCAACTCACTCTTTTCACTCGTGTGTAGATCTCCATAAGGTCAGTTCGCGTCCGTCGATCTGTTTTCTATGATGTGAGTATTCTTAAGGCTTCCACCCCCTTCTGGGGTGAAATTACTTAACTTTCCATTTGTTTAGAGCATTAGCTGTGTGTGGCCATCCGGCCCCCATAAAATGTAAATCGCTTTCTAAGTATTTATTACAGTTTCCCTTCTCATCTCCGGGACAGGCCTGAGGCCTGATCCTTGAGGCAGGCCCTAGGCCTGTCTCAGAAATAAAGTGCTTCGACGTTTCGCTTTTCGTGCTCTCGCAAAGTTGATTCGCTTTAGTATTGTATCCCTAACCTAGGGCACGAGTATTCGGCACCCAGGGTTTCAACTTTCAAGATATTTTAAGCAAGGAATCCCTTCTGATTCAGTAATGCAGGCTACAAGGCATCGGCACCCAGGGTTCCAGGACACCCTCCCCACCAGATTTTCTACCGAACTACACACATCCATTTGATAATTGGTGGTTACTGGACCATCACAATTGTATGCACAGAATCAAAATCGTACCTTTGTTAGAGTGCACGCCATGGGCAGTGGAAGAGCTTTGACATCTCCAACTTTCTTCCATAGCTCTGTACTAGGAGGGTCTGAGCCTTCTTGATAGGCAAACAATTGGTAGCTCACAATCTCAGCATATTTCTCTTTGTCATATCCATTCAAGGTCCAAGAAAGTGTAATACCTGAAATCAGAGCAAAATATGTTAAATTCTTCAACTTTCATGTTTGTAGTCTCCATACGTATTATTGACATTGTAATTTTGCTTTCGAATAGTCAGCAAAATATTAACGCAGTTTAGCAGAAATGGGTCGGACAGCGAATAGTCGATTTTACAAGGGGAGCTTAAAACTGCATTATTTTCTAACTTAACTGCATTTCCACAGCCGCAGCCTGGAATTTGTGTTTCTTTCTCTTAGCCCATTTGATTGCATGCATAAGAAAAGGATGGTAAGGAGAGCTGTCGCGCAACTTCAGCCCCTGTTTCTGTTCTTTTCTATCACATGTGAGCATGTGTTTGATAAAGAGTGAGAAACACTAATTCCTGACTATTGTTTCTGACTACAGTAAAACTTCTAAATAACGTTCTTCGAAATAACGTCGATTTTCGCCGGTCCCGGCAGAATTGCCATACTTTCCATGTAAAAAAAATCCGTAATAACGTCGCAGATTCTCGGAATAACGTCCTTTTTTTGCCGGGCCGGAGGAAAAAAGTACCAAAATTTCGTCGGAATCGCGTCAACATTCGTAAAAAGTACCAAAATTTCGTCGGAATCGCGTCAACATTCGTCGGTCAACCGCAAGGATTAATTCCAGGTCCACCCCAACTTGTGGCGCTGCGTGGAGACTAGAGGAACTGATCGGTTCGTGGGAAGGGAAGACAAAAGCGGAGAGTGGGGAGTGTTGAGGAAGAGATGAGTGGAGTCACACTTGTTTGGGAAAGGGGAAGGGGTAAACTCGTAGGTGTGATGGATGCACTGCCCGCGGCACCGAAGATAACTGCCCCGTCACGGAAACGCTGACGCTAGACGAAATAATTGATGCCCAGCAAGCAAGAAATGAGCAGGAGGAGGCAGTTGAAGATTCCGATGACGTAGAGGAAATTCCAGTCACCTCAGCAGAAGGGATTGGAGCATTGGATGTACTTAAGCGGCTTCTTTGTCAGACGGGTGGCGATTCCCAGATTTTTAACGCTTGCGCAAAATTAGAGGCGCACATTGTAGAATCCATTCTAAAAATGTCCAAGAAGCAAAGTACCCTCGATTCATTTGTTGTAAAAGATAAATAAACAGTTGTTTTTGTTCCACCTCTCTGGTTTTATTTACGAAAGAATACTCCTTTAACCCAGTGATGGTTGGGGGGGGGAGGGGGGATAACACGATTTTCAACATTCGGCACTTGTTTCGCATTTCTAGCTGCATTTTTTTATGTTTTTTGATATAACGTCGATCTCGAAATAACATCGATTTCCGCCCGTCCCTTGAAAAACGTTATATCGAAGTTTTACTGTATTGCATTTGTCCCCTAATTTTAGCACATTTCAACAAAATAGTTTGGAATTTATGTGAAATTATTTATTTATTTAGCGTCTTTATTTACAAAAAAGCTCAAAAATTAAACTTAAAATTTTGCCAGATGTGCTATTTGATTCTTTAATGTGAAACTACTGTACTGACCCGTAGATAAACCGCATTCCAAATTTTAGAGGGGTGGAGAAAAAAATTCCCTTGCGTGTAATTTACATTTTATAATGGTTGAAGATCAAAAATCAGAAATCCAATACAAAAGGACATTTTAGTCGTAAATTTCCAAACAGTGCCTGTTGCGTCTAGCAACAATACTAAATTCATATTTTAAATGAAAACAAATGGAAAATTATAACTAATTTATTGTATTTTTGATTATATTAGATTGTTCTGATACATAGTCACAAGCACGGTCAGAACCTTCTTCAGAGGTTAACATCTTTTTCTTTTAGGTCTCCTACGTATCCGTAGAGACGTGTTGTTGACATTGTTGAGCGTGTTGACCACTAAAGCGTGCTTCAACAGTGCCTACTGCAAAATTTGAATCTGATTTCTTATGGGTGAATCCATGAGAATGAGCAAGATATAGCACTAGTTTGGATCCAATGTTGATCGTGACATCGAAACTAAACAGGTCTATACAAGTGCAGAATTGATCAGAGATGGCAAAGCCCAGGGGTGCAAAATGTGCCCGATCTAGCGATCTGCGGATCGCGTGAAAGTGAGGAAATTTTTGGGAAAGTGAGGAAATTCATCCAATTTTTTTTTTTTTTTTTTTTTAAAATAATGGCAATAAGAATTTCCCAGGAAAATAGAGTAAAAAATGGGAAAGTATCAATCATTTTGCGAACAAACGGTGTTCAAATGTTAAAATAACCAAAAAAAAAAGTCATCACTTTCAAATTTTTGTGAGGAAATTTTTTAAAATCCTGTGAGGAAATAAGTCATGGATCGCGTGAAACTTCTGAAGTTTTGGAACATTTTGCACCCCTGGCAAAACCATCGCTGACTCAATTTCCAATTTTTGTGCAGTAAGCACTGTTTGGAACTATACGACTCATTTAATCTGAACATCACAGGGCTTGTTATCTTTATCCAATCTTTTTCACACTCGGTCAAGAATCTGACTCTTCATCACAACTCAATCCAACTTTGGATTCATCTTCAAGGTTTTTTTTTTATAATTTATTTACAAAATACGAAGATTGAACAGCTAAGAAAAAAGTATTCCAGGCGCAGATAGATCCATAAAAACAAAGCTTGGAGACTTACCGGTTCCATTTTTCCCGATTCGAAGAGTCGGTTTTGGTGGTCTTGCTTTCCATTCTAAAGATGATGTTTGTATAGGTATGGGAGGCAACGGAGCAGGATGCACTCGGGTCTAAAAAATAAAACGGAAAAAAAGAATGAAAATAACAATGAGAAAAGTTTTTCTTTTTCCAGGTTTGTGCGGGATTACCCTAAGGACTTTGGCCTTGGTCTTGAGGACAAACAGCCACTTTCATCAGAGATTATTGGGATACGTATTTGATTATTTTTTATTCATTCAATTTGGATAGCCAGAAGATTAGGAGAGATAAGGTAGGATAAATGAAAGATTACGTGAAGAGAAACATCCATGTCCCTCTGCAGTAAAAAGTCTGAGATTATCAAAACTTGTAGCCGTGGCCAGGATATGATGAGAAAAGTTATAAATTAGCTCTTCTTGCAACGGGTACTTTCTGATTTAAAAGGTCCTATATACTCCTCAATTGTGATGAGTTCGGTAAAAATTGTCCTTGATTTCATGAGGATGGGAAAAAATGTATTGATAGGAAAATAAAATTCTAATGAGTAAACATTAGAGATACAAGTTTTAATTAACATTTTTTATCCCACTTTGTCCGACAAATCAGGCTTTCAATATAGCTATCTTCAATTCATAGTACTTGCAAGTTTGTGCAGTAAAATTGCATACTTAAAGAAATGCAGGCGTTTTCTGTAGTGAAAATGACCCCTTTTGAACAAGTTTCTACAGTGAATATCTCCAAAACTTATCTTATGATTGAGTTATTGCCGTCAGCACTTTTGTCCAGCATCTCTTACTTTTTAATTTAAGTAGTAGTAGTAAAGTCCAGCCGTCCAAACCTTGCGTTCGTTATGCTTGTATTTCAAAGCGAACGACTGGACTGAGAATACAAAAAGGGAATAGGAAGGAAGGGAGATACCTACCAAGGTACCTCACTGTGAGGAAAGAGGACAAGAGGGATACCGCACCAAGCGTGACACCCTGAGGAAAGGAGATATCTCAAGAGCACACTAGGACTGGATCAAAAAATCAAAAGTCAATAAGGAGTTATTTCCCAAGAGACAAGAGCCAGCCAGGCCCTTTCAATAGAAACAGCTTGTTTTGCTGGTCCAGCAGAGTTCTTTTCGAGAACTGGAACGTAGTCGCATCATGCATTTCAGGACACTAAGCACAAAAGCGTGAGTATACTTAAAATTCTGAAGACGTCTCTCGGCTCTCTCAATATATTGTTTTAGTTTGGAATCCAGGAATTAGATTGATTTAGATGGTTTTTTTAAACATGAAATCCACATCTGATTGGTCAATTTAGAGTTTCCCGCTTCTCACTAAAACCGTCTACTATCTGCTGATGTACACCAAAGGGCAGAATGAAAAACTTACCACGACTCTCTGAGGAACTTGTTTTAAAGCAGAAATCTTCTGACCGGGGCTCAAAGTCATTGTCGGTCGAATTACTTGTTTAAACTGGGCAGCATTTGTTGTTACCAAATGAAATTGGTTACCGCTCAACACACCTAAACAATAACGGTGAAAATGATTATCTTGAAGAACTGTGAACCTGAGAAAAAGATTAAGATCCAGGGTCTGGGTCCTGAAAATTGTTCTGAACCCAGTCTAGAACTCGGTCCAAGACAGGTCCGGACCTGGGCCCGCATGACTTCACTTCATATTTTACCTTATTTTCTCAGATAATAAAAATACTTTGCCGATTAAGGAATATTAATGAGAAGATATAAAAGTGATTGAATCATTAAGTAAGTCAATGAAATTTTAATGCAAAATGATTAATTATGAATTATGAATTTTGACCATTCATGATTTTAAAAATTTGTCTCCTTAGCTACCAATTTTTCATTGAAAAAGGTCTCTATGAGACTTCGTTATTCGTGCAGCACTTTTACACAACAGATCTTTTTGAACGGTGGGTGGATATCATTATTCTGGGCTGATTTAAGAGCCTCGGACCCATTCAAGACCAGTTCATGGGGGGTCTGCCAAATACCTGGTCCGGGTTTGGAGGTCAAGAGAAGTCCGAGTCCAAAACTCTGTCAAAAATAGAGTCCGGATCGTGACCGATGGGTTGGACCTAGACCGGTCAACAGCCCTGTTTGAGAGCATTTGTTTAGTTTCTCTTCTTTTTCTATTGTATTTGATATGCTGAGAATTAATGATAGTCAAAAATCATATAAATAAACAGCATTTTTGGTTAGTATTTTATTTTGGGGAGACATAGAAACCACCGGATTCTAACTTCCTTCGTAATTTTACATTTACTTTGAAACTATTGAAATTTTACAGTAGGCTGGTTACAGAATGTTTTTGTAAATTTTCATCTAAATTCAAATAGCTATGATCGAACATTCCAATTTTTCTCAACATTCACTCATTTTACCCATTTTCCCATTGATTTCAATGGAATTTTTTTTATTTATCATCCATAACTTGCCTACAATTTAAAATGTCGAAAAAACAAAAAAAGTACCTCTAGGGAATGATAAAAGCAACTTCTCAGCAATATTATTATTTATTATTATGTGTTTTGTTGTTCACTGCCAATCTATGGTTGACAGGTGTTAAGGTGTTACCCCTGGGGCGGGGCCAAACAATGGCCCTAAGCCTCAGGGCTTAGCACGATATACGTCGCACGATGTGCGAGGTGAGTTTACTACTGTATATTACATTTATTTTTACGCACATAAGACAGGGTTTGTGACCCTTTGAAGGCAGAATTAGCGCAACTTTGTCTGCACTGCCCTAGGAAAGGGACCCTTAGTATAATTAAAAAAAAAAAAAAAAAAAAAAAAAAAAAAAAAAAAAAAAAAAAAAAGTGTGTGTGTTCATGTCTATTCTAAGTCAATACTTTCCGGAGGATGGTGGCAGTTCCTAGGATGGCGGTTTTCTGAATACTGGCGAAAGATGTCCTGCCAGGGACGCGTTTAAGATGTGACGTCATCGCGGTCGTGACTACACCGGTGGCTCCGATTACTATCGGGACAACTGCGGTCTTAGTTTTCCACATCCTTTGGATTTCAATTTCCAGGGCCTTGTACTTAAGCAGCTTTTCGGCCTCTTTGTTTTTAACGTTCTTGTCCATCGGTATAGCTACATCGATGAGCAAACAGGGGCCGTCCTTTTGCTTAACTACTATGTCGGGGCGGTTAGCCGGAACGGTTTTATCGGTTTGGACCGGGCGATCCCACAGGATAGTGGTTTTCCCGTCCTCAGAGTTCACTACAGGCTTCGGCTGATGTTGGTACCACTTGTCTGTGTCAACAGGCGCGCCTACAGTCCTGCAGATCTCGTAATGTAGATGCGCGCCTACCCTGTTGTGCCTGTAGATGTACTCCTCCTTGGTGAGTACAGGGCAGCCTGATACAACGTGGCCTACGGTCTCATCGAACTTTCCGCGCATCCGGCACTTGGTCGTGCCGGGAATTTTGTGGATACGTACGGTTCGATACCGAGTTGCGAGTGCTTGTTCCTGCGCTGCTACGATCAGGCTCTCCGTTTCGCCTTTCAGGTACCCTCTGGTTAACCAGAGCATCGATCTGTTCCGGTCCAACCCCTCGTCCTCCAATTGCCTCGGGAATTGGCCGTGCATAGGTTTTTGGCTCCAAGCGGTTCTTGATATTTTTGCTGATGGCCCTTTTCACCGTGAGTCTTTCCTGCTGTTGTGTGTTCCCCGGTCGTGGAACGAACCCTTCTTCCGTGCTGTTCCGTACGGCTCCTTTGTTTATGCATGTTTTCGGGCCTAATTTCCTATCTTTATTCCTCACCATTTTCAACCGGGGTTATTTATTATTATTATTATTATATTATTATTTTGATGCATATGGACGATTGGTTCAAAAGTTATGCTACAGACATACAGCCATCTGCGCCA
This sequence comes from Trialeurodes vaporariorum, assembly GCA_011764245.1. Classification (NCBI taxonomy): domain Eukaryota; kingdom Metazoa; phylum Arthropoda; class Insecta; order Hemiptera; family Aleyrodidae; genus Trialeurodes; species Trialeurodes vaporariorum. Next base: position 32,844,145 of record VMOF01000320.1, on the reverse strand, counting down.
TGGCAATACTTTCTCAATTGCTAATTTTAGTTAATTGTGAGAAAGTAAAAATGGGTGAAATAGATGAAAAATAATTTCAAGCGGCAGATGGAGATAGTTGTAATTGAATTTTTGTTGTTGAACAGTTGCACCTCTTGATGTTGTAAATAAATAAATAAGATATCAGGGCCCAGTAAATGTACGGTGCACACGGTCCTCCGCCCAAAGTCCGCCCTAAGTACTTCAACAAGCATCGACCACCAGCCAACGGACCGCATTGGACCGTTTTAAAATGGCGAAACCACAAAACTAACCTCAAAATAGCACTTAGAGGGGTTAGAGAGGCTCTAGACCCGCCCCAAGTACCGTAAAGTTGGGAGCACACCCAACATTCCGATGTGCCGTTAGAGAAATTGGAGGTTAGAATCGCCATTTTTAGGTACGACCTAAAGCCCGTTTGAACTGTACATTTATTGGGCCCAGAGCGCTACTAACCAGTTTTGTTTTGAAGTTGAATAATTTGACCATTTTTGAGCTGAGTACCCAACACTCCTCTATTAGCCATTGCAGAATTAATTACACGAGTTCCTTGCTGCAAACAGAGACCAAAATATGGATACCAATTACAATTTTGTAATAGCAGTGATTCTTCTATTATTGCTGATTTGTAAGTCCTAAACAAATCATGATGACTAAAAATACACGATTATCGGAATATATCATTTCAGAAAAGGCCTTCCACCAGTATTAACACTTCTACAAAGAACACCGCAGGGCTCTTATGGGCGACCGGCTCTCGGTTAAATTTGATGAGATTTTAGTATGTTATTCTTCAGATTACTCTGAACAAAAGTCCTCACAGCCGCACCATCGCTTCATGTGCTCATTATCGAGATATTTAAGTTCAAGGTTGCGAGTTTATTCAGTACTTGATTCGACTCTAGCAGTGTAACTGGAGTTCATATACAAGGAAGCGAGACGAACGACACTGGGTATTCGAGGAAGGGAATTCGGATGTTTACCTTCACTTCCTCTCTGCACAAACGCTTGACCGAACCATTTCCTCGTCTCCCTCCTCCCTCCCCCACCCTATACGTTCCGACTCTTTCTCTCTTTAGTTCACATTCTTTCCCTATTATTTTATTTCACTCACAATCAGTCACACACACGCTCTCTGTCTCACTCATTCATTAACACACCTCTGTTTATGAGTCATTGTTGCTGCTTCTTTTGGACGCCGCAACCATTCATCATTTCACTCGTGCTTATCTATTCAATAGTTACTATTACTTATCATTGTATCATTTTGTTACTTTCCAAATAATAGGAAAAGAATGTGACCTAAAGAGAGAAAGAGTCCGGACATATAGGGCAGGGGATGGAGGAAGGGGACCAGAAAAAGGTTCGGTCAAGCGTTTGTGAGGAGAGGAAGTAAAGATTAACAATCGAATTCCCTTCCCCGAGTGCCCAGTGTCGTTCGTCTCGCTTCCTTGTACATGAACTCCAGTTACACTGCTAGAGTCAAATCAAGTACTGAATAAACTCGCAACTTTGAACTTAAATACCTCGAAAATGAGCACATGAAGCGATGATGCGGCCGTGAGGACTTTCGTCCAGTGTAATCTGAAGAATAACATACTAAAATCTCATCAAATTTAACCGAGAGCCGGTCACCCATAAGATCATAAGATCCGTGCGGTGTTCTTTTTGGGGTTAGTTTTGGATGAAGAATTGAAGAGGGAGCTTAAATTGAATAAACATATGACTAAATTGAACTCAAAAAGATCTCAACTTTAAAATTCACAAATTCTCTGCAGAAAAAACTCTAAAATTTTGTCTCTTGAATCATGTCTTATTTACTATAGTAATAATGCAAACATTCTCTAACATCTAAGATCCAGATAGGCAATTTTTTTTCTTTTTTCAGTTTGAGCCAACAATTTATTGAGCGACACAAAGTAACCAGGATTTCATTCAGTTCAACATTTAATTTCTTGTGCAGCAATCTATTCAAACAATAAAAATGAAACTCCTGCTAACTTTTGGTAGAAGAAATTAAATAGTTACATAAATGATATTGATTCAAATAGTTTAGCAAAAATTATGATGAGCGCATTAAAAAATTAAGAAGTTCACTCTCAGACTCACAAGATGACGTTAAAGATCAAAGCATAATAGCAAAGCTACGCAGGTGCCACGAGAGATTCCTATCAAATTTTAGGCTTTCCTCTGTGTGCTTCTATAGAGAGAGAGAGAGAGAGACAAATTCGACAGGAATCCTCCATGACACCTGCATAGCTCTGCCATTTAAGAGCAAAGATGGCGGAGCTGTGAAGGAATCATAGGCGGTTTCTATCTAATTTATCTCTCTCTCTATAGAAACTGGCAGAGGAAAGTCTCAAACTAGAGAAGAATCTCCCATGGAACCTGCAAGGCTTTGTTAGATACAAGCCAAAAGTTAAAAGGAAAAAAAACAATGTCTTACATTAATGGTTGGGGATAGGTAAATCGGTACTTGAGTACCCGAAGTGACGACGTAGGAAATTTGCTGCGACTGAAAATTAAAAGAGAAGAGAAAATGCATAATTTTCATTTATTCGGTAATCATCAATGCAAAAATGTAGTAGTAGTAGTAGTAAAGTCCAGCTGCCCAAACCTTGTGTTCGTTATGCTTGTAATTCAAAGCGAACGAATGGACTGAGAATACAAAAAGGGAAAAGGAAGGAAGGAAGATACCTACCAAGGTACCTCACTGTGAGGAAAAAGGACAAGAGGGATACCGCGCCAAACGACACCTTGAGGAAAGGAGATATCTCAAGAGCACACAAGGACTGGTATGCTCACAGATTTTTTTTTCCTTTATTTTATTTTTTTAATTTTTTTTTTTTTATTCAGCAATTTATGTGTATTTCTCATTAATGTCTTTGTTTTATCTCTCTCGTTTCAGTTTTTTTTTTTTTTTTTTTTTTTCAACATGAAGTAACTCTGACAACTCTGCTAAATTGATAAATAGAACCACAAAAACTGTGGAAGAGCTCTTTTTCTTTCCCTCTTCCCTCTTCTCGCAACTCTCTTTTTAACTGTGTAACTCTTTTCTCCATTCTTCTTCCTCAACTCGCTTTTATAACTGTCTAACTCTTCTCTCCACGATTTACAGGAGACAGTTCCAGTAATCATCAATGCAAAAAAAAAAAAAAAAAAGGCTTGATGATAAAATTCAAAAATCGAGGATCAAGCTCACTGTTTTTTATCAGCGTGAAAATATCAAGAAATGCCTATTTTCATAACTGCCGATTTTGCAAATTTATCTTTTTCACCTCAGGTGATTCCAGGTGAAACTTTCCCAGATCTAAAACCAATGGATAGCGCCAAAGATCATTTATGGGGTCCCATTTTTGGCATTTAAAATTGACATCAAAGAAAAAAGCAAAATCCATGAAGGTCGGCACTTGTGTAATTTTTCAAGCTCAAAACAAGCAAATTTGGTTGAAAATGAAAGCTGTGATAATGGAAATTAATTTTGCCACAAGCTTCCTTAGTGCGAGTGATACTATGTAAATCTATCTCGGTCGCACTCATTAAGACTTATGGCAATTTTCTCAATTTCAAATATCCTGGCTTTATTTTTTAGTGTTTCAGCTTGAAACTTTCAGGGAATCTTCCTGGAATATGCTTGCAAGTGTAGACATTCCGGAAATGTGTAGTTTTTGCACATATTTATCAATTTCAGCCCAAAATAGTTGACTTTTTAAGCAGCGCGATGTGGTGTCTACCGTTGGAATCAATGAACCCTGGAATCACCTTAAAAATGATGAAAAGAGAAGACACAATTTTTTGATAATAGCAATTTAATAGTCGATTCTGGTGTAAAAACCTCCAAAAATAATGATGGCAGGGTGTCTACTGAGGTCCACAAAGAAAAATTAAGTACTTTTTAAGTACTTAAAGAAAAAATTAAGTACCCCTATTTGAGGAAAAATTGAGTACTTTTTAAGCACCTTTTTGCGACGTACCGAAATTCTTGGATAGCCATTACATTGCTTATAGTTTGAGTTAATATTACATCACCTAAATTTTGAACTTGACTCTAGTATTCAATTTTCTTAAAAAAAAAAAGTACAAAATGAAATAAATGCAATTAAACGATACAGGAGTTAAAGAGTTAAAAAAAAAAAGAAACAACTGAACCGATAACCTTCAATCTTCATTCCTACTTTACATGATTTTCAACCTGAAATTGCTAACAATATCATTAAAATAAAGGGGATTAGGAAGAAACATTTTCCAGAAGTGAGCTATTGATATGTTTACTGTTTAGAGCTGTAGCATGTTTTGACATTTTTATAGTTTCTTTTTGAGAAAATGTATTACACTGCTGTAATAGGAAGGACTTTTTTGACTTATATTATACTAAATATAGAGTGCAATGCAAAGTAGGTTCCTTCACAAAAATATCACGATCAAAAATCAAAATACGAGTGGTGCTCAATAAATAAGTATTCCCCCTCTACAATCCACAAAAATGGTCCGATTTTAAAAAAAATGTGAGCTTGAAATCTTTCTTAGGACATACTGAATCTAGAGGTCTAACATTTAAAGCAATCGAATAAGATGCGACCGCACATGGGCCGCGTAACCTATCGCCGCGGCATGGTGCGCTCCAGCTGGCTCGGTCGGATTTCAATAAGTAAAGTATCCCCTCCCTCTAAAATTCACAAAAATGGACCGATTTTGAAAAATGAGCGCTGAAAATCCTTGGGAGGATATACTGAATTTAGAGGTTTAACTTTCAAAGCAATTGGATAAGATGCGGCCTTACACGGGCCGCGGAACCACGCCGCGGCGTGAAAAAGCAGAAAAGTTTTCCGAATTCTGCAGAGCTTAAAATCCGACCAAGCCGGCGACAGGAGCGCACCACGCTGCGGCCCGTGTGCGGCCGCATCTTATCTGATTGCTTTGAAAGTTAAACCTCTAAATTTAGTATATCCCAATAAAGATTTTAAGCTCTCATTTTTCAAAATCAGTCCATTTTTGTGGATGCTGGGGGGGGGATATTTACTTATTGAAACCCGACCGATCCGGCGGGAGCGCACCATGCCGCGGCCCGCGTGCAGCCGCATCTTATCCGACTGCTTTAAACGTTTGACCTCTAGATTCAGTATGTCCTAACAAAGGTTTTGAGCTCTCATTTTTCAAAATCGGTCCATTTTTGTGGATGCTAGAGGGGGAGGGGGGATACTTCCTAGTTACTTATTGAAACCCGGCTGAGCCAGCGGGAGCGCACCATGCCGCGGCCCGTGTGCGGCCGCATCTTATCCGATTGCTCTCAACGTTCGACCTCTAGATTCAGTACGTCCTAACAAAGGTTTTGAGCTCTCACTTTTTAAAATCGGTCCATTTTCGTGGATTTTAGAGGAGGGGGATACTTATTTATTGAACACCCCTCGTACGTAAAATTTTAGGATAGGAAAATTCTGAGCGCGAAACTAAACCAATCGAGGATGCTCATTGGTCGCTTCAAGGTCAGATGGCTGCAAAACCACGCTCTTACGGGCTGATACTGTACTAATGTGTTTGATGGACAACGAACCGAGATTGCATAACTTTCAGGCAATCGAACAGAACGCGCAGCGCAAATTGCAAAAAATTACGGACCTTCCACAAAATTTACGTACTTTTTAAATACTCATAGACCGGCTTAAAAAAATACGTACTTTTTCCGGACTTGACGGACTCGTCGACACCCTGGATGGCAGCACCTAACACTTCCGAAATCTACTCCTAAACTCAATAAACACTTTCATTTGCACAAGCGTAAAGGTGGCTTAGGGCAGTAATAATGGAAGATTGGGGATTTTCATCAAACAAAACTGTAACTCCATCAAGAAGTGACCAATAAGAGACGACTTTCATTTGGCACTGATGTCACTAGATGTCACGGTACCATTCATCGAATGTGGATCACTACTAGATGACATTACTCTGTGAATCATCCTTGTCAGCATAGAGAGAGTGACCAAATTAAGATAGGAATCTCCCATTATTACTGCCCCATGCCACCATTACACACACACACGCAAATAAAAGCGTTTATTGAGTTTAGGAGTGGATTTCAGAAGTTTTTTGTGCTGCCATCATTATTTTTGGAGGTTTTTACACAAGAGTCAACTATTAGAGTTGCTTATAGCCAGAATGTAGTTGATGACAAGGAGCAATACATTTATCTAAAGTGGCAGTCTAATAGGCAACCGGCGTAACCACCATAGAGGACTTTTAGGTTAAATTTAAGGTGTAATTTGGTCATTTGTGAATCAAAGCATAATCCGGCCCACTGTAGGCCGCAAAAAAATACATAAGAATAAATGGACAAAATGCTGTAATTCAACCTAAACTGGCGTGGACGTTTCGGCTCAAATTGCAGCCATTTTCAACTCAAAAAATAAAATTAAATTCAAGAACAAATTTCAAAAGGCGGAGAAAGCCACAACTCACTTGGTGAGTGGTGGCTCTCTCCACCTTTTGAAATTTGTTCTTGAATTTAATTTTATTTTTGAGTTGCAACTAGAAAATGGCTGCAATTTGAGCCGAGATATCCTCGCCAATTCAGGTTGAATTCCAGCATTTTACCCGTTCCTGTTATATTTTTTGTTCAAGTCGACGCTGGTTCATTTTTTCTTTCATTTTTCTTTAAATGGACAAAATTATACCTAAAACCTAACCTAAAAATCCTCCATGGTGGTTACCCATTAGATTGCCATTCGAGATATATGTATAGCTCCTTGGTTGATGACTTGAAAAAAGAGGGTTGGTTCAAGAGACACTTACCGTTTGTCCTAAAGATTGAGAAACACTCAGTCCTTTGTTTAAATTATTTTCTGTAAGGGAAAAAAGTGGAAAATTATTAAAACATTACTACAAAAATCAGAAAATACCGTACTTACCCGTGGATAAGACACACTCCAGATTTTCGAGAGGTAAACAAAAAAAGTTTTACCCTTCTATAAGCCTCATTTATTTCAAGAAAAAAAAATAACATGTAAGCAAGAATTTCCCCCCAAACAGTTTATAAAATCGTATAATCTCTAGCAAAAGCCTTACATTTTTGAAGTTTTTAATTCATTGGTTCGGCATTATCACGTGATGGAACTCGCAAGAGGTGTTCGAGTATTGAAATTTAGGGTCGAGTCAAGTTTTCCCTTTTTTTTTTTACTTTCAAGTTTAAGTAATCGCAACATTGCACAACAAGTTCTATAGAATCGAGAGGCAAAAACGAGCTGAAAATGCCAACACTGGTCACTATACCATCTTTCATTATTGAAAAAGCAAGGAAGAAAAAGGGAAGGAAAAAGTTTAAGCTTTCCATCAGGGGCTTTCATCTTGCTTTTGTTAGTCAAAGTTTGATGCTGCTTTAGTTCGAAGAAATTAGTTGACTTTAGGGTTGTTAAAGTTTTGCTTCGGACTATCTTCTCCTTTGCTTCGAGTTTCTAAATTTTTTTGAAACATTCTATGTGCAGTTTCTATGCGTTGTTCATCGTGATGAACACATGCTCTCGATCGTATCTCCAGGTGCTGTCATCACAAATCGCAGATTCACAGACTGTCGAATCTTTGAGAAATGAGCAGTAAGAGACTAACGAATTCAGGAGAGATGGAACAAATTTCACGAACTTCGATTTTTCGCATGCAAATATATTTTTCAAAGAGTCAATTTTGGGGGGGGGGACTTGAAAATTTCTAAAGTTTTTTTTCTCTCGTTCGAGTAGCACTTTCAAGTAGAGCTCGTTTCAGAAGTGTAGGCACACCTAGACCATAATCTTTGGCGAATTTGCAATTTTCATTCCTTCAAATCAAAACAAAACTTGCATCCGACTTTAAACTTTTGATTTTAAAGCATTTCTCAATGCAAATCCAATGCTCCTGTTCATTTTCATTTTGTATCATGAGAAATAATAGATAGATCATGAGAAATAATGTTGAAAAATTCCAAAGATTACCGATCTGGGTGCGCCCACACTTCTGAAACTACCTCTATCAGAAAACTCAAAACTTGGGTATTTTTCAGGTACACCAACACAGTAGTAATCATTGATCAGCGATCAAAATTCACAGATACTTACGGATAGTTTTTCCTTGTTGTTGAGAGTCATCGTCCAGGTCGATGACTTCTAAACAGGATGGTTTCGGTCGAACTATCAATGACTTTGGAGCAGCTGTCTGCGGTTTACTCTGCGACTGCGGTGGATTTTGAGTAGATGATCTTGAGACAGGAGTTAACACTCTGACAGTCTGAAAGAGAAAACAATTGAAGTACAGAAACAACTCAAAATTTGTGGGAGGCACGGAAGTTTGTTTTTACAATCTAACGATAACATTGCTTCAAAGCACTTGAATAAAACTGCACCAATCGACACAGTGGCGGTCTAAGGGTCCAAAAGTGGGATGGCTTGAAAAAATTCAATCACAACCTTTTTTGTTTTTTGTTTTTGTTTTGCTCCCCACTGTTCTTGAGCCCATCTCCATATACACTATACGACAAATGAGGGTGCTTAAGGTGTTACAACCTTGGTTTTCCCTTTTTCATTACTGTTTTCCAAAAGTGGGGGGGGGGTGCTTTAGCCATCATTGCCCCCCCCCCCCACTAGAATGTTTGATCGAATACGTTAAAACAAATGGGCTTGCTACAGCACAACTTGATCGCGCAGGCAACCAGTCGTAACCACCTCCTCACCTCTTTGTACTTCAGTCGACAGAGATTCAGACCGGTCTCCACTCCCTGGAATCTCTGCTGACTGAAGTACAGACTGGAAGCTCATTTGGTTTAGCGTAATTGATCAACATTTGATCGGATTACAATGACCATAGTAATTCGATCCTCCACAACTACCCCCTAGGTTCATTACAAGGGCACACATTTTCAATCCATTGGCAAGAATATAAATCTGCAATTTTGCTAAAAAATAAATCTATAAAAACTGAATCACTAGTTTCAAAACACTCTACCGATTGTAACCAACAACTCGTTGAAAACATATTTTTGTTAACCAGCGCAACTCACTGATAGAAGAAACACTAAAAAAAACCACAACTTGACTTGTCTTTCATCTACCGCCAGTAACATAATTGAGACAGCCCCTGCATTAACAGCCCATGCGTGTATGTGCTATTTTTGCACTTGACAGCGCAATTAAAAATTACACTCAAGAAGTATCACCCCTATAAATATTGTGAAGTTAGATAGGCACTGTAGTGAAATCAGGTCAATGGAATCACTATATTACAAATAATTGCTCTAATAAGCAAGGAAATTGAAAATTGCACCTCTCCTCAAGAAAACAATGAATATTACTTTCAGACCTAAAATTTTCCAATTGATAACTAATTAAAGAATTTTAGCACGAACAGAATTGGTTTTCCAAGATTACTGTTGGATTTATGGCAATCGAAGCTCTGATCGCAATAATTCCAATTGTAATCATGGAAAGCCATTTCTGTCCATGCTAAAATAAATATCTTTACTTAGTTATTGAATGTTAAATTTCAGGTCTGAAAGTATTATTCATTGTTTTTTCAAGGAGAGGTGAAAATTTCAAATTCGACTGCGGCTCCGCCTCGAAATCTCTGCTGGAGAGACTTGATTTTAGATTGATTTTTACTATTTTGTTTTATTTTTAGAAGGTATTTTACTTTGAATTTTTTGTTTATCAGAGAGACAGAGTAATTTTTCAAGTTTCTCTCATTGAGGAGATACTATAAAAAATGCACTAACTCTTAAATGAGGCATACTTTCGCAAAACTAGCCTTATCCACTTTCGGTGATTTTGAAAAAAAAAAACGAAAAAAACTCTTCCAAAACTCAATACTCAATACACTATTTATGTACAAAGAATTAAGCGAGTTTCGGTGACCATTTTTTTTTTTTTTTTTTTTTTTTTTTTTTTAATGTAAAATCGATTTTCCTCGTCAATTCAATTTTCACCAACAGTGGATAAGTTGAGTTTTGCGAAAGTACGCCTCATATGAGGAGCGTGTGATTTCAATCTGCACGATAAAGGTTGCGAGTCCAAAATGGCTTCTCTGAGCTCCATCGATAGAGATAGTAAAAAAACGAAAAAGCACTGTAACCACTCCGCCCCCCCCCTCATGATAACTAGACCGAAGGAATACAAAATAAAAAGGAAATCTTACAGATATGTTTGACTTAGGTGGTGAAGCTGCGATCTGAGTCTTTGCTGCAACATTGACTTTTTTCCCGGTTTCCTTGAAAAAAAAAAAAGAAAAAGATTAAGATATTTTAATTTTAGACCTTTTTAACAAGTAGAAAAAGGATAGTTTAAATTTCCAGATTAAAGAACGGAAAATGTGATAAACGTTTGGCGAATAGTCCTGCCAAGTTTCGAGAAGAAAAAAGGATATCAACTGGCACTTTCCGATCTTAATGTGAATCAATCTCCTTGGGCATCGATTCAATAAATGGGTTTAACAAAATTCAAAGATAGCGGTTGAATGAGCAGTTCACAATGCGGGAGGTTTGTTTACGATGAATCACATTTCTCAGCATCAGGGCTGCCAAAACGCGTATAATCGTATCCTTGGCGTATAATTTGATTTGAAAAAAAAAGTATCTTTATGCGTATCTTTTAAAATTTGGCGTACAATTTTTTTCTTCCCCGTGTTAAAGCATAGGAGTTGGCGTATCCTTGTAGTTGCAGGATACGATTATACGAATTGGCGTATCTTTTGAAATTGGTTCACGGCAGCCCTGCTCAGCATACAAAGAGGGGCTCAGATGGGACTCCCCCGTGTGACCTACTCATTCGACTGCCATCTTTGAATTTTGTCAAACGCATTTACTAAGTTTGAGAGTGGATTTTAAGACTTTCTGATGCTTTAAATGAAATTTTAATCCAATTTACACAGGGTTCAACCCTCTTAATAGCTGTAACAAGAGTTTCCAACGGACCCATTGTTGGCTCTTTTCGTATCTTAAAGCCATAACTTACGTCTAACGAACTTGACTGGCCAATTATAATGGGGCTCTTACTAACTTTGGCTGCAAGCAATTGAATTACAATTCTTGAGTAAAATCCAGCAGAAGTTACGATGAGCACAGTAAAAAATTACAAGATTAACTCACAAATGGGGCTGTCACACACTTTTGCTATAAGCGATTTTAAAGTCGATACTGGTGTAAAAACCTCAACAAATAACAATGGCAGCACTAAACACTTCCGAAATCCACTCTTAAACTCCATAAACGCTTTTATTTGCGAGGGCGTAATGGTGGCCAAGGGCAGTAACAATGGGAGATTCCTATCTTAATTTTGTCACTCTCTCTATGCTGACAAGGATGATTCACAGAGTAATTAGTCATCAGAGTGATGATCCACATCCGAAGAATGGTACCATGACACCTAGTGACACCGGTGTCAAATGAGAGTCGTCTCTTATTGGTCACTTCTTGATAGAGTTGCAGTATGGGAATCTCCCAGTTAGATGGGAATCTCCCATTGTTACTACCCTCAGCTACCATTACGTCCGCGCAAATAAAAGCGTTTATCAAGTTTAGGAGTGGGTTTCGGAAGTTTTTAGCGCTGCCATCATTATTTTTGGAGATTTTTACACCAGAATCAACTATTAAATTGATTAAAGTAAAAGTGTGCAACAGTCCCATTCACAAAATGACTTTAAAATTTAAGGTGTACTGGTGGAGCTACGCAGGTATCATGTGAGATTCCCTTCTAATTTAAGGCTTTCCTGTGTTTTTCTACAGAGAGAGTGACAAATTAGACACTCGTCTCCCATGGTACCTGCATAGCTCCACCATTGCGCCTTAAACTTAACTGTCATTTTATGAGTGCGTGAATAAATTTCATTATTTGTTAATGTGCTCATCAAAATTTTCACAGGTTTATAAGCAAGAATGAACTATTCAATTGTACAGAGTAAAAGCTGGCAAAAGCCCTATTGAACCTCTCTAACACTGCAACAAAAATTTATAGCTCTTGTGTGGGTTTTTCACCGCAAACGACACAGTTTTGCCTGGCTCATTCATACCCGTTCAAATCGTTTGGTCAAGCAAGGATGTCAGTGGATTTTTGGTGCACTGATCATCATCTGACAGCATGGGAGTTGATGATGGGCACTCAACGTCCATGTAAAGACTTTATTCTTATCAAAATGCGCAGCATAGTGACAAATTTATTTAATTTTTCTTTGATACTATGCAATGCTGCTAACTGCACTAATATGTTCGAAACAATATAAAAAAGAAATGTAACTGAAAATGAATGCTTACTTTTTGGGGAACAGCGGTAACTGGTGAAGAGGTAGAAGTTCTCACAGCACCTGAGGCAGGCACAAGTCTGTCTGACTTGGAAGAGATAATTTGGCTTTTCTTGCTTGCGGCTGCATCTGTTTTGGAATGATGAGGAGTATCGGCAAGAGCGACTTGAAGCCCGACCGAGCGCGTCGCCTTCATCGGAAGGATAATATTTTTTTTCTGCTGACTTTCAGATTGTTCGATGAACTTCTTCATTATCAAATTACTTTCATCATATTGCTTTTTGATTGTTGTAAGTAGCTTTTTCTGCGCAACACACTGTTCTTGAAGATTAACCAACTGTTTTTGTTGCTCTCCAGCTATTCCTTTATATTTCAATGCTTCCAGCATTTTTAACATAATGATTTCTTCTAGATCTTTGCGACTAAAATCTTTCAGGCTAATTTGAAGTCGGCTGAATTTTTCTACATCGTCGTCAACATCTTCTGCTTTGCTGGATTCTGAAGAGACATGATCATAGCTTAAAAGCGAGTCTTCGTTTTCATCTGTTGGTTTGACCGTATCCGTATTTGATTCGTTTTCTAAATCGCTACCGGTCATCACAGATTCATCTGATGAGTCAACAGTGTCCTTGAATCTATCCTGCATTTTCATCTTTTTGAATCTGCTTTTTATACTTACACTAAAACTATTATCACTACTGTCACTGATTCGTCTTTTACTCAGTGAATACGAATCTTCGTCAGCGCGTGCTCGTTTGCTTAACGCTTCATCATCCTTTTCACTGAGCGCATCAGAGGCTGGTCTTTTCAAACAGGCGTACTCTTCGATATGTTTGTCGGAGGTATTAGTTTTCGGAGAAGCAAAGTAAAGGTGATCATTGTGCAAATAACTAGGAATGGATTCAGATGGGTCTTTGGATTTTGTACCATCAACTTGATCGTGATCCATTTTATCAGATGAATCACTGTCGGATGATTCATCAACCAAGCTAATCATTGCTGAGTCTTCGGACATCTTTCCGCTTGGTTCTTTTGTGGTTGAATCTTCATCACTCGTCAATTTTCTGGAGTCTTCCGCGGCACTACTTTTAACTTTGTCTTCTTCATCTGTCTCTACTAAAGCAAGCTTTCCTGGTTTAGAAACTCCTTCTACTTTAGAGCTTTCCACATCGGAACTGTTTGGAACAGTTTTGTTTGATTGCTTTTCTGAGATGTCACCATTACTAATTTTATTTATTTTCTCTACCAAAGCGTCAACTATATTCGAACTTTCAGTCGCTGGATCTTTGATTTCCTTCTTTTTGCTTGCGGTAATAGTATCTCCTTCATTTGTACCTACAGAGTTGTGATTGTTTGATGTTTCCTTCAAGGCATCAAACTTAGCATCGTTACTGCTTTGATTATTTGACAAGGTTTTCTTCAAAGCATCAAACGAATCACCTTTGCTGCTTTGATCATTGGACAAAGTTGTTTCTTTTGAGGTATCAAACTTAGAATTGTTACTGCTTTGATCATCTGACAAAGTTTCTTCTTTCCCAGAATTCAATTTAGCAATGTTACCGCTTTTTGAGGCTTCTAGGCTCATTTCATTTTGTTCACAGTTCTTTATTGAGACCTCTGAGTTAGAAATGTTACTACTTTTAGAAGATTCATCTTTGATTCTTTGGCTTTCTTCACAGTTATTTTTGACGGAGGAAGTCATCGAGCACGTATCAGAGCTTTCTTCCGCAGCAGGTCGGTTTTCACAACTTATATTTTCTTCTAACACTGCGGTTACTTGACCAGAAATTTCATGACTTTTGGCCAAATTTTTGGTTAACGCTTCTGTTTGATTTGATATAGTTTCAGAAATTCTTTCCATCTCTGATGTTTGAATAGAGTCAAATTCCTCTTTGATACCTTGATTTTCCTTCTGATTTACGACAGTTTCGTTTTCTTGTTTTAAACTAATTTCTTCAGCACCTTGACTCGTGTCAACTTTTTCATCGGTTTTGTGGTTTTCATCCAGCGCTTGTGATTCTTGATCATCAATTTCCTCTATCAAGGCGTTTAGTTTGCAATCTATTTTTCCTTCCAAACCCTCTTCTCCATTTTCAGTTCTATCAACTTCTTCCTGTTTGATCGGCGATAAGTCTACATCTCTAGAATTTCCGTGAATTTGGACGAGACTTTCAGCAGATTCCAATTTCGATTCAACTTTCTTGGCGTTGCTTTCAAGTTGAGAAGGTTCAGTTTCATCTTTAGGACAAACGTTTTCAACAACACTAGTAGGATCTTCTCGGCACTCATCGTGGTCCTTCTCAAGATCATCTTTGGACAAGGAACATTCTTGCGGAGAACTACCTGATTCACAGTCAATAATTTCATTCTGCTGATTACAGTCATCAAGATTGTTGTCTTCTGAATCCACAACTTTCCGAGTAGAAACATCTGGGTCTCCACTATCTGTCTTGTCTAAAACGCTTTTTACTGAGGATACAACCTCTTTTTTGTTGATTTGATTACTATCTTGGTCGCTGGTTTGATGGCTTCCTAAATTAGCCTCAATATCTGACTGCTTTGAATTGCTTTGACAACTATCTTTCGCTATGCTTGAATTGGTTTCTATTTCCATTGGCTCAAATGACGTATCATAAGAATTTGTTTTGGATAAGGTCAATGTTTCGTCATGTTCTCCTCTAATAGAAAGGAGTGTTGAGTCTTGAAATTCTGAGTTGTTTTGGTGTTCTTCGGTATCCATTTTTTTGTCCGATGTGGATTTTGACAGGCTGGTATCTTCATCAAAGTTACCATTAATCAAACTTGGATCAGTTTCTAAATTGTTTCCTTTGATATCAATTGATTCTACTTGAGTTTTGATCGGAGTTGTGTTATTAGCATTTGACAAGATTTCACTAGACAAAACTGATTTAGATACAATTTTATTTGACAGCAGAGTTATTTCTTCTGGTTTATTGCTTTCTGCAAGTTTCATTATAGATTCTACATTACTTTGAGCAGAGACATTAGAAGAGGATATTATTTTAGTATTGATCGTGTCCGTTTCTAGTTCCCTATCGAACGATTTAGAAAGTTCAACATTCTTCGGACGAGTTGCCGGATCTTGAGTTTTGGTTTCAGTCGAGATATTTGTGGAGGAAAGGGATTTTTCACGGCATTCTGGTGCAGAGTCTGGTTTTTTTTGGTTATTGTCAATCTTCAAGGACTCGGTTACAATCTCCGAAGCAGACGGTAAATCTTCCGTTTCAGATTTGCTAAAGTCATGGGTATTTATCGGACATTCAACAGAAACTACAGTTTTACTATCTGATTCTGTGTCAAGAATTTGTTTCGGTCGAACCTTGTCGCTTTTGTCTGAGATTGTTTGCGAATTTAGAACCTCAACTGAAGGAGAAGTTACTAAAGTATTGTTGGCAACTTGATCCGTTTCTACCTTGTTACAGTCACTAATTGAAAGTTCCTTCGAACCAATAAGTTCACTACTTGAAAGTTCCTTTGAGCCAACAAGTTCACTACTTGAAAGATCCTTTGAGCCAACAAGTTCACTACTTGAAAGTTCCTTTGAACCAACAAGCTCAGTCTTGGAATCACAGATAACTTTCGACTTGAATTCCATATCAAGCAATTCATCCTCTTCAATCTGTAAGGTCATGTCATCAGATGATGAATTAATCGAGAATTCAAAGGAACTGTCATTTTCTAGGTTAGAATCGACAACTTTTTCGGCTTCAGATATACTCTCATTGCTCAAGCTACTTTTGTCACATATTGACTTGGCACCTTCGGCGTTTTCTTTAGTAACAAGTTTCTTTAGTTCAGTTACAAGATGTTCAGCATTTTTTATTGCAACAGTTGAAAGGTCACTTTCAGCTTTTGTTTCTGAAACTACGCAGACAGAAGTTTCAACTTCTTTGCTGGAAATCAGCCCGTTTTTAGTTTCAGCATTTGAGTTAGAGACTAATATTTCTTTGGAGGAACTGAGTTCCGACTCAGCTTCATTTCTTATGCTTGGTGCTGGTTCCATTTGCGGAATTGGTTTTTCTAATGACTTTCCTAATACTACATTATTTACAGGTGAAGATTTGTCAGTCTTTGTACAAGAAACATCTATGCTTTGAGTTTTATCTGTTATACAGTTGAGACTATTTTCCAAATCATTACTAATACAATTTTGCTCTAAATTAGAGGCTATACTAATTTTTTCTTTGAGTTGTTTTACTGTATTACATACATTATTTACATATTCACAACCACCAGTTAATTTTTTATTGTGTAAATTAAGATCTGAATTTCTTTCATGTAATTTCAGAGTGGATGATTCGTCATCAGAAACCTTTTTGGATGGATCATGACCTTTGTTTTCTAGGCCAGACTTGAGATCTGAAACAGTCAAATAAAAAAGAAAGACCGAAAATATTAATATGATACTTGGATAAATTTGAGGCAAAACTTTAGATAAAAAAGAAAAGGAAAACAATTTAGCCTTATGTGAATTCGGAGTAATACTCGTGGTAGAACTCATGGTACTCCCGTACTACGTACCGCGTGTCTCAGACCACCCGTTTAGGGCATTTTTCTCGAAAACCGCTGAACCAAATGATTTAAAACAAAAAAGCTAGTTACGGAACTGACCCCAAATTTTCCGTATTTGATATTTTTAAAAGCCCCCTGTAGGCTCTAGGGAGGGGGGGGGAGGGGGGGGCTAAAAACCCTCTTTTCAAGTTTTCTCAAAAAAGTCACCAATAAAGGAAGAGCAAAAAGTTCTTTTTCATAAAGTAGAGGCCCAACTAACGACATTTGTGCTCCTATAAATTTTTTCCAAAAATCCCAAATTTTTGGAGTTATAGGGGCTTTATGGAAATTTATTGAATCGGCCCTTGTGACCACCCTGTTCCAAATTTCTCAAAGATATTTACAAGTTCTGAAAGAACAGATCAAGACCTTTAGATTGATGTGCCACATGTTACCTTAAAGGGAAAAAATAAGGTGTTTTACACCAAATCAAAATTTTGGCGCTTCAATGCCAGAATGGGGCTCTTGCAAACTTTTGCTACAGGGGTTTGAAGAATCGATTCTTGCAAAAAAACCTGTAAAAATAACGATGAGTACAATGAAAAATCACAAAATTCACTCTCAGAATCGGGCTAAATGGCGGAGAGACGCAGGTATCTTGGGAGATTCCTATCTAAATTGAAACACGTCTCTGTGTTTCCGTTGAGACAGTGACAAATTAGACGTGCGTGAATTTCATGATCAAGTTCGAAATACTGAAGTTTTGTACAGGTTTTTACCTGATTTCCTTTGTTTCATACCTTGCTTAGATGATTGCCGTTTTGGAATTATCCTTCGGTTTACACACAAAAGCTAGATCCAGTCTAATTTTCGTGAGCCAACCTGAAGATGGAAAATAATTCCGAAGCGGCCTTCTTCGTAACAACAAAAACGACGGAAATCAGGTAAAAAAACCCTACAAAAATAAAATTTTTAAAGACCTTTAATAAAGGCACTTCTTCTTATCATAATTAAAAAAGACCCCCAAATTTAAAAGATTAGAATAAACACAATGTTTCAGAAAAATCGGAGGTGATAAAAGTTGTTTTTTTATTAATTTTCTAGTTTGAAAACTTTAAACGCAATTTTCCAAAATGAACTATTAGGCAAACGTATTCTTTTCCCAAGGACGGCATGTATCATAAGTGGCAATAGCAGCCCACGTAAAGTCAGAAAATGCAACTTGGAGGGCAACCTTAAACACATATTAAACACCAAATTGCTCAATAAGGGCATTTTCATGAATTATTTGTCTCCTGTGGACCAATGTCATGCCGTGTTCAAGTAAAACATAGAACAAAACCCTGAAAGTGTTCTATACAGGATGTAACTGAACTCCAAGGACAAATTTCCACCATCTATTTTTGAGGTCAAAATAATAATTTTTTTCCCTACTAACATGGATTCAAAGATGCCCCCTTTCAGACCTGTAGCCCCTTAAGTTTTAAAAAAACATGGTTTTTTTGGAATAGCGACCAAAATTATGAACTGGATGTCATGAAAATTGGTGCACCAAGGTAATTTTAAGTGTAGAATCCATGGATGACCTTGAGAAATTCAGATATTAAATCTGACTGTACTTTTCAGGCAATCTTGTACTTTTGGCAGCACTTTCATGTTACAAGTTAAAAATTTAAAACTAATTATGAAAATCAGGTGGGAAAAACTATTAACATAATTTTTAGTCTCTTGCATTTTTTTGATATGACGCGTTTTAAGCAAGATAATTGCTGCAATTGTGGAAAAGTCAGCGCTTTTACTATGGTGGGTGCCCAAAGAAGCAGTGGAGTGGCCGGCTTGCTTACTTACTATTATCACCACGGTAAAAGCGTTAGTTTTTATTTTTACTTCAAATATTTGTGGTAGAAGTTTGTACCTGCAGTTCAGATACACCCTGTGTAGCTGTATTAAAATACTACAAGAAACTATTTGGTACAAACCATTAGATTGAGATAGACGTTCATCTGCTAGTTTATTGGCAGTGCTGCAAGCGGGGGTCGCGTCAATTTTTTGGTTTAGTTCACTAGCATCCTCAACACAGTCATCCATTACCGAATTAGCTAACGGATGCGCAGAATAAGAAAATGCCGAAAGGACACTCGATTCTTCTCCATTCAAGGGCAAAACAGGAGTCCTTTTTACTTTCAGCCGGTCATCAGTCGCACTTATGAGAACGCAGCCATCAATCAGCGTCATTTTAGGATTATGTTTTGCTTAGTTTAACAATAAAAACACAAATGTTCCCCTTCTTTTCTTTCATTTCATAGCATTTTATCTGCGACACTTAATCTGAATCTGTAACACAAAATACAAAGAGAGTCATTAGAACCTCTTGTGATTGGAAATTTGATTTTAATTATTGAAATACAGTGGCACCTGTTCAACAGAACCTCTTCATGGCGGAAAACTGATCTTATTGGAAATTTTTTCCAGACCATGAATTTACTGTAGTAAATCAATATAAATTGACCTGCTCATAGCAGAACCTGCAGTCTATCGCGGAAACAAAAAGTTTATAATGGCGAATTTGACAGAAAATTTAAGTGGAAACAGGGGAAAAAGTTGTGAAACTGGCCGGGGAAAGGAAAATACTTTCAGAAAACCGGGCCAGTGACGCCTAGAAGTAATTAAAACTTAATGCATTTTCCAAGTTTGAAAGTTTAATAAAGTGTTACTTAACATAAAAATAAATTTTTGAAGTATTACAGTGCGAAGGTAAGAGACGTGCCTATTCAACTATGAATTTTTCTCAGTTTTTCTCTCCGTCCGATAACCCTGTCCAAAGTGATAATCTCAATGAAAAAAAAATTGTTTGAATTAACAATTTGTCCAGAATGGAGCCCTCAATTGGTTTTGTTAATTCAACAAAACAGAATGATGAATCATCAAAAAAAGATTGTTGATCTGACAAAATAGATTGTTAAATCAACAAAATGTAGGCAAACTCCCAAACAATTTGTTGATTCAACAATCTATTTTGTCAGTTTAACAATCTTATTTTGTTGATTCACCATTTCGTTTTGTTGAATTAACAAAACCAATTGAGAGCTCCATTCTGGACAGTTAAATTGTTAAATCAAACAATTTTTTTTTTTTTCAGTGCTGTTGATAATGGATCAATTTCTCAGCCCCTTGAGATTCCGTACTGAACAGGTGCAGCCGTTCATTATTAGCGTCTGTTAGCGATTTAAGTACCGGAAACAATGACCTCTATACAGGGTGTTTCACGCAACCTGCTTACTATAGTTTTCTTGAGCGGGTGACAGTAAAAAAGTAGGGAAAAATCGGTTTCATAGTAATTTGAGCCTGAATTTTCCTTTAAAATACTGTCAAAACCCAAAATTTGATTTTTGACAGGTTTTCAGAAGGGATACCCCCCAAATTTCGACATTTTCAACAAGCAAGCCCTACCTTGTGATACCTCATTTCAGATGGCGTAAAATTCTCAGCATTTTGGCTTAATCCGGAAGTCAATATCTTTATTCGTGTTCGAGATATCGAATGTCGAAGTTCGATTGAGGACCAATTTTCGAAAATTCTCAACTCCTACAAAAAGATTTATAAAACAAAAAATCTGCATATGTAAAATGCACTACTTGATGTGCACTTTCAAGAAAAAAAAATACTAATTCAGAATCAAATAAACCGGAGGTCGACTTTTAGGCCTCTCAACATTTTTGGCGGGAAAAACCCTTGTTCATCTAAATTTAAAAAGCAACCCCACGGGCGTGCCGTTGTTCCCGGGGGGGGGGGGGGGGGGGGGGGGGTGCAATCTTGCCGCCCCTCAAAATTATAAAGATGACCCCTTTTTGTTTCTTTTTGCTTGTCACATACTGATTTTGCCGCCTTCGGTAATTCATTTTGAAATTCGGGTTTTTTTTTTTTTGGTTCTTCATCTTGATTTTACCACCCACGGAAAGTGCCGCACGGGGCAAGGGTACCAACATGCCACCCCACCCCCGGCACGACCCTGGATAGAAGGGTCACAACCTGGGTTGGCTGGGGTTTGTCTACGTGGCACAGCCATGAGTTGCTAGTGATGCGTCCATAGTTTCAAAAGATATGAAAATCCTTGCGGGCGATCGACTCCATTTGCCAAGCTGAATCGATAGAGGGGTCACAAGCAGGGTTTTGGCGACATCAACTTTTCGCCGATGTTGCATAGCCATGAGTTGCTAATGAAGAGACCACAGTTTCAAAAGATATTAAAACCCTTGAGCCTTGAGGGCGATCGACTCTATTTGCCATGCTGAATCGATAAAGGAGTCACTGGGTGACCCCTCTATCGCGAGGTTGGGTTTAGGCGAATTACACATCAATTGCCCCTTTTCGGATAGTAATCCAATTCTTCCTATTTTAATTAATGAAATCTGGCAACACCGCACAACATTGCACCAGCTGACGGAGGAATTAGGTACACGCTTTCATACACTTTGGTACACGCGCGACCTGCGCGCTTGATCGACGATTTCATTGATATCGACTCAGAGGGCGAACCCAGACATTTCTTCATCTAAGGGGGGGGGGGGGGGGGGGGTCCTGGTACGCTTAAAAAATCGAAATTTGAAGAGTCGCGGGATGCAATTTCGGCCTACTTTCAGATGAAAAATGGCACATTTGAAGGATCCCTTCAGACAGTTGGATATCATATGCTAATTTCATTTTTTTAATTTTTTATTTTATTTTTTTTTTTTTATTTTTTTTTTTTGAGTTTGAAAAAAGTAGGGTTTTGACATCGTGCAAAACGTGCACCTAAGGTGGCCACCCCTCCCCGTCAATGTATCGATTTGGGTTGATATCGACGGCAATACAGACACCATAATAATATAAAAAAGAAAAAAAAATGTTACATGAGGCCCATTACTGTATAAGGCCAAAGAGGCGGCTATCAGAAATCCAACAACCGACAGCGACGAGACGAGGAGACGGAAAGATCATACGGTCCGCGCCTCCGCGGTCGAAAGTAGTCCTCCCTGTGGGAGACTGGCACTGCCAAGCAATCTCTGCTGCCAGCCAATGCGGTTGAAAGTAGTTCCTACAGCAATCCTCCGCGCTACGCGAGCAATTGAAAGTAGTTCCGGCTGTAATCCTACGCGCCATGTGGTGGCAACCAGCTGTGACCAAATAGTTGGGAACTTAAAATGCTCGAAAGTAATATTGTTCCCAAATATTTCAACACTGCGCTCACCCGAAAAAAAGGTCGTTTCAGAAGTGTAGGCGCTATTGTAATTAGACAGACTATCTTCAGCGAACTTACAATTTTCATTCCTTCGAAGTAAAAACAAACTTGCCTGCGACTTTGACCGCTGGACTTTAAAGCAAACGCTTACACTCATTACATTCATTTCACTTACGTAATAAGAGAAATAACATTGGCAAATTCCAAAGGTTATCGGTCCGGGGGCGCTTACACTACTGAAACGACCTTTACCGTGCAGACGCGACGATATTCAGGGAGACATTGCAAGTAAGGTTACAATGTGGTAAGTGAGCCATGTTAGAAAAATGGAAATGCCGAGATTTTGCGAAAATTGGCACCGCAAGAAGCGAAAGAGTATTGATTCCCTATTCCTCTTGAGAAAGTCAAGGTATTGAGAAAGTAAATCAGCGAAGTAGGGACAGTGTGATTTGTGAACACTCGAAAAAGTTAGGCCACAATACCTACAGACTTTCAGAGCGTTAGTAATCTTTGTTTCATGAACATGTTTGTTCGAGCGAGACCACGCCCGAGCCAATTTTGCGACAATTTGAGGCGTGGGCGCCCGCAGAAAAATTACCAGAGCGGGGCAAAATTGTTGAATGGCAGGTCTGGAGACCCCCCCCCCTCCCCCTCATCACCATAAGATTTTTTTCTTTTTTTCAAATAATGGTACAAATGTAAGTAATAATAGATGTGGGTATCAATAACAAAAAATAAGGTTGACGAGTTGGATATGAGTAAAGTGACATCAGATGATAACGGTAGAAAGAAAGACAAATGCTTACTACAACCCATGTACTTGGCATTTTTCAATTTTAATGTTGCAATTTATGGCGACAAAGTAGCAATAAAATGGCAATTTTTTAACAACACATGGGCAGTTCTCCACTCTAAAGTTGCAATGATGTTGCAACTTGACACATATGCAAAAAGTAGGGCAGAAGAAAATGCCAGCTCCGAAAAGTTTGCATTTTCTTGCCATATTGTTACAATTTTTACGCCATATATTTGCAACTTTATAGTCAGATGATAAAATTGCAAAAATTGACGACGATTTTGCGATAGCTTGTAATCCATGCTACATGAGAAGTACTATTACTTGCAAAAATTGTATTAAAATTAAGAAGTAAACTAAGAATAAAGTTTGACACTCCTTACAGCTGTAATTAATGCATCATGTTTTTCGTTCCTTTCATACTTTAGCGTGAACTCGTGACTTTTGGACAATTTTCGCATAGAAAAGAGTCCACGCTGGAGATAGGGTTTTGGCAGACCGTGAACTGCCCACGCTCCCAGGTATAGCCACAGAATAATACAATCAGAACGGAAACTCTCATAAGAGCCAATGGAAGCAAGTTTGGAATTTAACGGCACCAATAGGCAGCGCTGTGATCCTACATATATTCCAACATGGCGAACGTGTGCGATTTGTGTTGAAGTCATTTATTTCTGTAAATTCTGGACAGAAATCTTAAGCTTCCGCCCTCACTTTTATTCTATTGGCATTTCAGAATGAAAATTTCGCAGATCATGTCCTATATTTTTTTTTTTTTTTCGAGCGCGAATCCAAATGTAGCCATCCTATATCCCAACATGGCGGACGCGAAATGAATTTGCTTCAAAATCCGACAGAGTTTCCGTTCTGGTTGTATTATTCTGTGGTATAGCCAAATTCTCACCAAAATATTCCACAAATGAACTAATTTCTAATCTGTCCACTAATGGCAACCAGTGGCGTAGCGTGCAATTTGGCAACTTTGTATAGGGTATATTTGAACCCACCAATGGGTCGAATACGAAGGTGTCCACCGAACACCCAATATTTCGATATTCTTCATGGATTTAAATGGACACATTGTAACGTTGCCAAATTACACATCTTTGAACTTGTCCAAAAAGTAAGGATTTTTTGGGGTTTCATTGCATCCCGTGCGGATTGATTTTTTTTCGAGGACGATATGATGGATTATCGAAAGTTCACCAAAGATTATCGATTGAGCTTCAAGTTTTGTTTTGATTTGAAGGATTATGGACTGAAAATTCGCCAAAGATTATCGCGGTTGAGCTCCACCTCTACCTCTGAGACGTCACGAGCTCAAGATAGTGTTTTGAAGGTTAATGTATTGAAATTTCGCCAAATATTATTGCGGTTGAGCTCTGCCTCCACCTCAGAAACGAGCTCTAAGTTTGGGTTTGATTTAAACAAATAAATACTGAAAATACTCCAAGGAATATCGCGGTTAAGCTCCGCCTCCATCTCTGAAAAAACTCTAAGTTTTGTTTCGATTTGAAGAAAGAAATATTGAAAATTTGCAATAGATTATCGATCAGTCTCGCCTTCACATCTGATACGAGCTCTATCTATCTGTCTCTTCCTCTCACATATGGATTATCGGCGAGTGAGTCGTATTCAGCTATTCAGCACCTAGATAGAGACGTTACAAACGGACATAATGCATCGAAGACCCCTACTTATAAGATATTCGGTAGATCCACCAATGAGGGAAGGTTAACCTAACTACTAACTGCCTCTAACGAGCTTATGTAACTTGGCGTTGACGCGACGCCATTACTGTCGCAAGCGGCATGAAATCCGAAGTTTTTTGAAAAGTCAACTCGTGTTTCGATTTCCCCTCTTCGGAGGTAAGCAGTGTATCAAGCTGCGCCTGCGTGACTGGGGCCTTGGAGGGGGGACGGAGGGGTCGGAGGAAGCCCGAGCCCGTCTCACCAGCATTGGCGGTGTAGACAACTTGCTTGGCACCGGCTCACGGGAGGATCAGCTCGCTTGGGTTGGGGGCCGGTTTTATCTATCGCTCGAGACAAAAACGACCCCAGCGACCAGCGTCCCCGGCACTCCCCACGTTTTCGAAATAACGAGTTACATTTCCACCTGTGCTCCTGGGACCAAATAATGTTAGGTCCCGAGCATTGAATTCCGTGCATCTTGCGTGCGGTTTCGACCAATCAGAGAGCTTACGCACGGTCACCGCACGGTCATGTGACCGTGCGTAAGTTACGCTCGGGACCGAACATTATTTGGTCCCAGATTAGCAGCCTGGAAGGAAATTCTCTACAAACTTACAAGATACGCCCACAGCCCACGACGACGACGTGGCAAGGCGCAAACCAAGAACTCCTCCTCATAACCTAAAAAAGAAGCCCTGTTCCGGCATTCTTTGTTTCGGGAATAAGGTGGTAGTCAGAAGATCTGCGGTACAATTGAGTTTTTACATCTGTAGACAGAGACTCACACAATAACGTGACGCGACCGGGAGGGGGGAGGGGGCACGCGGGTACTCTGGTTCCCAGGAACTCTTCGGGGGTGACAAAATCAGAGTGAACCCCCCCCCCCCCCCAATGATAAAATAAAATAATTAAAAAAAAATAAAAAAATTGTAACATGAAAAAATTACAAAAAAAAAAAAATTATAAAATAAAAAAAAAATTGAAATAAAGAAATGATAAAGTTAAAGAATTAAAAAATATAAAAAAAAAAAATGGAAAAAATGACCAAATTCATAATTTAGATGGGCGGCGATTCGCGGAGAGCGGCAAAATTGCGATATTGCCCCCTCTCCGGACACCTGGGCACGTCCCTGGACCAGCAGTAGTAATAGAACCGGAGTTCCTTTCCTACCTACCGACGCGACGGTGACTTGTGTGTGAGGGTAAATCTGAGTATGATGAAAGCATATAAATCTATCAATTATTATACCTGCACAAAAGGAGGAGCGGAAAAAAATCGTAATTAAAAAAAAAAAAAAAAAAAAAAAAAAAAAAAAAATTAGAAAAGAAGAATAATAATAATAATAATAATAATAATAATAATTGAAAAAAAGTTAAAACACAAATAAATAAAAATGATGATAACAGAGCGCTTCTACTCAGCAGATATTTATACAAAATAATATTAAAAATCAAATGATGATAACAGAGCGCTTCTACTCAGCAGATATTTATACAAAATAATATTAAAAATCAAACAAACACCAAACGAAAAAGTGATACTTTAAATTAAGTATTCAATACCAACATCCTTGGCCTTTAGCAACTATCAAAAATAATTAATGGTTTTCATAAGTGCCGTCGCCGTCGTTGTTTTTTTGTTTTTTGTTTCTTTTTAATATTCGTTTTACGGGGAAAGAAAATTAATAATGGAGCAGTTGCAAACTTTTGCTACAGGCTTATTAAAAGTTGATAATGGGGTATAACCCTGTAAAAATAACGATTAGCGCACTAAAAAAATCACTAAACCCACTTCTAAACTCACAAAATGCTTTTAAGCGCGAAACCGTAATGGCGGCCGAGGCCGCGGTTTGCACGGGGTTTCCCTACTGTCAATCAGCGCCGTCTACACGAGGTGTTCTCGCAACACCACACAAGAAGAAGAAGAAGAAGAAGAAGAAGAAGAAGAAGAAGAAGAAGAAGAAAGAAGAAGAAGAAGAAGAAGAAGCATACAATTGCCATTAGATTTGGGCGGCCTCGGCCGCCATTACGATTTCGCGTTTAAAAGCACCATGTGAGTTTAGGAGTGGATTTCGTGATTTATTAGTGCGCTAATCGTTATTTTACAGGGGTTTACTTACCCAATTATTAACTTTTAATAAGCCTGTAGTAAAAGTTTGCAACAGCTCCATTATGGCTGGATGGATAAGGATTAACAAATAAAATGGATTTATATTTAATGGTTTTTATTAATTTGTCTTTATAAATAAGTAAGTAAGTAAGTAAGTAAGTAAGTAAGAAAATAGATGGATTGGAAGATATATAAATACGTAAAAAAATAAATCAACAAACAAATAAATAAATGAACAAACTGAAAATTTCGTTTCACACAGTAGCAATCTGAAATCAGGACTTTCGTGCTCGAGCACAATCTCTATGTTTTAATCGACCTTTCGTCAAAGAACTCCTCTGAAATCACCGCGCATTAAAAATTGGGTAAGGTAGCCCTATCATGAAAAATATTCACAAAAAGCAAAGGTCTTCTAATCTCGAATACGACGCTTGACAACCCGGCAACAGCGCGGGGCGTAACCTCGACAAGATGGCGGAGAAAATGTCATTTATATTTCAACTAGACGAATTGGCAACAGCGCGACGTCGACGCGCCCGTGTTGGCAAGAATCAAGATGGCGGTTGCTAACGGAACAATCGTTCAAATCGTTGTCCGAGTTGTCGCCTGTTCCAGTAGCAACAAGCAGTAACGCACAAGCTCGCAAGCATAGCAAGAATCGGCGTTCCGTTCTTGATAATTGTTACACAACATGTAAAGTAACATCAACATTAAATGTCTATGCAAGTGCATCTTGAGCGAATTTTGCTTCTGTCTAGAAGACGGTTGAGTATGAAATGATGAGCGTCATCAAGACGAGTTAACGGCTTTCGATCCATACTTTGCATCACTGAATAAAACTGCAGTTGAGTAAGTTCCACTTGTTCGCGAGTTATACGAATAATCTATTGTCAGATTGGACACTAACTAGACTAATAATAACAATAAGCTCTGCAGTGCTGATCAAATATTGATAATCTCAAGGAGTTCGTACATTTTTCTTGGTTGCTTAGACGCGGAGATGAACATTGCCAGCAGTGGCGTAACGCGCAGTCTGCCAGCAGTGGCGTAACGCGCAGTCTGGTTACGCTGAATTTTGTTAAATTTTTAACGCATACAAAAAGTCGAAATTGGCGGTGCTCAATGCACTTCTTAACATTGATCTTTTGCATGGGTTGAAATGGACGAAATGCAACGTTGCCAAATTACACGCGACGTAACTGATGAGACTCTACTGATTAATAGATTTAGTTTAAGAAAAATAGGCTCAGCTTACCTACCAGTTTCACGCGAATTTTGAATTTGTATTCCTTCAAATCAAACCAAAACTTGCCTCCTACTCCAACTTTTAGATTTTAGAGCGTCCTTAAACGAAAATTCAAAGGTCAAATTAATTTTCATTCATTTCCATCATGCGATATGAAGGAAACGTTGAAAAAATTCCATAGATTATCGGCCCGGGTCCGTCTATACTTCTGAAACGAACTCTAGTCGCAGTCTTCGGGTTTTCTCTAATTTTTACTTTTACAGATTAATCTTCTTGGGAAGTTGAAATTAGACCAAGCTCAAGCGTTAAAAATCAACATTTGGTAGCAAATTTTGGACTTTCGGAAGTATTGGTGCCATTGAAGTATCGAGGAACCGAACACTGAACAAAAATGCTAACTTTAAGCATTTACTTACTTAAACGTACGGTCAAGACTAGTCATTCTTAGTTTTACCATTTAAAATAGTGGAATCAACCCCGCGCTGCTTTAATTAAACCGTTTTAAATGGTAAAACTGAGAATTTTTAGTCTAGACCATACTTGTTAGTAAGTAGATACTTGAAGTTAGCTTTTTTATTTTCAATGAACGATAGGAGAGGGGGGCATTACACGATAAAGATTACGTAGATTGAGAATTTCTCAGATTTTCAGAATTGCCAATATCGGAAGACCATTGTCTCGCACTCTCACGGATTAAAAATCCACCCGCTTTGTAAAATTGGCTAAGTAGCTGACACATAGTGTCGACACGCAGATTGAAATGAAGCTAAAATCGGCCCTAAGAGTTACTGCAACGGCTCGAGTTGTCTAAACAACGTGCCTCTACTTGATACATGGTGCTCAGCTATTGAGCGCATTCGAGGCAGAAATACTGTGGCGCGGAATAATCTACAGATCTTTACATTCGAGGCAACCAGAATTGACTTCTCAAGAAGGGACGAGACAAAACAGGAAATGATATTTATATACATATGGAGATGTTTTATGAAGAAAATTTGCTTTTTCCAGCGGGAAAATAACATGGTAGCCAAGAGAGACAAGCTTGGTCGCGGACTCGCGGAGTGTGGGCTGTAGGTATACCTACTTCCTATGAAAAGCGTCAGACAGCGCTGCTGGCGAGGCAGGAAAAAACGAGGTCATTACTCCGGGATTTCTGACATTACATACATCGGTCATCCCCTCCACAAAAATTTCCAGAAGCCACGCCTTCTGTAATTTCGACATGTTAATGCAGAGCAAAACTGCAAGAAATGAAGTGCGATGAATAGGAAAAAATAATCACAGATCGCGAGTTTTGCTCAACTTAAAAACATGAGTTTTACTGACACGTGCTGATAGAACATTGTCGAAAAAGAACAATAGCAGGCAAGGTTTTTCCAGCCATGATTTGCAGGGAATTAGGGGGGGGGGGTTGTTTTTGAAAAAAAAAAAAAAAAAAAAAGTGGAGAAAAGACAAGGGGGTAGTAAAACGATAAATCTAGGTAAATAAAAATTCTTAGAGAAATATCACATTTTTTGTAACGAGGCGTCGACAGAATATTAGTCAAATAGAGAAAATCAGAATAGCAAAAGAATATGTGTACCTCTGAAGTTTCCTTCAATTCTTAAAATAATGTTCTCTACCCACAGCCTCTTGAACTCCACTAAACATGATAACAGCTTTCCGAATAAACAATGACTTAATTCTTGACAAGTATTACAATCAGTACCAATCTTTAGCTTATAGTGCATGCCGATTTTGGCCATTAGAGCGCCAGTGTTCGATTAAAGTCAAGTTGGTTGAAAATGATACAATAATTTTGATGGGAGACATAAGATTTGACACAAGATAATATTCCGGAGAAAATGTTTACTCTGCATCAAAATTTTGACTTTTTTAAATCTTTAGTTTAAAAATAATAAAAACAAAATTCTACACTTAAATAAATACAAAATGCAAAAAAAAAAAAAAAAAAAAAAAAAAAAAAAAGAGAGCACTGTGTACTATCGACGAATTAAAGATTGACGCAAGATTTTATCGAGCTAAGTTTCGCCCTCAAGGTTCAGGTTCGACCACTCTTCATACTCCTCACACCTGGCAGGCGAGAGGCCAGTGTGGGTGGGGCTGGAAAGCCGTTGTAGATCAGTCCCACCCAGACTCATAACTGAAAATGTGCGCAAATCTCGCGACAATCTTTAATTCGTCGATAGTACCTTTGTTAGTTTGATTTTTTCATGCCTTGAAATGAACTAAATGCAGCCTTGCGAAAGTTAACATTTTACCTGTTTACCCCCACCCCCTCCCAAAACTACCTTTCTGTGAATATTATGGGAGAAATAAAGATGCCATTCGATTTGTCTGTCTTATTAGGAGCATATTTTCACCAAGTTTCAAGGAAATCCTTGTGGTAGTGCTCTCGGAAATTGGTATTTTGCCCCATTTCCCCACCCCTCTCCCATAACTACCCTTATTTGACTTTTCTCAGCAAAATGAATGATGCCATTAGATTTGTCAGTCTTTGGAGTGTATTTTCAAGAAGTTTAAAGAAAATCCTCCCGTTAACGCTCTTGGAAATGGGTATTCGGCCCAATTCCCCCTACCCCTCTCTCCCATAACTACCCTTATTTGAGTTTTCTTGGGAAAATGAATGATGCCATTCGATTTGTCTGTCTTAGAAGCATATTTCCACCAAATTTCAAGAAAACCCTAAGAGACATTTTTAAGAAATTCCTATTTTTTGCCATTTTTGGCCTATTTTTGGGGTAAAACCCCCCTGAACACGAAGAGAGGACGAAATCCAAAAAAGCTCCACTTGAAAAGTTGAAAACAATTCTATTTGCCAAATTTGAATGCAAACAGATCAATTGTTGAGGAAATATCATCCGCGACGAACGGACAGACAGACAGCGACGCGTCGCGCGACGGACGGACATTTTATGGGATATGTTTTTTTGGGTTTCTGGGGACATCAAACACCAAGAAATGGAGCTAACGTAATTTTCAAATTTTCCATGATTACAATACTTACTCTACCCTATGGGGAGTGAGAAAGTGAAAGCCTTAAATTAAAAAAGATGACTAGATTTCTCTGGACTTTCTGGATTAAGAAGATGCAAGGACGCGAGAAAAGATTACAAAATTAAGGTCAAGTATTGAGTTGTGCACGGCGTTATTACGAAACAAAGTAATTTTCGCGCATTAGCACAGGTTATAAATAGAGATTCATAGAATAGAAACTTTACAAGTGGATAAACATGTAACCGTTACAGTGGACACGCTTGGTAGAACAGAAAAGTAGAGAAATAATTGCGAGGCTCTAACTTCGAAGGCAGAGAGGTCTCTACGAATTTTAAAACTTCGAAGGCAGAGAGGTCTCTACGAATTTTAAACCTGCGATTTTCCGGTTCTTCCCGGCCCCTGGTGAACAAAATTGCTTTTTCGCACGATTTGCGCCTCAATTTTTTAGAATTTATCAAGGACTCCTAAAAATCTCCATCGTTTTTTCGAGGTATTCAAACACCCCCCGCCCCCCCCCCCAAACCGCCGGTCCTTGGATCTATTAGTCCAGGACAGATATACTTTAATGTAATAGATATGTTTACCCTATGATATGTTATATTATGAATTCATTATGTATTCTGTACATTTTTATGTAAGTATTGTATGCGTATTGTGTAGGTACATATATTTGTATTTTTGTTTTTTAACAATATTTTAAAAAAGGGGAGAATTTTTTTTCTCCGTCCTTGTGCAATTTGAGTCGCTGAACCCGAATTTGACGTACGCGAATAAAAATTTCGAGAGCTAAAGCCGCCATCTTGAAATAATGGCATAAAATTTAAGATTTTGGCACAAATTTCCATATACATCGTTTAACATCGAATATATTTGGGTTTTTTTGCCCGAGGTTAACGAGCCACTACTTCTGACTCTTCACTTTTACATCCATGTGGCTAACCAAAAAAAAAAAAAAAATGTTCAATGTAAGGAAAAAGTTAGGGATTTTTGTCTTGCTTCCCTACAAAAATCCCTGTATTTTTCGATCTTGATTACTTGATTTTTTTTGAGTGAGCACCAGAGAAAAAATAGTGAAGAGTCGTTTACCAAATTTTGACAACGCCTGAAGTGACTCGGCATATTCACTCATTCCATGAAGACTTCAAATGAGCTTGAAAATTAAAATTGATAAGAAAAAAGTTTCTGAAGTTTTCAGTGGCGTGATTCTGTACAGTATTGAACACTTCCAATCAATATTTTTTTCTTTCTTTCATTCTCTCTCTACTCTTTCCATCTCGTTCGCATCGACTTGAATTTTTTCGACCCACCGCGCGATGCAAGCAAAAATGTTTTCAACAAACATGCAAGTAGGTAAGTACGTGTGAACAAAGGGATTATACATATTGCTGCATTTTCAAAAAATTACTGCACTGAAATAAGATCCTATGGTTCTCGTGTATGCTGTTTGTACGAGACCGACGCGAGCGCCAGAGCGGTTCAGTATGGAAACAGGCACGAGTGCGCAATCATACGCAATAACAGCGCCATGTTTTTCCTCCACACGACACAACGCTTGAAACACACGGTCAAGCGCTGCAGCGGGCGCGTCGCGTCAAAGCTAAATCATGAGTTCCAGGCAGTTCGGCGTTCAATACTCGCAAGGAACTAGCCATTCGCGGATTTGGCGGCGTCATTCGTTGTCAAGCAGCCTGACAAAGTCAAAATCTGATGATTGAACGTTGAAAACTAGTAGATACTCCACTGCCACTAAGGGCTATGTTTTATCGAAATTAACGTCGAAACCTGATGATTGAACGATGATAATTATTAAATAAGCCACTGCCACTACAGGCTATATTCATTTGAAATCGGAACACAATCGGCCAATTTTCTTAGTATTGGATCACAACTAACCACAATGAACCGCAAAGAAGCGCAACAGTACACTCCCAATTTTACATTTTTTAAACTGCTGTTGGCCGTCCAGGTCCAAGTTAGAATGTTCCATCGCAACCAAACGGAACACTGTAACCACTATGACGAGTCGGTCCAACGATCTCGGTTACTTCTTGTGTTCCAATGAAATATAACCTTGCCCCCTCCGAATCTTGCGCTGTGAGCTCTTCGGTCTGTTACCTTGTTTACGGTGTAAGTTTTATTTCGAAAAACGAATTAAATGAGCCTCTCTTCGAAAGATGCACGTTGAGGGGAAGTTACATGGGTCTGAATTCCGACGTTTTCTTAAATTTAGAAAATGAAATAACTCTCTGAGCTGAGAAGAAAGTTGTCTTGTTTCTTTCGGCCAGAGACCACATAGAGTACGGGACAAACAGCCATCTCGCCTGGTGGATGTTGAGGGCGTAAGTGACTTACTTCTAGTCACAATGTACCGCAGCTCGTTTACGCCCTCAACATTCATCAGGATCGAGGACCGTCCGTCCCGAACTTTGTTTGACCCCCAGGGGGGGGGGGGGTGATCACGGAGGATCGTTATCGTTTTCGTTTTCGTTTTCGTTATCGAGTAGAATAGTGTTGAAGAAGAAGAAATAAGAGGATAGCCTACTACAGCGCGAGTAACTGCTGCACTCGAAAACGATAACGATAACGATCCTCCGTGATCACCCCCCTGGGCCCGCCTTAACGTACTAGTTGTCTGCGATAACGTAGCAGCTTCACGTGTGACGCAGCCGTCGTAAAATCGGGCTAAAGTTGTGTCTCCACCAATCAACAGCGAGGATACTCAAATTGAAAATGGCGTCGAGAACCGTTCGCCCCGATTTCAATTTGAACCCTAAGAGCTGAGACCACGAGCATGACGGTCCTGGGAAGAACGTAACTTTCAGCGTGCACACAAACTCCGCAAAAATCATAGGTCACCAGTCAATAATTCACATTCGACGAACCATCTAGAAACGGTCCTTTTTTTACAATAAAATTGAGGTTAGGTTGGATATCTGGGGCCAAGTGAGACCGACTCAAATACACACCAAAAATATACGAAGCCGTGTTTTCAGAAGTAGAATAAATCCTAAAATCATTTGGCAAATCTCTTTTCTGAGAGATCGGGAATAGAAAACGACCGCCATCTTGATTCTAGAGTCAGTAAAATGGTCTCTGCACTCTCACTTGCGTCGCTTCAGTCCTTACAACACCAAGCCGTGTTTTCAGAAGTAGGATAAATCCTAAAATCATTTGGTAAATCTTTTTACTGAGAGATCGGGAATAGAAAACGACCGCCATCTTGATTCTAGAGTAAGTAAAAATGGTCTCTGCACTCTCACTTGCGTCGCGTCAGTCCTTACAACCACCGCACCGTGCCGTAACTGTACGATCGTCGATCTTCCCGCTCACCCACTGACCCTCAGCAGTCAGCACTGTATTGCCAGATTTCAGGTTACAAGCCATACAATGGGGCAGTTGCAAGGGTCTGAAATGTTGTGTTTTTTATAAAGAAAATGATAGTACTTGATAAGCTGAGAACAATGGTGCCTTTGGTTTTTTCCTAAGTGTCTTGGTTTTGGAGATACGCACGTGTAAAGTTGCAAAAATTCATGTGTGTAGTGACGTCACTACGCGGAATTCCCATTTAAAACAATGTATTTTGGGTCAAAATCTCATCTCCGGAACAATGGGATGTAATTAGAAACCAAAGGCATCTTTGTTCTCAGCTCATCAAGTACTTCCCTTTTCTTCATAAAAAACACAACATTTCAGACCCTTGCAACTGCCCTATTGTACATTCAGTCTTGTCAAAAATAAACGGCCTAACGCCTTAAATCTGGCAACGCTGCCTCAGCATTGCTCCCACCATTCCCGCGCTTTGCCACGTAACGAACGCGAAGCGAGGAGCCAAGCCGCGAAAAGTGGGAGAGGTGAAGAGGTCGCTTCTCGCTAGAATTTTCTAGCCACTAATTTTGTACCGTAAAACCGTACGCTGGAAGTACACCATTGGTAGGTTCACTATAAAAACCCAAGGAAAAGAACTGACCGAGGCCACTCATCGTCCGACCACCAAATTGTTCAGGAGTCACCACTGCGGTACCGCAGACCGGTAACCGTAGTACATATAGTTAACGTCTGTCAGTTACATCGTTACATCTGCTCGGCAGACATCTGCTGGTGATTAATACTGTAACAAGAGTAACGTACTTCGGGTCATGCCCAGGGTCGGTCTGCGGGGGGGTGGGGGACTTTGCGAACTCAAGCCACGCCTCCCCTACCACTTTTTGGGCAAGAGGTCTTAAAAAAAAAAGTAAAAGTAGGGAAAGAGGTAAAAAGAAATGGGGAGAGAGGAAAAGAAGAAAGGAAGTGAAAAAATATGAAGATGAAACAAAACGATAAAAAAGAAACCGTGTAGGTTTACTGCGCCAAAAAAATTTCTGAGCTACTCCTTCAAGCCAAAAAAAAAAAAAAAAAAAAAAAAAAAAAAAAAAAAAAAAGATCGATAATCGATTTTCGACTTTCCATAAGGCCCCCCACTTTTTGACCTACACGGACTGCCACTGGTTATGCCTAATTCTAATCAGTATCAACGAAATTTTGACGCTTTTAAGACATGACGATTCTCATATTAAAATATATAAAAAGAAAAGAAAGTAGGTAAATTGACAAATAAAAAAAGAGCAGGTTTACAACGGTGAAATCGCCGGGTGTTTTGTTTTGTTTTGGTTTTTTTTTTCTTAAAAATAATGATGCTGTGCGTATTTTGTTAAGCTGATATAATTTTTGGGTACAATTTCGACCCACAGCTCACAATTTCCTCATGTTAACCAATTAAAGGTCCAAATATCTGAAAAATGAGAGTAAGACAAAATTACACAACTAAGGAGACATTTCTGATTTGTAAAAAATTGAGCAACAGTAACTCAACATAGGTGATTCCGACGTCGTAACTTCTAAAAAAAAAAAAAAAAAAAAAAACAAACAAAAAAACAAAAAAACAAAAAACAAAAAAAAAAAAACAAAAAACTTTCCATTTATGACTTGAAATAAAACTTAAAGAAGGGTGAAGATAGAAGCTTTTCCGAGAATTACCATGTCTTATGTATATGATGCAAAATATGCTGGCGGCGCGGCGGCGGGCGCTAGTCTAGCGCGGTTGACCATCCTAGACTAGACATCACGAGGCAACGCTCGATTTAATTTACGATGACCGGCTGACATGAGATGTTGCAAACTAATAATGGGGCTGTTGCACACTTTTTGCTATAAGCGATTTATTAGTCGATTCTGGTGTAAAACCCTCCAAAAATAACGACGTCAGCACTAAAAACTTCCGAAATCCACTCCTAGACTCGATAAACGCTTTTATTTGCGCGGGCATAATGGTGGCTGAGGGTAGTAACAATGGGAGATTCCCGTCTAACAATACTGTAACTCCATCAAGAAGTGACCAATAAGAGACGACTCCCATTTGACACCGGTGACACTAGGTGTTGCTTTGCCATTCATCGGACGTGAATCATCACTCTGATGACTAATTACTCTGTGAATCATCCTTGTCAGTATAGAAAGAGTGACGAAATTAAGATAGGAATCTCCCATTGTTACTGCCCTCGGCCACCATGCACCATTACGCCCTCGCAAGTAAAAGCGTTAATCGAGTTTAAAAGTGGATTTCGGAAATGTTTAGTGCTGCCTTTGTTATTTTTCGA
The DNA here is from genome assembly GCA_011764245.1 of Trialeurodes vaporariorum. Lineage (NCBI taxonomy): Eukaryota > Metazoa > Arthropoda > Insecta > Hemiptera > Aleyrodidae > Trialeurodes > Trialeurodes vaporariorum. Next base: position 32,807,680 of record VMOF01000320.1, on the reverse strand, counting down.
GGTTTTTACACCAGAATCGACTGTTAAATCGCTTATGGCAAAAGTGTGCAACAGCCCCATACGGCAGCGTTACGGAGGACGTTTCCACTGAAATATCGGATGAAAATCACATTTTAAGTATCAAAGAGTCTCGATATCCACCCCTACGCCCACTAAAGGCGTCGTAACAGAAATCCAAAATGGCGGACAAAAGATCCGGTCACAATGGGGGAGTCCCATATAGTTGCAGCCTCCTTTATGATGAATCATACCCTTAGCTTAGAAAGTTGCGATTAGACGGGACTTCCCCATGGTAATCCGATCGTTTGACCGCCATCTTAGAATTTTGTTTAAACGCATTTATTGAGTTCGTGAGTCAAAAGAAAATTGTTGAACTTTCTAATGCTCTTATCACTATTTTTAAGTGACTCCACACCATTCTAGGCTCTCTATATATATGGCAAAATGTCCTTTATCTCGCACTCGCAGCTCTCTTAGCGGCGAATGTTGATACCTGCACTTACGCGTCTTCATCAGTCTCGTAAAATTACATGCTGTTCTGACTCACCAAAACTGAAGTGTTCCATCGGTGGAGAAGCGGGCTCAAAACAACTCGCTTGCCAGATAATGTCAAGCCAGGAAGTTAAAACTCAAAGCTAGAAGATCAAGTTAAAACAAGCTACAGCATGACATCGGCGGCATTCGATACAAACTTCGTGTTACGTCGTCGCTAGGCTCGATTTAAATAAACGTGATTGGTCGACAGCTCGTTCCGGTAGCCTAGCAACGAGGTTTCACCGATCAAAAATTAAGGTGATTGGATGATCAAAAGTAAGCAAATGCGAACAAGCGTACCAAGTAGAAAAACTTCTACACTTTGACAGACACATCATAATCACGCAAATATTATGATAGAAAAAGTAAAAGAAAAACTGGTATGGTAAATCGAACGGAGGAGTGGTTTTTAAAATGTTTATTCGACAGATTTTAAAACATCTTCGGTACTTGGTGCATTATTCTTTGGGACACTGTGAGTGACGGATTTAGATAAACCCGCGGCAACGCGTCTTTATCAGCGCAATCAAGTAGGTAACTAACTACAGCGGGCGAGCAGTCGAACACAAGTCAAGTTGTGACGTGCACAGCAACAGCAACGCATGCGCACTGCAGCCGAGTTTTCGAGCAGAAACCATAGTTAAATAAAATAAAAAGGGAACGGATAAACTTCAAAACATGGCAGCATTAACAAGATTCCAACGTCGTAATAAATTAAAACAACTGGAGACTCGTCACAAGAAACCCGTTTTAATTGACTACAAATCAATAAAAAATTCACAATGGCGGAAGATACACCACAAACATTATGAAGCGGCCGCCATTTTGAGAAATACGTGCTTTATCCAACAGGTGGTGAACCCCAGTCGGTCTTATTTGATCGAAATTCCTTCAATCCAGATTTTAAAATAAAAAATAACCGAGATAAATAATCTTCAAAAACCAGTAGCTCCGATGCGCATATAGGCAGCACTAACAAGCCTCTTACGCCGGAATGAAGTAAAAACTGGAGGATGCAGGAAAACCGTTTTAATTATCTGACAATCAATAAAGTAATGGGTACACATTCACAATACCGGGAAATAAACGCACTCTGAAGCGGTCGCCATTTTGTGTAACTTCGAAAGACGTAAGTACCTTTTTCAATAGGGGATGAACCCCAGTCGGTTTTATTCGAACGAAATATCCTTCGATCCTCATGGTAAAATCCGAGGTCAAAAGTCACGATTTTAAAAACAAACAAGAAGGTCACTCTACAGCGTAAAACAGTGCGATCAGATAAAATGAGATTCTACATTCTACGAGGCAATAAGAAAGAACGGATAAGGGGGAGAAACACTAAATCAGACGAGATGACAAAGCGTGCACGGGCTCTCCGCAACTGATTCATGATTGCCAGATTGCGAGAGAAATGAGATTCCTAACCTATAGCACCGATTTGACCGATCGAGCGTTCGAGAGAACGTAGTCTGTGAAGAGGCCGCTAGGGCGCGTTGTGCGATGAAGTTTTCAAGGCTTCTTCGATTGTTCCGAGCCAACGCGAAAGAGCGGCAGCTCAGGCAGCTGTTTTCGTAAGTTATTCACTTCGCAGGCGTTGCAAACTTCCATTGCCCAGGTAAAAATAAGATACGGAGGTTCTGTAAAATGCACGAATCGTGACAATTACAGTTGAGTTCTTACATTTTAGTTTGAAGTTAAAGGGTAAGACCCGTAAGACCGGATGAAACGAGTGTTTGTAGTGCTTATCTTCCACTTAACTTTAGTTCTCTCCTCGGTTAAAATACTTGTGGTGAGTGGTGCTTACTATCAACTATCGGTAATCGGAGCAAAAGACTGGAAGATGAGAGAAAATTGCCAGGGAGAAGGTAGTATTCATCTAAGAAAAGTGGACTTTCAAAAATGCTAAAAACCAGATTATTTATGTTGAGATTGGTAGGTAGAAAATCTACGTCGGAGAATCCATACTTTTAAGAATCTACGAAGAAGTGTAAAATTCAATATTTTCTTATTTTCAGATACATAACACGGAAAAAAATCTTGTTTCCTGCACAAGCAATTCGGAGAAATTGGATATTCGAGAAGCCCCCCCCCCCCCCCGGTTGAAAAGGTACAACTACCGCTGAAAGTAAAACAAACAGGAACAAACAAGAAAGTCTGGAAAGTTTCATCAAAAGTGAGGTTAAGTTAGGATCGTCAGTGAGCAACGAACATCGTTAGAAACGGAGCTCCATGATAAAACCGCAGCAAGGTTGTCGGATTAAGAGGAAAACCAATTTCTCCATAAACCTACCAACATGAACATACGAGGATTTCCGTATAAGCTGGCTACCCTGTACCGTGGGTTCAGGCTGTGCCACCAGGGGACATTATTTATAGCGTCACTTGAGAGTTAATGCTAGAGGGTAGAACATTTTAAACGAGGAGGAAATGTGATAAAATTAAACCTCATTCGCGCGCAAATCAATAGGATGGTAGGAGCCGTGAAGATTCAGCGCACGGCGAAGAGAGTACCCACGAGGTTTTAAACATGCCCGATTTGACCGATAATAATTTTATTGATCCAAAAAGATACATAAAAATTTGGACAGCCAATTGGGGACGCGGGACGCGCATGAATGGATCAATGACGATGAAAAACTCTCCTGGCATATCAAGCATGTACTTGATGTGATTCTTCCGCGTTTAGTGCCGATTTCTGCCACCAGAGTGCTACCGTTCGATTAATGTCAAATCACAGGCCCAAAGTAATGTATATTTAAGAAAACGGAGTGTCGGTTGTTAGATAATCATCTGAAGAACGTCTCTGCAAAATATCTCATCACGAACTTCAAAAATAAGGCTGAAAGTACCAAATACTGAAATAGCGCATTTCGATACAAGAATCGATTTGCGATATTTCATTTTTTGGTAGTATCAGCCTTATTTTTGAAGTCATTGACGAAATACTTTGCAGACTGCAGAGACGTTCATCAGATGATTATCTAGTAACTGACTTTCCGTTTTCTTAAATATAAAGTACTATGGGCTTGTAATTTGACATTAATCGAACGGTAGCGCTCTGGTGGCAGAAATCGGCACTAAACGCTACAGAAGCAACATCGGATTTCCGCCGTTCAAACCTAAATGCTAGTCAAATAATTTTTACTTTCTCGGTTTTTTTTTTTTTTTCTTTTTTCTTTTTTTAAGCAAATGTTAAAAAGCACGATTGCCACATTGCGCACTGCGTAGGCCACCTGTGGTATAGAGTCCATGCAGGTGAGACGGGGGCTGATTCTGCTCTTTTGGACGAGACGAGACGAGATGGCAGGAATCGATCATTTCCATTGGTTTCCAAGGCGTCACACGATAGATTTGAAGTCGTTTGAGTCGTTCATTTCAGAAAAATTACCGTCCGTCCCAAACATTTAATGGGCCCAGAAAAAGAATGCTTCAAAATGAACCGAAGTTTCCATTGTGATTGTAGAATGCTGATTGTATGATGACAAATCGTGCAATCTAGCAACGTCGCAATCACAACAAAATGTCGAGCTATCTAGGTATCGACGATCACCACCAAATCCGACCTTTTCTGTGGGTTCCAATGGACAAACTGCTACGTTGCCGTATAGCACGCTTCGCCACTGTCCGTTAAAATTCAAAATTGGCACGGCGACACTAGATATTTCTGTCACGAAAAGGTATTTTGAATCTCTTGTGGACCTTGCAGAACTAGTAGGTAATTACTAATAGGCCACTTTTTTGAAAAGCGTGGGTGGCAAATAACCACGCTGCCACGAGTGAGGAAAAAGGACAAAAAATACAGCAACAAGAAGAAACAAAATCGGTAAAATGTAGGTAGGTAAGTACAACATAAAATCATGTTAATAAAAACGTGAGTTTAAATACACGACTCTCCATGGTGGATTCATGATTCAGAAATCTAAAGTTGTTGGACGATCATAGCTAGATTGAATTCTGAAGTAATTCAAGAGCGGAAGGTGATAGTTAATGGGAGAGGAGACGCGGAGGTTAAGCGATGCGCGCGCAGCACACTCAATCCCCGGCGGCTGCTATTGGCTGTCTCAGAGCAAGTACAACCGGCAACGCAGCACTGACGACTCAACATCGGCTCGGCTTGCTCCGAGGTGCGGCCACCATTTTACCTACAATCCAACAACAACAAGTTCTACTTCTAACCCGCATTCGCTCCGTATTAGAACAAGCAGCGTGCTCTAAATTAGGAAGTAGCCTTTTCACTGGGTGTGAGAACACTACTAAAAGATAACAATGTATCAAGATGGACGGCCCAATATTTTGCAAAATTAAGCGCCGGAAAACCTTCTCCTTTGGTCAAATAGAAGTAAGACTCACTACTGACGGATTAAATGTTAATCAAATCTCCTTTCATAAAAGAACCGATAATTGCCGAAACTAAAGTAGTCCCCCCTACAGAATTTCACAGATGGAACAAAACAACTGTTTTGAAGCCAAACAAGCTGTTTAAAAATTTTCAAAAAAAAAAAAAAAAAAAAAAAAAAATGATTATGTAAGACCACAAAAAAAAAAAAAAAAAAAAAAAAAAAAAAATAGTGTGCTTACTTTTTGTTTGAAATCTGTTTTTTCTTCCTCCTCAATGGCAAATCGTGCATTTGGGCAACGTTGTAAAGCTTAAGAAAAAGATCAAATTATCAAGGGATTGGCGATGGTCATCGAATTCAACCTTTTCTATGGGTTCAAATGGACAAAATGCAATGTTGCCAGGTGGCAAGCTTCGCCACTATTCCTCCTGTGAGATTCAGTTTTGAGGACTACTTTGTTCAGTTTCTAAAATTAGGAGTTCAAGTGTCGGTACAATGTACAAACTAGCACTTGCCCATTTTGTTTTTTTTATTTTTGGTTTCTTTTTTTTGTTACGCCGACGCCATTACACTCAATGCAATAAAACAATATCTAATTTCAAAAGAAAAATGAAAATTAGTAGAAAGATGGTGCTCATTACCAATAGCATTTTTCCAGGAATAAGTCGGTACAGGTAGTTTCAGAAGTGTAGGCGCACCTAGACCGATAATCTTTGTTCGTCAACATTATTTCTGATACTACTCAATGAAAATGAATGAAAATTAATTTGAGAGTTCACTTTTTAATGAGGAACAACAAAAGAATAAAGTCAGGGGCAAATTCGGTGTTGATTTGAAGGAAGAAAAGTTGAAAAAGCGCCGAAGATTATGGTTTTGGTGCGCCTACACTTCTGAAACGAGCTCTATGAAAAACGAGACAAGTCGAAATACACTGCAGGGTACACCTGTTTTTCCTGAAATGCTCCCTCGTGAAATTGGAATATTGGTCAATATTTCGGCAGGGGCGGACTGGTCCAGGGCGCGTAGGAGGGCATTCCCGCCAAACTTTACCCGGTCGAATTTACAGGAGACCCCCAAATTGCAATGAGTCGAGCTACAATGAAGATGAACAGGGGGAAAATAGATGGGTAATAATATTAAAATAAAAGTGGGAATTAAAATTACGGAGGTAATCTGGTCTAAATCAGAACAATTTGGCCCCTACATCCGTCAGTAAGGGTTTCCGGACCCCACAGTGAGCTTACCCGCCTATGGAATTTAGAGCCAGTCCGCCCCTGTATTTAGAAGGAACATCAGGGCCGTGCCCAGATTTCCGGAGAGGGGGGATGTTCAATTTCACCGCCCCTGAAAATTATGATTTGTTTTGGTTGTTTTTGTTTTTGTTTTGTTTTTCCTGTAAACACATTTTGCCGCCTTCGGTAACACCTACATTGGATTTTGATAACTTTTTTTTTTTTTTTTTTTTTGCTTATTCACCCTGATTTTGCCGCCCCCGGAGAGTGCCGCTCGGGGCACAGCAAAGAAACCCCCCCTTCCCCCGTCGGCACGCCTTTGTGAAACATAGATGCTGCTGGGTATTAAAATCCTACTGCTTTATGAAATCCTACAAATTTACAAGTTTTTTTTTTGTTTCTTTAGAAACTCTGCTAATAATTTTATTGCGTAATTAACAGTCAAACGGTGGTGGACACCTAATGAGAAAATGACTGTAGTATACAAAACATGGATGATTCGAAATGGCGCCCAAGTAGCAGTGGCGTAGCGTGCAATTTGGCAACGTTGCATCGCGTCCATTTAAACCCATGTAAAAGGTCGAATGCTAAGGTGTTCACCGAACACCCAATAGTTCGACCTTTTGAATGAATTTAAATGGACACATTACATCGTTGCCAAATTGCACGCTACGCCACGGCCAAGTAGGCTTAAAACCACTTGATGGACATCCATTTGTACGAGATGGAGAGGAGCGCTAAATACTACGGTTAATTGTTATACTAAAGGTAAGAGATTAATTGTAAGGGTAGAAATAATTACGAAGATTTGAACAGTCAGAAAAAGAATAAGAAAAATTCCATCAATCAACAAGAAAGTGTTTGGCCGAACAAAATTTTCACTACTGATAAACGACATTGGTATTTAGGGGTTCCTATACTCTAAAATAAGGTTTTGTTATTTATCCTCAGTGAAAGAGCAAATATTTTTTTTTTTTTTTTTTTTTTTTTTTTTTTTTTTTTTTTTTTTTTTTTTTTTTTTAAAACCATTTTTTTTAAAAAAAAAAAAAAAAAACATTCTTTTTTTTTAAAAAAAACATATTTTTTTTTTTTTTTAAAAAAACATATTTTTTTTTTTTTTTTAAAAAAAAAAACATTTTTTTTTCTTTAAAAAAAACCATTTTTTTTAATAAAAAAAAAACTTTTTTTTTAAAAAAAAATATTTTTTTGGGTAGTAAAATTCTTAAAATTACCGAGGAGTTTAATTTTGAGAGGAGTAAAATCAATTTTACTCAGTTACTCAAACTTTTGAGACAGCAGTGACTAACATATACTAACATACTTGATTTGGAGCAGGCGATTATTCGATCAAATTTTTACATACTTGCAAACACTTTTCAAACTTTTTTAAATTTTTTTTCGAACAAATTTTCAAAAATGTTGCATTATGTAGAGCTAAGCCAGCTTTCAAAATATGTGCAGTTTTTTTAAGATGGTCAACTTAAAGCGCGGGGGGGGGGGGGGGGGGGGTCAAAGTCAAAACCTTCAATGCTCCATAACTTTCGAACTATAGTCTGTTCGTTCTAACTTGAGTCCTGAGCGGGCGATAAATGAATTTCGGAAAATAGAGAATGGCAACACTTCAATAGGTTGTCATAGCCCGAGAGTCGGGCAGCAGCCCCATCACCTCGGCTGACTGACGAGGGTGAGCACTCCTACGTTGCCACAGAAGGCAAATCTACCTGAACCTCGAGGTCTCAAGTTAGAACGAACAGACTATAGAAGAGATATTGACGTGAACTTTGTATCAACAGATGTGTCTCTTAAAGACCTTTCGATTCATATGCTACAACAATTAGTTTAAAAATATTTGAGCCCGTTTCTGCCATTTTTTTGATTTTTGAAATTTTCAAAAACCTGTTTTTCGAGCTAGAAAAATAAATGGAATGTGAGGATCTGAACAAAAAACTTCCATGAAGAAGCAGCCGACACTATAACATTGATAACTCACGTATAAATCTGGTTAAATCTGAAAACAACGCCAGTTTCTCTGCTATCCAATTATTTAATGCGCTTCCTCTCACCCTTATGCTATCATTTAAGAACGACCATCCAAGATTCTTCCTCAACAGAATAAAACAGTTCTGTATCAAGAGAGCCTTTAATCATCTTAATGAGTTTCTACCGAAAGTCAAGTAGGTAGTAGGGCGACAGTTTATGATGAATATCTAACTCTCTCACTATCATTTTATGCGCTTGCTTCATATACCTTCCACACCATATATTTAGTTAAAAATTTATAACTTGTAAAACTGGACCTGTATTATAGCTTTGGTTTCAGAGCTCCATGTACCAACAGCCAAAAATAAAAATAAAATAAATAGAACGCTGATTTTATAAGCTTTCAAATAACATAAACCACGTAGCCAGAATTCGTTTCGTGAAAGAGTTATGACCACGCAAAGTTTCAAATCTAGCAAAAAATAGGGTTTTGCTGACTTTCGATTCAACAAAAAGATTAGTTGCTCCATCAATAATTAAGGCCGTTTCCGGAAAAAGGGCCCAAGCTCCAAATCGTCAATTCGAGAAAAACGCGTTTAAAGATTTTGATTCATCCTGCAGCAAAAATGAATCATGATACAGCAAATCGGTTTGTGCTGTTTGAAGACTCATATATTAACTTAAAACATACCACCGATGGTTTTAAATTTCTTACAAAAAATTATGGTTTTGTGCTGCTTTTACGAAAGTGGATTATGGGCCCTTCTTCCAGACATCAATGATATTTTGGATATTCGTGGAGAAAATTGACAAATATTTCGTTAGGAATGGCAGTTGGATGCTGAAAAAAAAGTAACGTGACCCATGGTTAGGCTGTTTTTGAACCGTCTCGAAGTAATTTGATAGCCTCATGCTATTTCCATGAAGCATCGATGGAAGAAGAGCTTGTACAACTTTTTTCCTTGGCCTCTGCGATTCCTGTATGCGGCACAATTTGCAGGCTTTGGTTTCTTGTGAGTTTTGTACAAAATACATTTTCATTCATTCTAATTTTGGGAAAATGCACAAAACACTCGTGAAAAAGTTTTTTTAATTAAGTTTTTGGAAGATGTTTTCAGTGCCGTCAGTTCAGGCAAGCAATCCACAAGTTCCAAAATGAGAACACAAAAAATTCGGATAGTTTCCGCCGAAAAGAGAACACTTTGCAATCCAAATTTGAGTACTTTTCGGGCATGTGCGTACGGAACAACAAATAAATGTGCTTATTTTGAAATTGTCCAGGTTTTTTCAATTTTTTTTTATCAACTTTCATCAATTTTGGGTTAGAAATAAAGTCAGTGGCGTCGCATGGAATCTGGCAACGCTGCATTTGGTCAATTAAAACAAGTGAAATGAATGAAAAAAAGATCTCAAACCAACACCAATGGCTAGAAATACATATCACTTTTTTGGATGTCTATTTACATTTCAGAAGATGGTGTATTTTCCGCATGATATGTAATTGGCTTATAGGCCCTTTTTCCGGAAATTTTTCTATTTTCTCACCGAGACGTCAGATCGAGTTGAAAGTTTGTAGGGTTATTCTCCATGGACCTAAGATGCATTTCAGCCCGGTTCCCGGAAATGGCCTCAATTGATGAAATTCATTCAATATTGGTGGATGGAGGTTTTTTTAGGTTGCTGAATTCATATTTGTTTGCAGTTCATCAAAATTTCCAGATCAAAGATGGCCGCCAATAATTACGACCGAGGCGGTCATATTGGATTTGGAAAATTGGAAAAACTAACATCAAAAATGAATTCAGCAACCCAAAAATACCTCCATCCACAAAGTTTGAATGAATTTGTAAATACGCTTTATTTTGCATCTTGCCAAAATCATTCCAATTATTCTATTCTAGATCTTCATTTGGGTTCCCGTCAGCTTTGTCGCGTGCCTTCAGTCAACAGTGTGACGTCTACATTTAAACTCATTCAATTAATCGAACTTCCCTTGTACAGCCTTCCCAATAACTTTAGGTGATTCTTCAGCATTTAGTGCCGATCTCTACCACCAGAGTGCTACCGTTTGATTAATGTCAAATTACAGACCGAAAGCAATTTATATCACGACTTTTCGTTGTACGTCTTGGATTTCCTTAAGATTATTTGGGAAAATCGTGTTGCGAGAGGTCACAGGTGGGCAGAGGTGCAGAATGTTCTTCTCTTCCGCTGTTTACAAACCAGAATTGCATCCACAATCTGAAACCCCACAGCTTCCACATAGACGACCTTCACGAAAAAGTGCTTCCACAATAAATTGATGACCTTTTTGCTAGAGTGCCTCTAAAATCTATCTGAAGTAGAAAGGAGCCCAAAACTTTGGGTTTATCCCAAGATTTTTTCTTTAAAAAAAAAAAAAAAAATTCTTTTGATTTTCTGGAGCATCCACTATTAAAACGCAATCCTAGGTTCACGTGATTGTGAACATTCTGCAGTGCTTCAGGTACGACAGCTTCAGATCACGAAAATCTGAGGTTTGAGACGTTCAATACCGGGGATCTCATTACCTCCGTGCTAAAAAGTTTCACTGCAGTGTTCCATTAGAGAAAACAACGCTGCAGTGTTGGATAAGAGATTAAAACCACTGTCGTGGCTTAAAAGAACATTGTGTTCATTCGTTACAAATAGCTTGGTGAATTTATAGAATTATATAAAGAAGTGAGTTCAAATAAGCCATTAGAATTGTGTTTGAACTGTGAATATTATCAACCCCAAGATCATTACAATATCAACAAAGTGGGTGAAAAGGAGAACACGACAGATTAATTTAAAAAATTACATTTTAAAATGTAAAAACTAAAGTCCAGTTGCCTACACTTGCCATTAGGTATAATATGCTTCAATAAATAAAAAAAACAAACAAAAAAGAAGAAAAAAAAAAAACAGAGATACCAATGAGAAGATAACTTTCAGACACATCTTCAAAACAAGCTACCCTTGCCTGGCGAAAAACCTACAAAAACAACCCACGGCCAGGGCAAACGACCTGCTGAACTATAGAATGTACAGTTGTTCACTAGCCCTGTTTACGCAAGAGATCTGAACCTGGGTTGAGTCAACCCGAGTGGAGTTTCAACCCGGGTCCAACTCGGGTTAGCGCATAAACACCCGTATATTTGAACTCGAGTTCAAAGGATTTCTTTCTTCTTCTTCACTGTGTTTGTTTACATTTTTGACAAAAATGGAGGCGATGCTTGATGCTGTACGGACAAGTGTGACTGCATAAGACGCGTGTTTAATCCCGCTCGAATTGGTGACATCGATGCCGCGTGAACCCGGGTTCTGAACTCCGAGGTGTTTGTGCGGAAAATCTCAACCCGAGTTCACTGACTCGAATCGGGGTCAAGTCGTACCCGAGTTCAGCCAAAACCAAAGTGTTCATGCGAGCATCTCAACCCGGGTTGATATCTCTCGCATAAACAAGGCTATTCTGTACCTAACTCTACAGATTAAATAACATCAGTCGACTCCTTGAATTCTGGTTCAGGTAGGCAATTTGCAATACGTATCCCAGTGAATTTGAGCATTACAGGTGGCTTACCTGGGCCAAAATCTACGGTGCTGACTGACATTACTTAATTTCATGACCGTAAGTAGGTACTGCGGAAGAGCTATTTCTAACTTCAGCAGACCTCCAAGCAGAGACAGCAGGTTCTTGCTGCAAGCCAACTCAGCAAATAGCAACTCTTGGAGACTCCCAACTATTTTAGAGTCCAAACTGAATTGTAAACAAAATTTTAAGAGGGTGGTTAAGGTTTAGAGAGGATTTAGAAATACAGATCAGTAGAGATTATAACTCTGTGGAAATTTAAACTCAGCTTGATAACTGTTCTTAGACACATCAAAAGTTCCAGCCTACATTGGAAACGATGATGAGATTATGGAAAGGGGAGAATCAACTGACGGCAAATAACTACGGACCTACAGACTGATCCTTTTTCGCAAAGCGTAGAAAAAGATATCCGCCGACATAAATTGTGTGAATTCAGGTTTGGTACCGAATGATTTTAGGATGCTGAGCATGAATAATAAGAGGCTCCATTCATTTACGACCAACTTAAGTAAGAACTTACTAGCACAAACGACAAGAGCAAACTTCACAAACTGAATGTCACAACCACCCATAGTAGATGTAAAACTCGCAGAAAACAATATAAAGAATATTTAAAATGACAAAATCAGATGCTAGAAATGAACTAAACGGTAAAATGGGAATGGATACGAACACTTTACAACACACTGTAAACGGTCAGAAAAATTCAAAACAGAAAAAAACACATTTTACTGCGGGTAACCTAAAAATTGCGGTAAGAGGTTTCGATCAGAAAGAAGAGACAATTTTAACACTTACAGAAAACTAACGAGAGATCGAGTTGGTAATTTAAACATTAACGGCTAGCCGATACTTATAACGGTTTACATCACGACTAAAAATTTAACCTAAAACACAAACAATTTGATGAATGAAAAATCAGTAAATTCACCTGACTGAAACTGTGTAAACAAAACTCCATGACGAAAAAGTAACTTCACACAAGAAGAACTCCCCCTTGCTCTCGATTCGAGTTCTGACGGCAAAATCGCCCTATATGACGCCGCGGAGGTTGAAATCGTGCATTGACCGAATTTTTCAGAATAATATAGGATCTCTTTCAGCAAAATATTACCTGGCCGGCAAAATCAGCATAGAATAAATCTAAATAAATAAATTTCTTCAGTTTAAGTAAAACTAGTTAATTTGCTGAAGTTTTTTCCACAAGAACTAACAAACAGCACCATACGGCAACCGTGTTCAGGTTACTGCGCGTTATGACCAGTTCTGATGATCACCAAAAATGAAAATTTGAGAAATCAGAAACAGAGTTTTGTTGTGAAAAATGAAGTTTAGGATCACCGGTTAAAAACTTTGAACAATAATTGATCAGATTAAGTTTATGTTTTGTTCCTTTGAAACAAAACTAAAAAGTCAACGGCAAAAAAAGTAGTTCCTCGGAGCGAGCGCAAGGAGCTCCTGAGTGGGTAGGCAACCCCATTAAAACATGACTACCATTCGATATCGCGACAGTTCGGCACCGACGGCACCCTTTTAATAACGCAATTTTTTTGAAAAACACGTGTCGAATTCGATTCAGGTCGACGCGGTGATCATTCGTGACAATATTTCGGAGCGACCAGCATCCAGCCTCAATTTTTCCACGAAAATATATTGCCGGCAAAAGCAGCATTGACTGGCAGTGAGAGATGAAATGAGAGTGACACGGGTCTGAACAAAATAATTTTGGGGCGGGGGGGACAAAAATCAAATTAAAAAAACAATATTACTGGGGAAATCTAAACGGAAACTTCATTAATCGAAGTTGGTGGTTGAAAAAACATATACACTGAAACAGTTTGTTGGACATTAATCGAAAGTGCAAGAGTGTCGTGGGAGATATTTGGATTTTGGACAGGGGAAAAGGCTGGAGGATATAGGCACTTCAACAGGAGCAACAGCAATTTTTTCTCAAAACAGCGCAAGAGGAGAGAGTATAGATAATGGACATCCCCTCTGCCCCCTCTCCCCCACCATTCGGATGGACATTTTTTAGAGAACCCGTAAATTTCGTTGGGATTGGCCGGATATTGGCGATGTAGGTATGTAGAGATTTTTGCAGGTAATCTCTTTGTGGAGTTGGGTCAGAAAACACGCCATTTTTACTTGGGCATTTATAATGATACCTACGATTTGAAAGCTTCAACTAATTTTTCTTGGCTCCTTGATGATTCCAAGAAACTTTGGGAAACGCAAAACGAAGATTTAATTTCTCAAGTAATTTTCCATGAATAAGAAATGATCGATAACATCGTGGGAGGGTGAGCCAAAAAAGTACGTTAATTTGGTATTTGAAATTGGTTGGCAGGCGAGAAGATGAGGAAGGAGACATTTTACTGTAAGTATACCAACGCGCTTCACCGAAACACGAAAACCAATACCACTATAAAAGGCTAAACACCCCATATATGCTATAGATTTTTAGAAAGTCGCTTGACTTGGTGTTGCGTTTTCTCTCTCTTACAAGCGAACTATGCGTGATTCACGCACAGTTCAAGTTCGATGTACCTAAAAGATTACAATGCTACAGTAATATCTAGATGCACCTGTTGAGCGTAATATAAAAACAGTCAGTAAGTATATCAGTATAAAAACTGATGTTACTTATGGAAATTTGGCCACAAAGTCTGAACCATTAATCTCCATAGGCGAACGTTCCAGTCGATATTAATAATTTTAGAATCTCATGCTGAAATATACCTATACTCGAAAATAAAGAGAAAATGGAGGAAAGTTTGATTGAAACTAGAGAGTCAAATTATCTTAGGAAAACGGTTCGGGGTCAGAATAATGAAAATTGACGGGAGAGGAGAGAGCTAACTCTCGCCAGAGGAAATGTTTGAGTGGAAGTGCTACTGCTACTTTTTCGCACAGGCAAAATCCGTCAGAAAGTAGATCACGTGACGGCGGTGCGCAGCGACTACTGCGCACAGCGTTGCAAGTTTGTCTATAATTTTTTCCCCCTTCATTCAAACCGGAAACTGTATCCGCTGGATGAAACCGGAAATGTAGATAGAATATCACTTAAAACACCCCCTCCACCAATCTTGTTTCCTTATTGAGTTTTTTCTTAAATTGTTGCAAAATTAAACAATTAAACCAAAAACAAGCGACGTTTCGATAAGAAAAAGTTGTTGTTGGTATACCATTTTCATGATTTTTAATAGACATCGATAATGCACACAACAATAATTCAAACATTTGGCCACTTTGAAGCTATAATAAGATCGGATTTTACTTTGTACCTATGTATGCCTTTCAGTGAAATTTTTCTCACCGCCTGTTCGTATTAAATTAATTTTTCCACACAAAAGTTCCTGGCATTATTT
This sequence comes from Trialeurodes vaporariorum, assembly GCA_011764245.1. Taxonomy (NCBI): domain Eukaryota; kingdom Metazoa; phylum Arthropoda; class Insecta; order Hemiptera; family Aleyrodidae; genus Trialeurodes; species Trialeurodes vaporariorum. Next base: position 32,792,634 of record VMOF01000320.1, on the reverse strand, counting down.
TTTCTGTATTTACTTTTGATTCCCTTCATCGGTGGTTTTATCACGGAAGCCCCCCCCCCCCCAACACACACAATGAGGCTGTTGCAAACTTTGGCTACAGGATTATAATAGGATAAAAATGGGGTAAACCCCTAGAAAAGTAACGATTAGCGCACTATAAAAAATCACGAAATCCACTCCCAAAATGCTTTCAAACGCGAGACCGTAATGGCGCCGTTGTCGCCGATTACATTGGGTTTCCCCGTGTCAATTAGAGTTCCTATATTTAGAGAGTTAAGACAAGAGGGTAGTCAACTTCTGATTGGTTGATGAGTTTTAGGCTCTACGGATGCCGCCATTGGATGCGATTTTGCACTGTTGTTTACAATCGCAGTTGTTTACCAACGGTATTTTACGGATAAAGAGTTAATTATCGACGAATCTGTAAATTTTAATCATGAAACGCCTCAAGAATGTCTATAAATCCCAAAAGAACCTTTCAAAGCGTAAATGGATGTCGATCCACAAAAGCAGTAAAAGATTACATCGTTAGAAACTCAGCGGCACTGTAATCTTTGCAGTGGACAAAAACACAACAACGGCCCTCAGAATGTAAACAAATGTGCAAAATCGCATCCAATGGCGGCGCCCATGGTTTCTCTTGTCTTAACTCTCTAAATATAGGAACTCTAGTGTCAATCAGCTCCATCCTCACGAGCTGCTCTCGCGACACCACACAAGAAGAAGAAGAAGCATACAAAAATGCGATAAGATTTAGGCGGCAACGGCCGCCATTACGGTATCGCGTTTGAAAGCAGTTCATCATAGAGTTTGGGAGTTGGGCGTTACCCCGGAGTCAACTATTATTAAGCCTGTAGCAAAAAATTGCAACAGCTCCATTCTCGGTGTACTATTTAAGTAAGTGGGAAGTTCATGTATTGACTTCGGAATCACGTGAAAGCATAACACTCTTGTGATCTACATACAGATTGTTTTCCAATAACAACGTCTCCTGGAATTTATAGACTTTAGAGGTGGTTTTTAGACATTTGTCCGTCTATTTTCAATCGATTGCATATGTATCCACCAAAATTATACAGTTACTTACGCAAAAAACAAATAAAAAATATTTTGTAAGTGCAATGATCAAGCGTCTGCGCGACCTACGTGTGATTTGTCACCAGTTTATTTTAATGTAACAAAAATGTCTAAAAACCTCTCCTACAACATAACAAGGGTTGGATTTTTTCGGGAAGGGGGGGGGATTACATGCAACAAAAATGTTTTGCAGTTTTTGTGATTTTTAATTTCGAAATCGATACATGAACTTCTCAATTAAATAATCTGAGAAATTGGTAACCAACACCTATAAAAACGCTGGAGTGTTGACGATATTGAACTGAATTTTTCGATTTTAATAAATGAGAAAGTTTGGTCTAAATTTTCCTACCGCAAGCCGTTCTTGCAAAAAATGCATAGGTAGCGTGGTAGTTCTTAAATTTTAGATCACCCTGTACTTACAGTTGATACAGGGTGTTGAAAAACTGTTCGCAAACCTTTTGAGGGCGTATTCTACATGTCAAAGTAATATTTTATTTCGGAATAAACATGTGTCCAAAAATGCACCCCTTCCGAGTTACGGCCTCTGAAAATTTGTAACCCCCCCCCCCCCCCCCCCCCCAAAGCACCTCTCAGAGAAACGATGGAGTATGTTGAGCTCGTGAATGAAAAGAATGCGTAATAATACTCGGGTGCACAAATTTTCATGAATTTTGAACAATTTCCGTGTAGGCTACAACATTTTCCAATTTTTTCTCTGAAACTTTGCAACGCTGTAACTCGGAAGGGGTGCATTTTTGGATACATGTTTATTTAAAACAGAAAGTCTGATTTTGACGTGTAGAATACGCCCTTAACAGGTTCGCGAACAGTTTTCCAACACCCTGTGTTGCAGAACCTAAAATCTGCACTATAAGTAAGTAGTTAAATTTCGTCAAAACTTGAGTAAATCAGTTTTTTTAATTACAGAAATTTACATATTTGGGGGGGGGGGGTTAAGTGTTCGGTGGTTTGAATCACAAAAATCCATCTTGGTCGAGGAGAAAAAAAACAAAAACAGAATAGACCCAGAGTAAAGTTAACAGTAAATACTGTGTTATTAGACATGTAAAAAGTCCCTTCAAATCCACCAGAGGCAAAAAGCAGTGCACGTTGAGCGAGTCTCCGCGTATTTTCGTGTATATGTATGTATGAATGCGTCCTGAGGACTGAGGAGACTTGAAGTTAAACGGGGAGTTCTTAAAAAAGGGTTAGGTTTTAAAATAATAATTAATCCTTGGTTACACTTGCTTCATATGAAACAAGGATCCACATATTATACTGTGACATCCAGATTCCTGGTAATCCAGGGTCGCCCGCGACGGAGTCGGACTGCTGGTCCTAGTGGCTCCGACTGGCAGGCGATTACCGGTCGCCACCCACGCCCCAAAGGTTTTTCCGTTTTTCCCGCCTTTTCCCGGAAATAAAAAGAAAAGAGAAAAGAATAAAATAGAAAGACGGAAGGAGAGGATGCAGGAATAAAATAGGGAGAGGAATGGATAAAATGAAAAAGATGGAAAAAAGGAAAGAGAGAGGCACGTACCTATGGGAGCTATGAAACTAAAATTGACACGTTTGAAGGACCACATATTCAATAGGTCTGCTCATAAGTCTCGAACAAAAAGTAAAATAACAAAGGCAATTTTCCAGAAGAGCATAAAAGAAGTTTTGAGGGCCCTCCGCCATGGTTGATTTTTCAAGACTCCAGATTGACCGGGTCTGCTCCTAACTCTAATTCCCCATTTCAAATGACAGAGGCAACGCTATGGAAGAGCACAACTGAAGTTTTGAGGGATCTCCCCAATGTTGGACATTTAAAAACTCCAGATGGACCAGGTCTGCTCGTAAGAATATTTTCCATTTAAAATGATAGATGAGGCGATGTCCTGAAAGAGCACAACTGATGTTTTGAGGGCCCTCCGCCATTTTTGCCAAATAGTGTCACATCCTTACGATACCGCGTGTAGATGTTGGATGAATTAAAAAAACCCCACACAACTACTCTTAAAAGTAGCAGTGGCATAGCTTGCAATTTGACAGCATTGCAGTTCTTCCATTTAAACCCAAGTAAAATATCGAATCGTTGGGTGCTCGGTGAACACCTTCGGATTAGACCTTTTACATGAGTATAAGTGGACACAATCCTTCATTGCCAAATTTCACGCTACGCCGCTGAAAAGTAGGCTCCAACTTTCCAACGTCTTTCGGGGGATCATAAAGCCGCAATATTATTTGGTTCCTGTGGAATGTGCTTCAAACGCAAAAGTTTTGACGGGCAAGAATTCGAGGTAGGTAAGTAGCGAATCCTCGTGTAATCAAAACAACCTTCTGCGCTCCACGTGCATTCTTGACTGTACAAACTTTTGCATTTGCTAGTAAGTAGATCTGCGGACAAAAACAATGTCAGATGACTCCTTAAATTTTCGCTTAGGTAGGCCACTTCCAATGCTTTAATTCATTGAGGTAAGCATTTCGGGTAGCCTACCTACAGGAGTCGTCTGAAATTTCGATATCCAGAGAAATGAAGGAGATATTTGTTTGCAGGTAGGTACCAGATAGTAATGTATTTTTTTTTTATTTCTACATTCAGATTTATTTTTCTAAACCAAAACAAAAATGAATTTAATCAAATATAATAACAGTCTGTCTAGGCCACCCCAATTTTATTGGGGTTTGTTGGGGCCATGTTTTCCGTTTTAAATTCGGTCTTGTAAATGTAATTTGAACTTAATAACAAGCATTAAAGCTAGATATCGTAACATTGGTACTTAAAAATATTTTCATGGTTTTTAAGAACCATAAATTATCGAAACAAGTTACGGATTAAGGTCTTAATTTTTCACGATTTTTTTTTATCTGTTTACTTCATGCTAGTGAGATGTAACTCCCTTGCACCCATTGAACAAATGGCCAAAATTTTGATGAAAAATTATCAAAATTCTAAAATTCTCATGTAGTTATGATGGTTGATGGCCCAACAAATCCATGAATATTACGGAAGTGCAGGCGTTCCGCATATTGCAACATAATTACTTGTCAATCACATAAATACTTGTCATTTACTGAATGGGGTTTCCCATTAACCAATAACCGCAACACCGCCCAAATCACATTGCTTAGCTAAGAGGTAGAACATTAGAGAGACGTTTAGACAGCAAGTTTTCACGTTTCTTTTTTCATGGAAAGGTTATATGTTCTGCCGTTCTAAAATGTAGGGGCAGCGATCCTCTCCATTTTTCTCAATAGTTATAGAATACATAATTTGGAGCAATAAAGAAAGATATTTAGCATGAGCCTACATAGAGCTCCTTAACTTTCATTGTACTGGAGATTTTCTTTTTAAAATCAAGGATGGTTTTTTTCAAAGGGGTAATTTCAGTCAAAATTGAAATCTCACAACTCCGCTTATATTAGAGGTAGAACATTGAAATTTGGATTTTTTTTTTAATTTTTATGGTTTCAGCACTTTCACCAAATTTAATCAAAATCCAAGAGTATCACAAACATTTTTTTTAAAGTTGTTTATTCGATACAGAATGCCCCGGAAGCGAAGTGTAAGTATATGGGGCCAGTTCATGCCGAATCAGACCAAAACAGTATGCTTTTTCTCACTCCTTCTGATTTGTGTGACATTTTGCACATTTGTTCTACCCATCGAGCTTTGTTGAAAAAATATTCTTTTTTTGACCATCCGTGGATTTTTTCTTTTCAAAATTCAAAGTTTTGAAACTTGCACAATTTTTTCAGAAGTCGCCAACTTTCAGATTGTATGACTCAACAACGGTTTGTTGAAAAACATACATATTAGGCTCGTTTGACAGCTCTTGATAAGGGCTTTTCAACGATGTATAAAAACCTTGAGTGAAAAAGTACATTCTTTTCTTTAAATTTAGAATTTTTTCTTTTTCTTTTTTTTCCAATTTAGAATTTCCTGATAATTTACAGAAAACTTTGACTAGTAATTTTTTAACAAAACTTTATAGCTACTAGGATTTTTATGAATTAATAGCTCCTTAAAAGTAACGATCATTAATAACGCAATACCCATGTGCTCTCGCTCAACATCACTCTTCTTTCCTTTAAAATGGAGCTGGATCTCACGTGAAATGTCTAGGGGCGAGTGAGTTTTCGCTGGTTCATTTCCGAACATCTTAGTTACAGTGGGTTCAACTGAAACACATTCATCACCTACGAGAAGGTTAAATAACCGCATGACTAGAAATGGTTTTAAAAACACGACTTTTGATTTGAGCGGGAGATCTTCTCCACCGCCTGAAACAAAAATAAACATGTACATTGTACTTGGGAGAAAAAAAGGATATTGACAATAAATAGGTAAAGTCAAGGACAAAAAGAATGTTAGACGTCTCAAGGGACATTGCAAGGGTCTAAATTTTTGAGGTGTTTATTAAGTAAACGAAAGTAATTGGTGACATGAAAACAAGGATGCCTTTGGTTTCTAATAAGGTTTCATAATTTTGGAAATGCGAGTTTGGCCCAAAGTACGTTGATTCAGATGGGCATTTACCCAATGTGACGTCACGACAAACGCAATTTTTTACAGCTTTACACAAATGTATCTCCAAAACCAGGACCATTTAGGAAAAACCTAAGGTATCTTTGCTCTCAGCTCATCCAGTAATTTTATTTTCTTTGCAAAAAACACAAAATTTTAGACCCTTTGTAACTACCCCTTTTCTTGCAAAGACTTTTGACCCAAAAATGGCTTGTAAAAAGCTCTAAATGGTATACTTTTTACTAAAAAAATTTGTCATAAAAAGCTCTGAGCAATAGTCAAACGCTCTTTAGAATTTGCTCTAAAACGTGACATTCAAGCATGTTAAAAAAATTGATTAAAATCCCGCCAATGATGGTCAAAGGCGGAAAAGCAATGGTTTTCGATAGTCTGAGGCAGCATCGCGTTTTTAGTGGTGAAGAATATCACTACAGTGCGCTGAGGATTCACCTTAATTTGGAGTCATTGGATTTTCTTCTTCTTTTTGTGCTTGTTTTTTATCAACTCAATGCACGCATCCATCTTCAAAATCTTTAAAAAAAGGTCACAAAAAATATTTGAGGGCTGGAGAACCTTGTCTCTAACCATTTAGAAAAAAGGAGAAGTAGTTTTACCGTAGGAGGAATAATTCTTACATGAAGTAAAATGACTAAAAATTACGACAATAAATTACTTGTTGTCTTTTACAAGCGTCTCATATCTTACCTTTAGGGGTACACAAGTGTCTTAGTAGAGCACATTTCAGAAATGTTGGTGCACCGAAACCATCATCTTTGGCAAATTTTCAATTTTCATTCCTTCAAGTGAAAAACAAAAATTGCCTCCGACTTAAAACTTTTGATTTTAAAGCGCTCCTTGGCTCCTCAGGGGAAAAGTCAACGTTCGAATTCATATTTGTTACATCTTAAATTTGCAACAGAATCAATGTATTAAGTTGGTTCTGTTAAAAGCAAGGGACTATAGCCCTCGCCAAACCCCTAACCCCTTTATTGTATTAATCTATCATTAAGGAATGGCTGTGTTTTAGATCAAGTTCCGTTTCTCGTGTAATTCAATTTACCTCATCTAGTCATATCCTCTTTCAGATCATTTAGCATATTCATCAATCATCCTAAGATATAAAAATATTCACTCAACTAAATGTTTTTTGGAGTTTTCTCCTTTATTTTAATTCCGATTTTACTGAAATTTTTTTCCAATCGATTCTGATGCAAGACGAATCAATTGATACCGGGTGATATAGGGTTTTGATCAGTGGAAGTAGGTCGTTTCACTGATTAAAGTTCCAAAACCACCCATATCGACGCATTTTGCTCTCATCAGTGTATAGTTACTGTCGCAGACGCCATCGTCCTCATCGGTTAGGTTAGGTTAGCTTCTTTGTCTCTATTGTTCTCTCTCGGTCTTTTTTTTTTTTTAACTTGGCTGATGGCTAGCGCCATTAACGATTAATTTTTATTTTGTAACAAAGGAAATAATGTTGAAAAATTCCAAAGATTATCAGTCTAAGTGCCCCTCCACTTATGAAAGAACCTGTAATAAAATTAGTTGGTTAAAGTATAATCATTTCAGCATTGAGGACCTGGGAGCAAAAAGGGTACTTGTGCTCTTGTGTATTACAGTGTTTCATTATTTCCTCAGTATATTTTTTCTTTCCAAAGAAAGCAAATACTTGTATCATGCTAAAAATTTTACTGAAAATTATTCACAATTTATAAGTGTTGTTAGTACTATCGACGAATTAAAGATTGTCACGAGATTTTCACGAGCTAAGCTTCGCCTTCAAGGTTCCGGTTCGGCCACTCTTCATACCCATTCTGCCAGGAGAGCCGTTGCAGATCAGTCCCACACTCACACGCATAACTGCGGCAGTGGTTCCTCAGAGTCCCTCGATGGATACATTGTACAGGGTGTAACAGACCACCCGGATAGGACATTTTTCTCGAAAACTACTGAGCCAAATGATTTGAAACAAGAAAGACAGATTGGTATAACTGTTCCCCAAATTTTTCATTTTCGATATTTTTAGAAGCCCCCGACAGTCCCTTGGGGGTATTTGGGGGTTCAATCAAATTTTTCAAATTTTAAGGTGAAACTTAGCTTATGAAAATCTCGCGGCAATCTTTAATTCGTTGATAGTACAATTTCCAAGGAAAATTAAGTCTTCATATTCTTTTAAAAAAATAAAGTAGGAAATGAGATAGTGAAACACTGCAATGACGAAATGCCCTTCTCGCACGCGAGTCCTCAATAGCATAATTTTGGGAGGATTTTCTTACCCGGTAACTCGATAGGACAATCCTTCTGAAAATTGATCATTGAGATGAGCATTGAGAGCAACTGAAGTTTGGTGATGAAAGCAGACGAAGCAGCCGGATTTTTAGAACCTGCTCGCGTTTTCAGTTGATCCATTACATACAAATCGGCATCAGGTATATTGTGGTAAATCTTTTGTGTCTAAGAATGAATTATAACAAAAAAAATTATGTACAGTCAAAGTTTATTTATTGAGGAAATAAAAATAATGTAATCAACAAAGTATATTACGAATCAAAAGGTAAGTTGCTTTTGGTACCGCCCTTTTTCTTTGTGGAATGGGGCTCTTGCTTACTTTTTCTCTATGCAACTGAATAGGAAATTCTTGAGTAAAATCCAGCAAAAATTACCATTTGCACATTAAAAAATTATAAAATTCACTCACAGATTCTTAAAATTACTTTAATTTTTCAAGAGTAATGGCAGAGCTATGTAGATATCATGGGAGACTCCTTTCTAATTTGAGACTTTCCTCTGTGTTTCTACATAGAGAAGAACAAATTAGATGGGAATCTCCAATGATACATGTATAGCTCCGCCATCTTTGCTCATAAATGGCAAAGCTACGCAGTTGTAATGTAGATTACTTGGAGTAATCTTTGATATTATTCAAAATTATATGGGAAGATGAAGCGTAGAAGAGGACCTGGTGGCAGAGCTGAATTAACCCTACCTTGCACCCTAAGCTAAATGTTTACTTGCACCCATTAGCGGCCTGTGGGCTCAAACGTGGTGGGAGGGGAGGGGAGGGGGGGGGTTAAAAAATATGATGACTTCTTTCCTTTGCTTCTCCACTTTTTTATACGCCCTTCACTTTGTAATAGTTGGTTTTTTTGCCTCAACTTAAACAGTACCTCAAAACTTTGTGCCTTTAAAAATCTTGTGCCGAAGGCTATAGCGGAGCCTAGTCAGCCTAATGGTTAGTCTGGCCCTGTCTGGTGGTGTGATCCAAGGGAATTGCAATCTCTACCCGACTTTTGTCTGGACTCATGTCAGTCACGTTGAGTGGTTGAGTAGAGCTCGCTTCAGAAGTGTAGGTGCACCTAAACAATAATCTTTGGCAAATTTTCAACTTTTGTGTCTTTTAACCCTTTGCGGACTTGTGTCGGGTCAGGCCCGACATAGTAAAATTCCCGTTCCGGTCGCATGTCGGAGCTCGACCGACATGACAAAAAAGTTTCGCTCTGCTGAGTCTCGTATCGGGCCAGCCCCGACAACTTCAGCGCGTCCTGTGCTCTATGGGTCTTATCGGGAACTTCTAGCACTTCATTCTCACATAGTGTGGCAGTTGCCCACAGCGCTAGCGGCGTGACAATAAACAATAACCTCTCTTTTTCGTTTTTAATTACGACCTGTTGGGGGTGCAAGTGGAAAAAAAATGGGACCGCAAAGGGTTAAACCAAAACAAAACTTGCCCTTGGTTTTGCTTTTAAAGTGTTCCTCATTGAAGATTGAACACTCAAACTCATTTCCTTTCATTTGCATTGAGTCATATCATAAATAATGTTGACATTTTCCAAAGATTAACAGGGTCTAGGCGCTCCTACACTTCTGAAACTACCTCTACTTAGTTCTGAACAAAAACAAGCTAGAAACCAAGAAATATGTTTGAATTATTTTAGACTGATGCAATAACTCAACAAAGTAAACAAACACAAAATATGATTAAATGATTTTTACCATGTGATGAATTGTGATGGGGTCAGATTTGATTATCTCTGGAGGTACTTTGACAATATTCCAATCAGTCAATCGATTACTTGCCAAACAAATTTTTGCCCAGCTGATGGTATCAATTCTCAAATTAACAGCCACTATACTTGAAAGTTCCTAGAAATAAGAATTATGAACATCAAGATGAGAGCATCGCAACTGAAAGCTTGTCCCAGAGAAGATTGAATTTGACACTTCTTTAGTTTTCATGAAAACATCAGCTTCTTACCGCTCCAAACCAATCAGGTTGCCCTATCTGAGGATGGAAGGGATGTTTCAATTCAAACCTACAGTTAGATGTGTTTTTCCCTTCAAGCGCTCCAGTCACTCGAGCGCAAACTTACTGATGGATGTAAACACAAGGCTTTTTTTTGGAACTGCTTGATTACTGACTGCTTCATGTGAATCAAGCAAAAAAGCCTATTATCTTCGAGCAATCCAGCGACCTTTGGAGCTCGCTTGATTTGCTTGAAGACTGTTTGCGCTTGAGCGCTGGACTGTTCCAAGGAAAAACGAAACGCATCTGTGGTCAGGTTCAATCATTCTTGGGACAGCCTATACCAAACATACACTTTAAGAGGAGGGAAAAGTCTCTTTTCAATCAGGAGAGCAGGTACTCCAAGATAAAGACGGATCCAGCAATCTGGCAACTGTGCATTCTTCCCATTTGAATGTACATATTCGATTAACAATCGATTCTTGAAGGGGCTAAAGCCTCAAAAAGTAGGTACTATTCGAGCAATCAAAAATGGGAAGAATTCACTGTTGCTGGATTGGTGGATCCGTCAATGCTTTAAGAGGAAGCAGAAATTGGCTCCGAAATTACTCTCTCCTCTCCTCTCTTCCATCTATGATTAAATTCTACTGGTTATAATGACTTTCTTGCTCTTGGTATTTTCTAAAACTTTTGACCACAATAGAGGTCATTCTGAATGAACTGGCCGATAACAGTTTGTATTGCTTGTGCACTGGGAGAGGATTAGGGATTTTTGCCCACAAAAAGAAACATTTCCACTAATCAGAAGTGTTTCAACACAAACCGTAAGTGCGGTATCAGTACAGGACCAGGGGCGTCATTTCAAGTTCGGCTTGGAGGGGGGGGGGCAAAAAATCTTGACTTTTTTTTTTTTTTTTTTTTTTTCTCATCAATATAATTTTAGAGCCAAAGAACGGTCTTTTGGGGGCAATAATCAGATGACCTTTTTTTTTTTGCTCATCAATATAATTTGTGCCAGTTTTTGAGCGCCTGACTTCAAATCCTTGGAGGGGGCACTTGCCACCCCCAGGCCCCCCTAAATGACGCCCATGCACAGGACAAATCTAAGATTAAACTGATGAGAAACTGCACACATACTGACAACTGATCGCATGATGAAGCTGTCATGCGCCAACTCTGTTCGAACGATCTATAAAAAAAAGTTGTAAACTGTCAAGAGAGAAAAAGAAGGAACCTGTAGCTGTGAAGAGTCCATCGGTGGAAAGCAGAGGGTGGTTGGAGAACTCGTCCGTTTACTCTTCTTCTGGCTTGGGCTGACACTCGTGACTTCTGTTGACAGCTCCTTCTTGAAGACATTCTGACAGAGGACCCTTGAAAAAAAAGGGCTGATGAATGGATTTCGCATGAGTATTGATTGATATGAATTATCAAGGTTAAATGATGAGCTACGGAGAAAGTAATGACATTTTGAGGGAAAATGAGATGCAAAGAGATAGGAGTAAACAACACTTCTCTTACGAACACAACATTGTAGTAAAATCAAACGAATGAATGAAGGGATCTATTGACTGAAATTGCTTCGTAACATGATTGATTTGAGAGTGTCGAAAATACAAATTTACATGCTTTTTTGATGGATTAAAGACTTTTAAAACAGATCAAACGACATGATAATGGAATGAGGTTATAAAATTTTTGTTTGTTGACATGAAAAGCAAAGATGACGATTTCAAGATCCTTTAGATCCATCCATCATCTTTGTTTTACTACCAGTGCTGTAGTCTTGTGGAAAAACAGTGTAAACAGTAGGCCTCTCCGATGTAAATGTGCTAAAATTAATTACTTTTTTAGTGAAACTCGCTTAAAATGGCCGGATTTGTGACTCCTCTCCGCCAGATTTTTCTCAGAAGCTCTTCTCTAATTAAGAAAGTTGCCCCAAGAGCGGCATCATGCTCTCTACAGAACAATTATTTCCACACTAACCTCCTTACCACCCCTAGGCCTTCTGCGTGCCCTTCTGTGAACCTGAAGGTACTTATCTCTCTCTACGTTTTATCATTAAAATCCTATCGAAATATAATTACATTCCGCAGCTCCACAGTAATTGTTCATTGCCTGTAGTGACGAGTGTTGTTTCTGCTTTAGCCGACCTCTCTCACCGTGGTTGCGATCTTGGTCAGTCCGAGCGATTGCCATCCTCAAGACAAGACTATAAGCTCCCTTAGTCAGCAATCACTAGTTGTGTGCAGCCCTGATTACATGATCGTAACGTAGCGTTTCATAGAGGTCAAAAATTACTCTTGATTGTTGAGCTTTTGCTCTGTGTCGCATCCGGAGGAATCGATGACCTCCATTTTGAGTTCCATTTTGGAGTTGTTATCAGCGCTTCTCATCCGTGACTGAGCCGAAAGTTATCCTAGATTATTCAGAAACTCAATGGGAAAACGTCTTTTGCGTTACTAATTACCTCAGTAATGACATGCTAGAACTTAACAGGTTCAGAGAGCTAGCTCGTTTCACGAAAGAAGGCCGATGACAGATCATGCGGCTCGCTGCGCGTAGACATGTTTGCGTTCTTGCACATGCGCTAAAATGCAAACTCATCTCTGCGCAGTCAACTAATCCATCATATGTCATCGGCCAACCGTAAATGACCTCTACTAGCAAGCAAGATGTAGTCTGACCCCAGAGGAGCCCTTTGAAACCAATTTGCCAACTATTTAATTGGTCCTGTAGGTATCAAGTGCTTTAAATTTTGCATATCAAAATACACGTCCTTACTTGAAACAGAGGCAGTTGAGTTTGGAAGTTTGACAAGCAGCTTTGATCAAGCCTGTAAACGCATCCGAGAGCAATTGGCGAGCTTGTTGTTTAAAGTTGTTGCCACTCACCCATTAAACCTTTTTGTCTTGGTACATTTCTCTGATTTTTCATTGATACAGTCTGAGTTTGTTTCCGGCTGGCCGGCCAACGCACTCCTTGTCAGACCTTGAAACCTAACTTGGCTTAATTTCACCTTGAACACTAGCATTCTTGGAACTTCGATTTGATGAAAAAATTGTCCGTGGTGCTTTTTTTTATTCAACAGAATTTGCACCTCGTTAACGACACGTTGACAAGCATATCACCTGATAGATAAAAAATTTCCGACTCTGCTGTGAGCTCAGTTTGATTGGCAGGTTTGCTCGAAGAAAACAACAGAAAGTAATAATAAAATGAAAGATGACGTGCAAGTGATGAAAGAAAATAAAGTTGAACATCCTCATATTTGGTAAATTCATGTCTCACCTGCGCTAGCTAAACATGAGGCCAAACACTTATAGATTCATTGTGAAAGCTCATGTGGTCAGTTCTTCACCAATTTCAATTGTCTCTTGGTCCAAAAGTCCTTAAAAAATCTGTTAAGGTTGTTTCAAGCCAACATTTACCTACTTAGTGTGATTTCTGTTCCTTTACCTGAAATTGCTAATGAAGATGAAAGCTAGCAAAGCGACTAGTGGCCCTATCTATTGGATTATATTCTCTGCAAGTTTTGCGCAGAATCACGATTATTAACATTATAAAACTTACTAACCTGTCGATGTTGGTCGATTCGTGATAATCTTCACTATTATCCAGCTGCTTTTCTTAAGATCTTTTTTTACCTTGTCAGTGCTGTAGCATTTAGGTGAGGCAAACGCTTGGAATGCATTCCGTTCCATGCGTTTCCCTGCACTTGTCATCCGTTAGCCGCTGTGCGTGAATGTGCATGGTCCGTTGTTCACATAGCAAAATCAACTGTTGACAGGGGGAATAAGATGGTGAAAGACCTCTGTTACGGGGAGGTGTTGACATGGACGATCTTCAGAACTGACCTGGTATTAATAGATCTTGTTTTAACCTTCTGATCTCTTCATAGAGTTTTTCATTTCTTTAATATCTATGTATCTAAGTACACAAAAAATTCATAAGCAGCTCAACTTTTACTACAAACAACTTAAAACGGGAGAAAAACTGCTTTTCCCTTGTTTTTGCTCTCATTTTTTACAACCTTTATTTCGTTTTAAGTTGCTTGTTTGTATCTAAATATCTATAGAGCTCTGGGTCCAAAAAAATGTTGCAACCCTAAGTTGCAAGGCCTTGCTTCTAATTGGTTGAGACTCCACGTATTGTGAAAGAACAAGGACCGTTGGTCTCTGAACATTTTTTCGGCCCTATGCCCGAGTTGCTGGGCTAACTTTTTTGTAGCTCGTTCAAGTTAAATACCTATATTATTCATGAATTACATTGCAGGCAGAAACAAGTTTTGCCTCCTTATCTTTAGCTCAACTATTTCATAAACTTGAACGTACTTATTTTAAATATTGCTCTCTTGCTTTTTCCATTTTTTTTTTAGTATGTAATAGTTTCCCGCGGTTTTGGTTCCATTCCTGGTCCCCGCGATCCCAACGTCAGTGATTTTGAGGAAATACGGGTCGTCTCTATGAAAGAGATTGAAGATAGAGTAATGAATGTTTGCAAAGCTTATGATCGTATAACAGCAGATAAGGTATCAGAAATTTTACAATCTTTTATATTTTTAATTGTTACAGGTTGTGCGTTCTTATAGTGAGAAACCTCCATTATCTCTAAAGTTTATTGAAGACAGAGTACTTTTGGTCCTTAAACTTTATGATAAAGTAAACCCAGATAAGGTACTATAAAAATTCAATATTTTTGTTTTCTTTCAAGAGGGCGATTGGGTTTTGTCGTCAAATTTTGCGTCATAAGTCTAACCTTTTTTTTCTTTGTACCATAGAAAGCAAATATAAATTAAGGAAAAATATTAATGCTCAAATGCTCCTAACCAAGCCTTTTCCACCCAAATTTTTTTTACTTCGTTTATGAATTTGAAGAGCGTTTATGGTATTCACTAAGGTACTTTCTCACATGAACTCCTGCAGGAAAATATAGAGTACTTACCTACCATTTCGTGAATATCTTGGAATTTCATCATACGATTGAGTCATTGTCATGAGAACTTTTGTACAGCATCATCTGAACCCTCATTGCTGGAATTATATTTTGCTAAAATTTGAATTATGCATGCCCAACAGTAGTTCAATATACTGCCACCACGATTCCCAAGTGCTACATGCATTTAATGAGTGTTACAAGATGCTCTATCAGAATATTCAAACATGTGAGAAAATTTTGTTGAGTGCAGTGTGACAAACTCAAGTTCATCCTGTAAAATGATTTTGTAAAGTAGGACTTGACACTGGAGCAGAAAGGATAACTCGTAATCAGATCATGTATCTCAGAGGCACTATATACTAGAGATCGCACACTACCTTTCCTACCCTTGTTAAAATCAGGTGGCAGCTTTTTGTTAAGAGACTCAGCAAAACAACGTGCAACTGGACGATACGTTGACTGATGAGCAAAGTGTTGATGCCCTTTGTCTATGAGAGCAAAGCATCAGAGTTTTTGTTGTAGGTCATCAGTCAATGTATGATCCAGTTGGATGTTGCTCCTTTTGTTATTATGTTGAGTCCCTGAAAAGAAAAATCGCCACCGCGAGTTTGGCTAGTGCTTGGTCTCCTGTAAGTATATATCGTTTCATCCAAATTGTAACGGGAACAATTTCCCGAAAGGAGTGTACCGAGTCCTTTGATGTTTCAATTTTTCATTTTCGTTTTTCTACCGATCGTAATTTTAACAATTTCATTTCAATCGATTGCTATTTTGATATATTGCACAGGCATAGTTAAAAGTTCTGAAAAACGATCAGTTTTTTGTGAATGGGGCAGTTGCAAGCGTATGGAATGTTGTTTTTTTATAAAAAAAATGAAAGTACTTGATGAGATGAGATCAAAGATGCCTTTAGTTTCTAATTAAGTCCTATTGGTCAGGAGATGAGATTTTGGCCCAAAATACATTGTTTTAAATGGGAACTCCGTGTAGTGACATCACTACGCACACAATTTTTTACAACTTTACACGTGTGAATCTCCAAAACCGGGAAACTTGGGAAAAAACCAAAGGCCTCATTGTTCTCAGCTGATCAAGTGCTATCATTTTCTTCATCAGAAATACAACATTTCAGACCCTTAAAACTGTCCCTTTCATTGATTGCTTTTGCATTTTTCTGTTTTCCTCTATTGATTCACTATTGGTTTTTTCCAGTTAACTGTTGATTCTCATTTCATCAATGACATCGGTCTGGATTCCCTCGATCATGTCGAAGTAATAATGGCAATGGAGGATGAGTTTGGTGAGTTTCAACTAAACGTAATACTAAACTTTCCTGTTCAGAAAAAAAAAATTATTTTTAAAATTTAATTTTATCTAACTTTTTTTTTATTATTATTATTTTTTCATTATTTTATTTTTTATTATTATTTTTTTTTTTTTTTAAAGGAAAAAGATTTACTTGTGAAAGCCTTTGCTTATAAAATGATAGATACCAAAAAAATAGTAAGTAGATAAATAAATAAATAAGTCGCAGCTGCAACCCCGAAAAGTGCTTGTGAAGGAGCATGAATATCAAGCCACGGTGCGGCGTATGATCACGATTAGGTGCTGATTTTTTGTATCAGCGTCCAGGCTGTCGGTGGAAGATCACAACGCGGAACACGGCGAACTAACGAAAAACAGGTTGTTTAGTCTAGAGATACACAGAGCTGCTCTTGAGACATAAAGTATTTTTGGAAAAGTTTGCGGGATTTGGCCGACAATTTGACTTATATTATATTTGGCCTTTGTCGAATTGCCTGTTGTGTCGAACTTTTTTCCGGTCCCTAACGGTTCGACACAATGAACTTTTACTGTAACGGTCCATTAGGGACCCCAGTGAATCGTTGAATTGTTGGTTGAGCTTTAAAGATCAAACAATCTCTGTAAAAACTCTGGATAAATAATTTACAGGTTAAGTTTTAGAGATCAAATGATCAATGCAAAAAAGCTTCACCTAATTGTGATAAATCTTTTGTTTCTGGTTCTGACGGCTCTTAATTTTGTTTCTTTGTTTTTAGGCTTTGAAATTCCTGATGGAGATGCAGAGAGATTATTACGACCCAAAGATATCATCCGATACATAGCAGATAAGGAAGACATCTATGAATAAAAATCCTGCAATCCATTATTGTTGCAATTTTATTTATTTAAGAGATCAACTGTAGATTTGTTTTTTCTTCTTTTGCGCTGCAAATTTTGATAACGAATTGTTAGGACCTATTTTAATATCTTGTTTTCCTGATCATGAGTCTGAACCACTTCTGAAATTTCCCCAGTGATAACCCGAACTCATTTTTTTTTACCCGAGCATTTTTCAAAACCTGGGAAGTTCTCGTGCCACCAGGTTAATATGATTTTAACAAAATCGCTGTTTTCTGCTTCAGGAGTTACTGTTCCCCTAGTCTTAATGTATGCTCTGTTTTTTTTGGCGTTTTCTTATGGCCGAACTGAAGTTGAGAAAAAAGAGTGCGAATAAACCTAGATTGTTAAAAGTTATTTGTTTTTCTTTCTTAAAAAATTTCAAATCTCCTGACCTGAATCAAGATTTTTGGATACTGGTGTGAGGGCAGTGATGGGGTAATGCTCTGTATCTATTTGTCTCTGGTGGCAAGCGCGCTGGTTTAAGTTGAGTCTGACTTTTCGCTAACTTGATCCAGTTTTAGAGGCCTCCAGACATCCATCAATACGATAAATAAAATTTCTAAAGCAATCGATAGTGGGAAATCAGAAAGACATGTTTAAAAATTAACATTTAACGGAGTTTTTAATGAAATAAAATTCAAATAATACAAAAAAAAAAAAAAAAAAAGACCGAAGGCTCAGTATTTGATTTTTATACTTTTGCTGACAGAAGCTTTGATTCCTGAAGCTTCTCCTCCATACCTCTTGAGTTCTCGTCTGACTTCACGAATCTGCAAAAAAAAAGAAGTACTAGTATTAGTAGTGGTAAGTCTAGCCGCCCAAGCCATTCATTCGGAATACTGTTGTTTCATGCACGGATGGATACAGGAATATGTCTTTCTCTCCTTCCATTTGGACACATGTGTTAGAAAAGGATAGCAGAGGGGGCCAACTTGTGACTTTGGCCCCTATCTCCGTCTTTTTCTGATGCATGCTTTCAAACGAGAGGAGAGAGAGACAGAGCAATTTCTGTATCCGACTATCCGCCCATGGTTCCACAGCCAAAAACTGAACTGAGAATAGACTCCAGACTCAGTCCATCCCAGTTAAAGGTAAATTCTAAGATTCAAAAACGCACACTTGTCAAGTGTTTTTACACCAAAGTATAAAGAAGCAAAGCTCTAAGAATTCATACAAGCTCAAGAATTCAGTCGGTTCAGAAATGGGACTGTTGCACCCTTTTGCTATTGGTAGCATTCTAGAATTCATCCCTTCACTGTCTTGATGCAGGAAAGATAATGAATAGCAGCACTTTTCAATATACATAGATATACTACATCACAGGACAATGTAATTTGTTTTGCACGGATGCAGTAAATGGTTGAATTCTAGAACACTACCATAAGCGATTTAGAGGTTGATTCAAAAGTAATAACCTATAAAACAACGATTATAGAGCAGGACCATTTTAAGTATCCGGATCTGACAAGTAACGGTGTGCGCTTCCAAACGCATTGGTGAGTGGATGGTTAATGCAGAGTTTCGACTTGTTGCCAATCAACTGCTCATTGATGCCCTTTGTTGCAGTTCGGAAGCAGGCACCGCTACTTGTCAGAATACTGATACTCAAAAGTTCCTGCTCTAGCACTAAAAACTTACGAAATCAACTCCTAGACTTATGAAATGCGTTTAAACACGCAATCAAAATGGTGGTTTTGGGCACTAAAAATGGAAGATTCCCATCTGAATGTTGTAATTCTTTCTGAGCTAGGTAGGAAGATTCTTGAGTATTCTCTCGTTAATAGGTACTTCATTTTGAGTGTGTTTTTTGCGGTCAATAATGGAACAGTAAAGTTTCGAAACATCCCGCCACTTCTGATTTAAATGTTTTTCGCTTCATTGCCGATAATGTTTTTATTTATGTTCCAATGAGGAATCAAGGAACGTGTGAATTCCGCCTTTACTTTTGTCGTAGATAGAAGGGTGAAAAATTAAGCTGTGAATCTGCTTAACACATTGACTGCCATGCCAGTCTTATGTGGCCAGCCACCCGGCTAGAGGTACTGAAAATAAGAGCGTTCTCACAACGTTGCCGGCCGGCGGATCCATGCATGTATCTTTTTGACCGGCATGGCATGATGAGAAAATGCACTCAATAATTTTTTTGTTTGGCCCATTTTTCTCCCAAATTTTTTTCATTTGAAATTTAATTTTGGGTTTTTGAATGATCGATACAGCTTGGCGTGGTGAGTACACACTAACAAAAATCGTCTAGCAGTCAATGAGTTGAATAAACTGGACAGATTTATACTAAACAGACCTACTAGTAATCCAACATTTCCATTTAATCTTGACTTTTCAATTCCCTTAAAATTAATCTGATTGACAAAATTGCTTGAAATGGAGCTCTTGCAAGGTTTTGCTGTAGACAATTGGCCTAAGGATTCTGGTGTAAAATGCTGCAAAAATAACGATGAGACCATTAAAAAAGTCTAAAACTCACTCCTAGTAGAGAAAACTTAACTTGAAATTATGGGCGACTACCCTTGCATGTATGCACCAATCTCGGATTCGGACCCCAAACAAAAGAACAGGACATGAAATTAAGTGCCGTCTTCCTCGTTTACTACGCAACGAAGAACTTTTCTGTAGTTTTTACCCGTGCTCCTAGTGACAAACTGTGCATAAACCGACCTGTAATACCTTCAAAACTTTTGGAAAGCAAATTCATTAATCTCATTGTTCAAATTCGTAGGTTATGTTCTTTTGTTTGGGGTCCGAATCCGAGGTTGGTGCAAACATGCAAGGGTGGTCACCCGAAATTTCAAGTTAAGTTTTCTCTGCGAGGAGTGCGTTTTAGACTTTTTTAATGGTCTCATCATTATTTTCGCAGCATTCTACAATGGAATTAATACTCCATTTGCCTACAGCAAAACCGTGCAAGAGCTCCATTTTCAGGAACAAGACTTAATGTAGAAGTGAAATTGTTCCTGGAAGTTCCAAGAAATTCTTTGCACTTGGTCTAATTTTATAATAATATGAAAGGCAATCGAAAGTGGCAACGTCTAAAGTCAAATAAGTCCCTTTAGTATGAATGAGTCGAACTGATCTTCCAAAAAAAAATAAAAAATAAACGGATACAAAGAAAAAAAAACAAAGAACGTGACATTACCTGTCCCTTTCTCCTGATCTTCGCTTTACGGAACTTATTTTTCAATTTGACTCTTGGGTTGCGGTTTTCTTTCTTCCTGCGAGGAGTCAATCCTTTGTTCTTTGCTATTTGATAAGTGATAGCTCTTTTATCAGTTGCTTTACTTTCCTCCGGGTTGCTTTCGTTCAACTTATTTTCTACAACTTTCTCACTAATCTCCGCATCTGATTCGCTGCCCGTATCTTCGCTTCCTTCACTCCCTTCCTGCGGAAGAATATCACTGAAATCTTCAGTTATATCTTTCTTAGTCTTCTTGCTACCTTCATCTTGTTTCTTGTTACCAACCATTTTGCTGCTGAGCAAATTCAGTAATTTCCTTTTCTTTGAGGACCTGTTTAAGAATAGAAAAAGAAGTGGAATGAGGAAAAGACAGGCAGTATAAGACAAATCATTGTTCAATCTTTTCCAGTTCAGGGGGGTGATCTCGGACAACCACATTGTAATGGTTATCATAATCTGATTGAATATGTTAGGTTGATTCTAGGCGAAACTTTTCTAGATATCAATCCTATGGATAGCGCCACCAGTCGCTTTTGGAAAAAGTTGTTTTTGGTATTTTAAATTGAATCCAAAGAAAAAACACAAAATCCAAAAACGTCAGCACCTGCAAAAATATTTTATGGATTTTTTGAGCCCAAAACGAACGAAATTGGTTTAGAATTAAAGCCGTAAATTATGAAATTCATTCCGCCATAAGCTTAGTGAGTGGGAGTGAACAGGAGTGAATACCTATGTCTATCTGCCTCACTCGTACTCATTGCGGCTTATGGGAATTTTTGTGTTTTATTACTTCTGGATTTATTTTTGAGTGTTTCAGCTTAAAACTTTTGGGGTATTTTCATGAAGTAAGTATGCTTGCAGGTGCTGACGTTCTTTAAATTTGTGGTTACAGCGTAAATTCGTAAATTTCACCCAAAACCTGTAAACTTCTTGAGCAGCGCAATGTGGTGTCCACGGTTTAAACTAATTGACCCTGGAATCATCTTAAATCAACTGGGCTTGCTACTGTAAAAAAAAAATAGAATCATTAAATTTTCCAAAGGAATGCAGTTTTCTTTACCGCCGCAATTTCTTACACTTTCATAACCAGGGACTCCAAGCATGCATGGGTTAACATAATTTTTACACACTTACTTGATATTTTCACTTGGACCATCAAAATCAAAATCCTTGATTTTTTCCAAGACAGAATCTAGCTGCGGCTGAATTTGTTTTTGGAAAACAGGCTCCATTTCTTTTAGTAATTCTTTATATTGCAGCAACTGTTTCAAAACCGGATGATTTTTCACATTTGAATTCCTTGCTTTAAGTAATAAATAGAAGCTAATATTTGTGAGATAGCTAGACAGAAAATAAAAAAAAAAACAAAAAAACGCATGAGCTTTTCATAATTTTGGAAGGACACACGATATGACTTTTCAAACCTGCATAGAGGGGGAGGGGGTAACTAAGAAAATGCTATTTTATTCACATTTTTTGGATTTTCACTTTGTTTTCATGTTTTGTGCTTCATTTCTTCCTAAGAGGTTGTTTCAGAAGAGTAAATCGATAATCTCGCGCCTAAATCGATAATCTTTGGAATCTTCTAACGTTATTTCTCATATTACACTGTAAAAATGAGTTTGAGAGTTGGCTTTTCATTGAGGAACGCTTTAAAATTAAAAGTTAGAATTCGAGGGCAAGTTTTGTTTTCATTTGAAGGATTGAAAATTAAAAATTCAAAAGATTACCGTCTAAGTGCGCCTACACTTCTGAAACAAGCTCTAACAAGCGGATATTTTTCCTTTCTTTAGCGAGCTCTAGAGGTATTTTAAATTATTTTTTTTCATTAAGAACCAGAATTATTGGTGAGAAATAAAGGTCACTTTGTAAGTTTGTAATACTTTCTGCCTTATTTCCTTTTGCCTTTATTTCAGAACGGATGTATCTGAAATTCTATAATGGCAAACGACCTCAGTTTTTTGTTTTGAAGAGGATCAGAATTCAATTTTCTATAGTTTGCAATGAGCCAATTGTTTTGTTTGTGCTGGTCTCAGAATTCTCAAAAAATTTCCTTACAAAAATTTGAAAAGAGATGACCTCTTTGTCGTTGCTATTTCTTACTTTAAAGTTTTACCACTGTATGTTAGCAAAATGACAATACCTACTTTCGAAATTTTGAGACCATTTCCTAGGAAAATCAAATTGTCATTATATTTGTAGGGGAATGCTACATTATTTGGTGGCCCTGAGAAGGGCCGTTTTATGTGTCGACAGCCGGCCGGCTGGTTTCTCCGTGGTCGTCCGTGTGCTGCAGCGGAGTGATCAGCTGGTTGAGATCACGGTGTATTTATATGATTTCGGGCTAATTAGTGCGCCCAATCAGGTGTGAGACAATATGTGCGACCTTGATAGGCCGCCACATAAGCCCCCTCCGCAGAGACGGAGTCGCGCATGGCTGAAAATAATGGAAAAAAAATGACGGAAAACGAGTGAAATGTGGAGTATGAGAGTGAGATGGGTGATGAGTTGGTGCGTGCGTGTTGCCTAAGTCAGGTGTTACGGCGTTGAGTAGTGCAACGGTATGATACGAATGTTGCGTGATGCTGTGAATGAGGCAAGTTGCCGAATATGAGATGAAATAGAGTGTTGGAAAAGTGTTCGCCAATCATCCGGGCAAGTGTCAAGCGTATGACGTTAAGGCTCGGACAGCGAACTAGGTACACGTGCCGGTGAAAAGCCCAAAAACCGGGGTACTGCTGTAGTTGCTGGAGCGAGTGTGCGCAGCGAATGATTGACAGATCAGTGATCGTAGGTGAGGAGAGTTGACGATGTTACCATGACTGTTGAGCCGTGAGATAACAAACATCAGACGTTGCGAGAAATTGCGAGATTCGAGTTCCGTCTTTTCATCCGCGCTGAGATTTGGAAGATTGCGTTTATTGTTCAGTCGAGGTCACCAAATGTAGGGGAATGCTACATTATTTGGTGGCCCTGAGAAGGGCCGTTTTATGTGTCGACAGCCGGCCGGCTGGTTTCTCCGTGGTCGTCCGTGTGCTGGAGCGGAGTGATCAGCTGGTTGAGATCACGGTGTATTTATATGATTTCGGGCTAATTAGTGCGCCCAATCAGGTGTGAGACAATATGTGCGACCTTGATAGGCCGCCACATATTAAAAAAAAAAAAAAAAATATTGGCAAATTTCCTCTGACAAGGGAACGGTACGACATGTCCGCGGCCAATCCGAAAAAAATTTACGGGAAAATGCGGCCTAGGTGATACCATTTGACGGCCCATATAGTCCGTTTTTGCGAATGGGCCCTTTTAAAAGTCGCAAATTAGCACACGCTTATATACTCGTAATTTCGGCTCGATTTCCCACAATGCGCCGTTAGCCCAAGCGGCTACGGCGCGGCGCCACGTTGGAAACTGACACGCTCCGAGTTCAATTCTCGTCGCTTCGTTTTTTCACTCGGATATTTCTCAGTTACTGCGTCTGCATGCTTCTCCCTGTATTATTATGTACATATCACGGTAAATTAAATGTTTTACACGTAAAATTTTACGAAATGCATCCAAATGTTAATAAAATGCACAGATAGATAACATTTTAAAAAATATGAAAAAATCGAAAAAAAACATCAAATTAACACTCGAGGCTCAAAATCGAAGTGTACGATTTTACGGCATGTCAAACAATCGATTTAAATGGAAAGCAATTGCGTTCTAGTTTTTTCATCTTGTTGTTCGTTTTTAATTTATTTTTCTGCCCCCTTTTTGCCTATGCTTTTTTTCTTTTTACGTGGATCAGTGTTTACTAATACTAATTTTGAGCTTCAAGTGTTCATCTGATGTTTTTTTTTTTTTTTTTTTTTTTTTTTTTTTTCATTTTTTTTTATTCCTTAATTTTTTTTAAAATGTTATCCATTACTTTTCTTCATTTCTTATAATTTGATTTCCTCTTCATTGGCACACCTGTTTGCGCGCTTTATTCGTCCACCTCTTTACAAATAATACAGGTAAGTCTCCATCCTTTTTTTTTTTTTTTTTTTTTTTTTGAATCATCTCCTTATACTTGATGTAATCTCTTCCTTATTCTTTTTACGTACTTACACCTATCTGTAACATTTGGATGCATTTCATAAAATTTTATGTGTAAAACATTTAACTTACCATGATATGTACATAATAATACAGGGAGAAGCATGCAAACGCAGTAACTGTGAAATATCCGAGAGCAAAAAATAAGTGACGCGACCGAGAATTGAACTCGGAGCGTGTCAGTTTCCAACGTGGCGCCGCGCCGTATCCGCTTGGGCTAACGGCGCATCTTGGGAAATCGAGCCTAAATTACGAGTATACAAGCGTGCGCTAATTTGCGACTTTTAAAAGGGCCCATTCGCAAAAACGGACTATGGGCCGTCAAATGGTATCACCTAGGCCACATTTTCCCGTAAATTTTTTTCGGATTGGCAGCGGACATGTCGTACCGTCCCCTTGTGAGTCCTCACTGTCCAAGAAATTTTCTCACTTTCGCACAATCCATGGATCGCTAGACCTCTGTTTGACCCAACATCACTTTTTTTGCTTTCCGGAAAATTTTGCTGAAACCGGTTACAATATGTTTCCACATATGAGTCATATGACACACCAAACATCACATATTGTGAATAATGGGTGGAATCTTTGGATTATTTTTTTATATCCCTCTTTCTCCACCCCTTCCTTCCCAGCCCCTGGTTTGAAACCAGACAAAATAGAGATTTCTTAAAGCCTTACTTCATTATCAGTTGAGTCATTGACAAAACAAATTGAGATGCAGGAGAGGATGGTAGCTGTTCAACTTTCAGTGCATCGATTATGCTCAGTAAATTATTTTGGACACAATCTAAGTAATCTAGAAACAGAAAAATTTGATTAGATTAGAATAAAATGACCTTTAAGAAGGGAATATTGAAGACCCGTTAAAATGAAAAAATAAGAGGCTAACAAACCGAGTCTGTGTGAGAAACATCCATAAGAAACATCCATAAGAAATCTCGATCAATATCATGCCCCACAGATCTTCTCTATCGCTA
The DNA here is from genome assembly GCA_011764245.1 of Trialeurodes vaporariorum. Taxonomy (NCBI): domain Eukaryota; kingdom Metazoa; phylum Arthropoda; class Insecta; order Hemiptera; family Aleyrodidae; genus Trialeurodes; species Trialeurodes vaporariorum. The sequence continues at coordinate 32,767,429 of VMOF01000320.1, read as the reverse complement.
TAGCTTGTTGACTGAGGTAGCTAGTCAAAACCATAGATTACTAAACTACCATGCTAAGCAAGGGCGCCGCAAGTGATATGTGTTATTTAGACTGTTTTTGCAGTGTGGCTCCAGTCTCTATTCTTATAACGAATTCTTCTTCAGGAGTTTATTATTGTTGCTTCTGGCCACTCAACTCGCTATAACCAAGGCTCTCTGCCCGTCCAAGCATTTAGGAAAGGCATACCATCTATTGTTCAATGCCAGAATCCTTGGAAAGACAAACCATTCGAGGCATCGGAGGTTTGAGATTGGGAGTAAACTGATGAAGGGGGACCCCGAGCTACATTGCAAAAACAGTCTAAGTAACTTATGTCACTTACAGCGTTCTTGCTTAGCATGGCAGTAAAACTCCAGATATAGCACTACAAAAAAAGTTGTTTAGTCCCATCAATTTGCATCAAAATCTATAATTCAATTTACTTGTTGGTTTTAGTAACAACTTTACAAATAAAAAAAGCTTGAGCAAAACATACACATAAAAAACATTGTTGACAGAACTTTTTACAATTAAAAACCAGAGGAACAATTGGACTCATTTACACAGTCTAGCCATAAGTTCTGTTATGCGCTATTTTGCCGATAGCAGCCAAACGACTAAAAATAAGTAAACAACTATATATATATTCTGAAACTAGACAAAAAATGCTGCAAAACCATGCTACTTTCATGTGACATAAGCACCTAAGCCTCCCGCAATAAGCACTGGTATATGTGAAGGTCTGATTGCAGTTGGGCGCGACAAAGTTTCTACCTATGCCTGGTTGAAAATGAAGTTTTGGGTATCAAATTTTTGGGGAAAAAAAATAATGAAAACTTGCGGAAGGTAAAAAATGATGTTTAGTTTGTTCGCAAGACTTAAGATGAGCTGAAAAACCGATTTATTCAAAATGATCGCCTTTTATCTGGATGCAGCGTCTCAGCCAGTTAGGGAACTCATCGATGGCTCTCCTGATCGTCTCCAGAAGAATTTTAGATGCGGCTTCCAGGATATTTCGTTTCAAGGCTGCAATATTACTATGACGTTTTTTACATGCCATCTCCTCCAAAACATCCCAAAGTCTGTAATCTAAAGGGCTCAAGTCCCACAAAACCAAGGGACCGATAGAAAATATCACGGAGAGCGTGAACGCCATGAACACACAGGCACAGGTGCTTACGAAAGCCACATAGGTCACATAAAATTAGCATGTTTTCGTAGCTTTTTTTGTCTGGTTTCAGAATATATATATATATAGTTTTGTGTACTTATTATTAGTCGTTTGGCTGTCATCAGCAAAATAGCGCATAACAGAACTAATGGCAGTCAAGTATTATCAGTGCGCGCCCAACGGTAGACTGACGCTGACAAATATCGCTGCCTGTGGCGCGAAGCGTAGGTACTTACGTCACATGAAAGAAGCATTATTTTGTAGCATTTTTTGTCTAGTTTTAGAATATATGAAGTGTTATGTACTTATTTTCAATCGTTTGGCTGTTATCGGCAAAACAGCGCATAACAGAACTAATGGCAGTTGAGTATTATCAGTGCGCGCCCAACAGTAGACTGACGTTGACAGATATCGATTGCTGCCTGTTGCGCGAAGCGCAGGTGCTTACATCACATGAAAGAAGCATGATTTTGTAGCATTTTTGTCTAGTTTCAGAATATATACAGTGTTATGGACTTATTTTCAATCATTTGGCTGCTATCGGCAAAATAGCGCATAACAGAACTCATGGCTAGACTACGTATACTAAAGGGATCTACTCGACTTTAGACGTTACCATTTTCACTTGACTTTAATATTATCATAAAATTAGACCAAGAGCAAAGACTTTCTTGAAACTTCCGGGAACTTTCCTTCTCTACGTTAAGTCTTGATCCTGAAAATTACAAGCAATTTTCTGAATCAGATTATTTATAAGGGAATTAAAAAGTCAAGATTAAATGGCAACGTCGGATCACCAGTGAGTTTGTCTAGAATAAATGTGTCCAATTATATGTGTTATCGGAAACAGGAAAACTGAATAAAAATTACAGATGCTTCAAATGAAATGAAGCAATACTTACTTTGAAAGTCTTGAATAAAACCAAGAAACTCTGGAGATTCCTTCTCCAATAAGACCATTCTATCCCTCTTGTTCATTTGACTGAAATCAGTCTCTATCACTTCTCGTTTATCATCATCAACATCAACCACTTTAGTCAAGTCACCCTGCATTTTTTTAAAAAAAAAAAAAAAAAAGAATATTGATAAAGATAAAAACCTTCGTTACACAATTTTTTGAGACTTTCAATTTTTTAATATCTTTGGCGTTCCTTTAAAACCAGAGGAATCATACTTTTTTCACTGTGAAAGATATTTAGAACCATTTTACAGAAATGGACTTGAAAAATATTCATACAATTTCAGTTTTATTGCAGTCCGTTAAAGGCAAGAATCTTTTTACTCTCTAACATTCACCATCTTTTCCGATCAAAAGGTACTGAGAACTACAATGTAACTTTTTAAACTTTGAGGAATGACAAAACCAGGATTGGGTAAATAAGACTCAATTACTCACTTTTCGATTGATTTTAAAAAGTAATCAAGATGGATCTAAACAGTAATCAGGCGTACCGATTTCAATAAATCCAATGCGTAACGCTGAAACAAAACGTTGTTCATCAAAAAACATTGGTTTCCCTGAAAAGGGCAGATCCGATTACTGCTTAGGTCCAATTAGATTACTTTTGAAAATAAATCAGTTATGTAATCAAAAAGGACGGTTTGCCCGACTCTCAACAGAACAGTAGACAGTTTTAGTGGAGAAGTCAACGGTTAGCCAACGATCACAACAATGCACTCATTGGTTGCTGCAATCGGTTGTGACAAAACTCGCAAAGCGTTCCAAACTATATGATACTCTCCTGTGACCCCCATCTCTTTCTAGTTTCGAAATTCGTATACAGGGCCTCGTTTAACGACATATTATAATCAAACTTCCCATTAAATTGCCTTGAGGAATTCATTTCTGCCAAACAGTTTCACAAAAGATGTCTCTATAAACAATTTATGAAATTACAGTGAGATGGCAGTACGTGGGGGTTACGTGACAGCAAGAGAGACAGTTTGTCTTTGATTGGAATGCTCATTGCTGGATGAAGTCATCACCAAGTCATCACTAAAACCATCTATGTCCATAATTTTGGACTAAATATTTTTCCAATTATTCATGTTTCATAGTGAATATTTTTAGCACCATTATTACAGAAGAATGCATTGTTCTGAGGTCCTCCTTTAAAAAATTACAGTTGTTCTCTACCTTTACCAATTTGAACACAAAGGATAGAAAAGGACCGGAATAGGGGCTGTAATCACTTGATAGCCTCTCCCTTCATCCTTTTCTAACTCATCTGTTGAAATGGGCAAAGAGAGAGAAAGATGAATGCCTGGCTAAGCATTGCAGTCGGATTGGGCATAAAAGATACAAATTTCCTCCATGAATCAACATTAAAACAAATAAAAACTAAATGGTCAAAAAATATGGCCATTTACATTAATTGGCCATTCTGTTTCTAATTGTTTTAATAATGCGCAACCAAACCTTTCGGGAATTAATTTTTTCTATTGGCTTTGTTCCCATAATAATTGTTTTGCGTTAATACATGATTTAATGTGAAGAATATATGTTTTTAGCCACATCAGGCAGCACTGCGGCTAAAGCACTTCGTACACGATCAAATTAGGATTGTCAAACAAGCAATCGATGAGTAAACCGTTGCATGTTCTGTTGATCAAACGTTGTCAAACAACTGCAGAGTTATTTGAGGATGGATGGTATCAGGTGTGTCATCTGTTCACCAATCTACAGTCAACAAAACCAATAAAACCCATTTTTGAGGGGTTTTGGTCAAGTTTACGTTTGAATTTTGGAAGTGACAGGTTGACAATTCTGCAGTTTGATCAAATCCATTTCAGCATGTACAAAGGCCTTAAACATCGGTGGAGAATAATGGTAGAGTTTGAGCGTACAAGGGTGGCAAAGGTGAGGACTGGATCGAGGTCATCTAACTGCTCAGCAAGTCTGCGTTGAATCGTCCGAGCTTCTTCTTCCTCCATCAGAGCTGCTTCCTCTTCCTTCTCATTCTGAAACCCTTTAATATTCAGAAAAAAAAAAGGTTCATTTTGAGTTGCTTTTGTGGCGAAGAACTTAATTTTTACATAAATCTAAAACAGGGCAGTTGCAAGATGTCTTGAATATTTTGTTTTCATAAAGGAAATGAAAGCATTAGGTCACGGTTGCAGAATATTCAAGAGTAAACAACCGATCGGTTGCATAAAAATGTAGAATCTGCCGAAAATGTGGAAGCCGCCGAGCCAGGTCTCATCGAACTTGAAAGATCGAGGACGGAACAACACAGACGGAAAATCACGGAGATACGGAATGAATTTGCAAGAGACTTTTCCCAACGATACTTCCACAAACTTTGAAACTTAGTAAAGAGCCGAAGCTTCCACAAAATCAGTAGATTGTATGCGAGTTTTGGATTCGAAATCAAGAAAAAAATCTTTAAGCCCGCTCAAAAGAAAAATAGGAAAAAGTATAAGCGCGCAAAAAAAATCTCAGGAAAAATTTTTTAAGCGCTTAGTAAGAAAAAAAAAAAAAAAAAAGGGGGCATCAACTTTTGGAAAAAGTGTGGGAGCTCCGACCAACAGTGAAAAAGTGGTAGCTTTGAACATTCTGCAGCCCTGTACTTGATGAGGTGTCTTGCTTTCGGAGCTAAACACCAGTAAAGTCACGAAAAATTGTGAATGCTGTGACATGACTAGACACAGTTTTTATTTAAAATAATGTATATAAATTTAATGGCCAAAGTCGCATCTCCGGAACTATGAAACCTACTTAGAAACTGAAGGGTTTTTGGGAAGAATGTCCACTGAAAAATGTCTAAAAAAACACGTCCAAGGCTTAAGGACAAAAATAGTTTAGTCTAGCTACAAAAATATCTAACAATAAGTGTAAAACAAGTCCAGTAAACTTTTTATCAAACATAAAAAAAGTCAAAAACACTTTTCATCCAACGTAAAACAAAGTCAAACTAAAATTTTCATCAAACATTATAAAAAGTACAACACAATTTTGGTCCAACATTCTTGAGTCGGTTGAGTCCCTATTTGTTGGGGGCAGTCTTTGATACTTATTTTATTGTAAATGAGCTCTGAAACTCTTCCGAACAGGACTTAGTGCTTGTCTCAACTTGAAGCAACTTTGGACAAAATATTTGTGCAGATGCTATATGGAACTATGAGTTTCAAGAGAAAGTGCCCTGGTCGAAATTCTTACTGTTAAGTTTGTTCTTCATTTGCAACGAAACTTTCGCTTTTTCATGACGTACTTTAAAAGGGGCGTTCTAATTAGTCCTTAAACACTTGCAAAGCGCAAAATTGCTTCAAGATTTCCAAGATTTAAAAGAGTAAAAATTTCAATTAGGGTACATTTTTTTGAAGGTCATAGTACATGGTATTATGATTTAATAATGATAATTATTATAAGTATAAAACTGATGCCTTTCAGACTGCATTTCCTATTTTCCAGAAAATTGGCTAAAGGGTTTTCCTTCAAATTTGGCATGATGGTTCCTTAGGATACTTCAAGGAAATCCCTGAAATTTTTTTCCAGAAAAGTCGTCTGTAAGCACCGTAAATCGAATTTTAAAATTAAAGGGAGGAACTTATTTTCTCACTTGCCTTCCCTCCCAGCAGAACCAGAAAGAGATTCAGTAGTAAGTAAAAGAAAACTTACCTCCAAAATCTTGGTCAACATAATCAGTGTTATAGTAGTTCTTTCTTTTCTGACCCCAAGCCTTTGGGTCAGGTAAATTTCCTTCATCATCGCCTAAAACATCGTTGTCTTCGTCTTCATCGAAACTTTCGTCGTCTTCGCTATCTTCTTCATCTGAGTCCTCTCCTTTTCCCTCTTTGTCATCTTCATCATCTTCATCATCTTCGTCACTTTCATCAGAAGATTTGAGACCCATAACTTCTTCCTGAAATTTATAGAGGAAACAAACGGAATATCAGTTTTCTTCACAATGGGGCTCTTGCTAACTTTTGCTATGAGTGAATGAGTTTTTAATTCTTGAGTAAAATCCAGCGAAAAGTACAATGAACAAATTACAAAATTGCAACATTCACTCACAGACTCTTAAAATGACTTTAAATGAAATTTTTTAAGATTCTTTTTATTATATTTTGTTCCGCAATTCTCACGGATTATTGTTACATACATATAACAATTGAGTATACAGACTCTTGAATAGAGAAATTTTGTTAGGATATAATTTTCATTTTTAAAAATTTTCTCACTTCAAACTGTTCTCCTGGAAAGTTGAAATTGTTCAACTTTCCGTACACATAACTCAAGTTCTTTTGCACCTAGCGAGCTCATTTATGTTTTAGAATGTGTGTCTTTGAAATATCAAGAATTTGAAAAGAATGATTCAGAGCTTGCCGAGCATGAGCTCAAATGACTTCAAATCTGTTTAGTGACACCATTTTAACCAATTGGATTGACAGAGTCTCGCTATCTCACCTCGTCCCGTCCAAAAGAGCAGAATCAGCCAGCTGATCCGAAGAAGAGAGGCAACCATGGAGAATTTAAAAAAAAACAAATTTTCCATGAAATAGAACTTACTTCACTTTCCGAATCACTTCCATCTGCTCCTTGGATTTGTCGCCTCGTCTTTCGCAGGATGAGTTTATCATCTTCATCCAATTCTTGGTCAGAATCTGATGGCTCATAATCAACTTCCAAATTATCTTCTTCATCGGAAGTCCGCACCGGCTTCCTGAAAAGAGAAAATTATTTATTTAAGCACAGTCACCGTGATTACTGATAAACGAAAACTTAGGGGACAACCTTCATGATTGATAGAAAACTGAATTTCCCTGCTTCAAATCTTGCTTGGAATACAGCCTGCCATATATTTATACATACGGTAGCCATAATTTATTCTGGCATTGGTGATTCCGAGGTTTTACGTACATTGCTTGAAAATCAAAATTTTGATTGAAACTTTAATTTTTCAAACCACACTCAACCAGGAGTAAACCCTTCCAATAGGGCCCAACATATGCCATGCATGATGATATCAGCAGGTAGATTCAGTGTAGAAACAAAGATTTCAGCTGTAATTGAAATCAAATCGCAAACGGTTGAAGAAGGTACAAATCGAATTAGATAAGTTGGCCATTGACAGTTCACAATATTTCAGCGCCATTAACGGTTTGCGACATGGGCACCGACAGACAATTTCTTAAAGGAGGACAAAACCTAAAAACCAAATCTCAGGGAGGGGGAAACCCGAGATTTTCAAAAATCATTTACTCGTTTCCAGCTCGTTGTGGGGAAAATTAACATGCAAATTGATCTTTGGAAGCTTACAGGAAGGAATAGCTACCCGTTTTTGACCCCTCTGCCGGCGCACTTAGTTTGCGACCTCTTCCAATAAAACATAACGTCATCGTCAATTGATAGTGATGAAGCGCTGATTTAATGACTACTGTTATTGACCGACTCCACTGAACCGGCCTCGGTCACATTGAGTTAGTGTTGCTTAAACGCAGTTTTCACTCACAACTTTAGAGTCTCTGAATATTCACTAAATATAGATTCAAAACTTTGGGTAGGTAACATTGCCACTGATTCAGGAGCTACTACATGGTGTAGGTACTTAGCATTTGAAATTTTTTTACTATTTAAGGATTACTTAATCTTACCCCCTTTTCTTCTTCATGATCGCTATGATTTCAGTTAATTGCACAGGTGAACAGATAAATAACGATTAGTAAGTTGAGAAGAGATGACAGAGGAACCTCATGTCCACATGTTCAACAGGAAAAAACAACAATCATAACCTTAAAAAAGTATTTAATTTGCAAATTTTGGAGTCAATCAGACAACACGGCAACGGCCATGACACAGGCGGCAGGCCGACAGCCGACAGCCGACATAGCATTGAAGCGAAGCCATTTTGTCATATAATCGCTAAAAATCCAAGAGCTGTATTTAATATTAGCTTTCTTACTTTTATTTGATTTTTCCCTTTTGTTTGAGTGACTGTGATTGCAAGTTTTTAGTTATGACTCAGTATTTACAAGTTGTTGAAGAGGAGGGCGATGAACCCATAGAATTACCATCGGAAGAAGATGGGACCTTATTATTAACGACGCTTGCTGCCCAATACCCCGGTGTTAGTGGACTTAAATTTAAAGTTGAAAATAGAGTTAGAGGTGTTCGTTTAGTAGATGGCAGGTTGCATCCACCAGAAGATGGCTGGGGTGATACTGTTTATTACTGTGTGTTCCCGAAAGGTAAGGCGCAAAATTGATTCATTTATCGATAAGAGCCTATTTGTATGATACAAATCACAGAACATTATGCTCTACTGCTTTCAGTGCGATCATTTCATGCTCTGCGAGCTGATCAGGGATTTCATAGTCATGCAGATCGACAAAACTGTGCACAAGTGACTTTATTGGTGAGGGACCGGTTGGGAGCGGCTGTCTCTCGGAGACTGTTGTTCCGTTGCAGGCAAAGTACAGGTTTCTCCCGTAACAAGCAATTGATCAATGGTTTCTGAAGCCAGTTGCTCTAAACCGGTTTCTCATCAGTAGGGTCACTTATATGTAGTTTTTTTGATCTGTTTAACTCTGAAGTTTCATCAGCTTGCTGGAATCCATTAGTTAGCCTTTCAACTGCACTTTTTCAAGTGATGAGTATTTCTATCCAAACAGAGATGGATTACATGTTTGATGAGAATTTAATAGTTAGCGCTAACTTTCTCTAAATGTAATAGTGAAGAGGTGGTAAAAGTAGTCTGATTTGAAGTTACCACAAGTGGCATTGGGCTACTAAAAACATCAGCAAACTATTGGCTAGCCAAGAGTTCAGATTTGTTGCAAGAGCTTTCAAGTTTTGAGTATCAGAATGTGACAAGTAGCGCCAAGCTATCATAATTGCATTGAGTCATCTCAGCGAGCGACCAAGAAGCAAATAGTCAAGGCTTGTTGCCAAAGCCTTTGCATTCGTACAGAGTTTGTTTCGACAAAAAAAAAATTCCGACAAAACTCATTAATGGCCACCAAATTCTAGATCAAAACTTTTTTCTTTTTCTAAAAAAAGAAAGAAAGAAAAAAAAAAGGTCTGCAGGGGGGGGCACCGCAAATGATGTACTGATTAGTTGGAATGAAAATATAATTCTTGCTAAAAACTATCTGTTAGCTCTGCCACTTGGCAAATGAACGTAAACTGGATTTGACAAGTAGTGCTGAGCGATTCATTCACCAAAGTTTAACGTTTCACCAAAGCTCATGAGAAACAAAATTAAATTCTAACTTTAAAACCACTAACTGTAGTTAGAGGGGAAGAAAATTTAAATTTGATCAAATTGAATAAGAACAACTTGGAGAAAAAGTGAATGAGATTTTGTTTCAGAGATCAGAAGTGGTTCAGTTACTCAAATGAAGTCATCTTGTGACATTATTTACTTTACCCTCTTTGTTGTTGCTAGTGGGAGCGCTCTAGAACTCTGAAGTATTGCAGGAAAGATTACGAATAAGGATTATTGCCAACATATATGATTATACTACAACACAAGATCCTACAATCTTTTCTGCTCCGATGCAACACTCTGGAGAATAGACCTGTTTAGTGATGATGTCACGATTAAAATTGGATCCAAACAAATGCTCTATCTCGCTCACTTTTGTGGATTTACCCCTAAGAAATCAGATCCAAATTTTCGAACGCAAATTCATGCTAGTTAACACCAGTATTCTCAAATTTTATTGCACCATTAGACTCCAAGTACCTTAAAGTATCTTTCCATTCCAACATAATTCCTAAAAGATCACAAGCTAATTTACAATCACAGTTATACCGAAAGATGTTCTTTGTTTTGTCCTTGTCTTACCCACGGTCTCTTATGGGAGTATCTCCGCCATGACACTCAACTGTCCTAACCTCTCTTTGTATCGAAGCTTGTTTGAGGTGTAACACGTGGTGTAATGGTGCCGATGAGCCATAAGTAACTGTGAGTGGGACAGACAAGGACAAAACATAGGAATTTCTTTGATATAACTGTGATTGTACATTAATGAGCGATGTTTCAACAAAGTTGTTGCAGCGTGCTTATATTTTAAGGTACGTGGAATCCAATTGTGTAATAAAATCTGAGAGAACTTGTTGTTTACTAGCAAAAATTTGCATTTGAAAATTTGGATCCTGTTTCTTATGGGAAAATCCACAAGAGTGAGTGAGATGGAGCATTTGTTTGGATCCAATTTCTTTTGTGACATCACACTAAACAGGTCTATTCTAGAACGCTCCAAATCTGTTGTTCGGATCAACTCTGAACTCACTCGATTATTATTATTAAAAGGTAAACATTGTCAATTGTTTTTCTGTTGAAGCTGGAGCAGAGAATAAGAGGAAATCTGATGACCACCTAGAAAATTCGACAGCCAAAACAAAAAGGATGGAAAGCAAAATGAAATGTTCGGATTTAATTATTTTGGGGTTGCCTTGGAAAACGAACGAGCAAGAGTTGAAGGAATATTTTGAAACTTTTGGAGAAGTACTCATGGTTCAAGTAAGTATTTTCAAATCAATTCATATAATGATCAATCAAAATTATCTGTGCAAATTTTCTAGAATTTCTGCATTGATATAGGCTGACCCAAGTATGATTGGACTTGACAATAGTCGGTATGAATGAAAACGTCAGCTTCTTACTGCTCCTTAACCAATCAGTTTGCCCCATTTGAGGATGGAAGCCGATGTTTTCATGAAAACCATAGAAGTGTCATATCCAATCTTTTCTGGGACAAGCCATAACTGAGCGTGCCTGATCTAGTGTTCCGAGGATTGGGTGAAAGTGAGAAAATTTTTGGGATTTAGAGGAAATTTTCCCTACTTTTTTTTATGGCAACTAGATTTTCCCATATAATGGCATTCAAAGTTTGGAAATATCGGTCATTTTTGTAGATTCAGTGTTAAAATGTTGAAATAAGCATAGGAGGAAAGGAAGGTCGCCCTCTTTTCAAATTTTTGTGAGGAAATTTTTGGAAAATTCTGTGCAGGAAAAGTCCCAAATCTTGCGTAACTTCCGTTTTGGAATATTTTGCACCCCTGGTTAGATACCCAAAATAATGTTTTTTTGCTAAACAGTCAAAAATGTGTGCAAGTTTTGGCACCAAACCTGTCGGCAAAGTTTTATAGAAAGGATAATTGAGATTCCATTGCCTCGGCTTGAGAGGAAAATATTGACAAAACTTGAATAATTTAAAACGATCCTTGCTTTTACGTGATTTTTATTTTGAAGTCCAAACAAACTTCTTATTTCAATTATCAGAGAAATGATTACCGAAGGTTGTCCTTTTATAAGTAGGTATACCGAAATCGGACTCTCAGGAAATTATTTCTCTTCGAGACATAGAGAGTGAAACTTACACACGGCTGCATTTCAACAGAAGTTTTTTCTTGCTCATAAATTACAAATCAATCAAAATATTCGAGTGCGGATTGTGCTCAAATGCACCATTAAATTAGAACTTTCAAGTTTTGGGCGCAAAATTGCTCGGGTTTTTAAAATAATTTTGCTGTGCTGCCACTTTCATAGCAATTTCAGGTAAAACATTAAGATATGAGAGTTACGAAGTCTGCACTTCTCAAAAAAGGATTTTCTGCATTCTGCGTTAAACTGTCTGGACTTTGTGGAAACTATTTTTCTCGGAGATAGAAGTAGAAATGTAAATCACATGGAAATGGAGAGAGTGTAAGGTTCGGTTCTGTTCCTTCTGTTTGAAGGGATTTTTATAAGGTACGAAGAAATACAATTAAAAAAACAACGACTTGAACAATAAATGATACAGGTGTTAAAACGGGTAAAATGCTGGAATCAACTTAGTTTGGCGAGGATGTTCTGAGTCAAATTGCAGCCATTTTCGACTCAGAAAATGGTTGCAATTTCAGTCAAAACGTCCTCGCCAAATTAGGTTGATTCCAGCATTTTACCCGTTTAACACCTGTTTCATTTTTTACAAGGTACTGGAGTAGAGGGGTATTTGATGAGGGTATGCAATCTGCAATGCACAATATAGCATTCTACGCATGTATTAGGTACCCTTATCCCCACCAGTGCCTGCTGAGCCACCATACTACAAGTTCTTAAATCTCAATGGACCTCCTGATTCTGAAGTCATAACACATTCTTCTGATTTGAAATTTCCAGAGACAAATAGAGATGGAGCACTACACTAAAATACATAGGGAAGATTTGAGGCACACTGAATTTACCGGGATTCAACAAAATAATATGTAAAATAACAGTCAACACCTTTTGATGTCGCATGGTGTTGAACGGTGACATTCGGAAAACACGGGGAGATGGGCGGGAAGGGAAGAGGAGGGTGCTCACAATAAAGCTGTTGAGTGAGTCGGGGATTCGTGATTTTTCCGTGTGATCTTATAGTCCTAAACGCGGGAAGAACGAAGATGGCTTCAGTTTTTTTCTACGTTGTGCCGTTCCTGAGAAAATTAAAGTTGAAAATTGGATCCTCAAAAAACGGCTTTTTGGCGGGAAACTGGCTGCGCGGTGCATTGTGGGTGCCTTTTGACGTCAATGCTCCGGTTCTCAATTGAGGGGCTCAGCGTCTTGCTTTCAGCACAGCGAGACCGCATGCGGGTCCCATTGATCATGCGGCAGTTGAGGGGAGGCCGCCAGTTTCCCCGATCAAGCTGTCTTCTCACGCCATTTTCTCGAAAACCGTAAGTCTCAGCAAAAAACTGACTTATTTGATCGAAAGAACATGAAATTATCAATTGGGATGGTTTAGTGGTTTTTTTTTACAGACTTACCTACGAGACGAGTAAAGAGAAAATCACATGAAAATTAAGATTATAGAACGAAACTTCCGATAACCCTCTTCTGTAAATCTCTGTCCCCCAGTTGATATAGTAGAGCTCAAAAAATCGAATGAAACATAAGAATTGGAAATTTTACGCTCTATAAATTTGTCCTTTTGTGTTTTTCTCTCAAAATGGACGGTAAACGAGGAAAATTGAAAAATTCTGCGAAAATGTCGGATTTTCAGCGATATTCCGGGAATCAAATTTTTTGAGATTGGCTCGTTATCTGACTCATGGAAGAACAAAAAATAATATAAATGTAACCAATCGAATGGAAATTCTCTAATCTTCCTCTTTGATAACCAGAATTTTTTGTGTAAGACGCATCGGTACCAAAATATTGGTGAAAAACTGCATCGAGTTCTGGGTTGAAATGACACTCTCACCATCAAGATCGTCCAAGTTGCTGCTGCTTTTTGCATTTTCTGTGGTTTCGGTGCGTCTTACATGAAAAATGATAGGAACCAAAAAGAAAGATTAAAAAATTTCCATTCGATTGATTACACTTATATTATTTTTGGTTCTTCCATGAGTCAGATAACGAGCCGATCTCCAAAATTTCGATTTCCGGAATATCCTTGAAAATCCGACATTTTCGCAGAACTTTGAACCCATTTTTTTCGGTGTTCCAGCGTCCAAATGAAAAAAAGAAAAAATATGGGGTCCTTAATTTTTCCTCTTCTTTCATAATTTGAATTAAAAAAATTCGACTCAACAGCCCTATTCAACACCATGCGACGGTGACTGTTGTTTTGTTGAATCCGCGAGAATTCTGAGTGCCTCTGCTGCAGCCAGTTAGTGCTCTGTCTCTGGAAATTTCTGAGAAACAGGTACTTACCCTCCTAAATTTTACCACCCACACCTTTAAAATCAAGCAAAGTTTGGTGATGTTCATCTGAATAAACCCTTAAAGTAACAGTTAACTTTAATGGAAGTCCTCCTTCTTTTACTATTTGTAAATAATTTGAATACAAGCTTAATTTGGCAAGTGCTTGGGAAATTGACCCAGTGATGCTGACTCTTACCCTACGTTCTTTGGTCAGCTCCAAGTTTACTTTGGATGCTAGTGAAAGACAGTAGCGTAGCAATAGGTGGAGGAGCATGAAAAGGAAAAGGAAAGGAAAAGAAGAAAGAAAGGAGAAAGAGAAAGGAAGAAAAGAAGATAATGGGAAAAAAGGGGAGGAAAGGGAAGAAAGAGAAAAAAATTAGAGAATTGAAAAGAGAGAGAAAAAAGAGAGAAAATGGAGGAAACAGAGGAAACAGAGGAAACAGAGGAAACAGAGGAAACAGAGGAAACAGAGGAAACAGAGGAAACAGAGGAAACAGAGGAAATAGAGGAAATAGAGGAAATAGAGAGAAGATAGAGAAGAGAAAAAGGAGATGGTGGTAGGGAAGTTAAGAGGAAAGAACGAGAAAAAGGAGAACGGGAAGTGTGAAGGGGGAGGAATAGGTAATGATGTTTTGGCACAGGAGCAGTGGTATCTACAATTTAGGGGGGTTCTAATCCAAAATCATCAAGGAAGCATGCGCGTCGCTAGTTACGCTACTGGTCAAAGAAGAAAATTAAATGCAGCTATCTGAAGGACTCCCAACGAGACCCTCTCTCTCACTTGATGAGACTGCAAGAGAAGAGAAGTAAAAACTGAAAAATGAAAACTGATACCAAAACAGCCTTCCTGTTAATTAGTTAATAAATTTGGTTTTTATAGGTTAAGAGACATTTTACTTCTGGAAATTCCAAAGGTTTTGGTTTTGTTCGATTTGCCTCTTACGAAAGTCAGGTACGTGCATTAAGGTCACCTAGGCACACCATCGATGGAAGACGTTGCGACGTGAAATTATCACAGGGACAGGTAAATTAGCTTTTGTCTTTGTTTTACACTCGTACTTAGACTATATTTTTGATTGTAGGTTAAAAAAGATAACAATTCTGGGCAGTCAAAAGGTTACGGCTTTATAAGGTTTGCAAAACACGAAGCCCAAATTCGTGCCCTTGCTCAGCGACACATGATCGATGGGCGTTGGTGTGATGTTAAAGTTCCCAACTCAAAGGTAATTTAAATAGTTTCGTTTTGCTTTCGCTCACCTATTGTTCCTCTTTGAGGTTTTTCGGAGACAATTTGTAATAGAGACCATGCACTGGCCGATTGTGCGGTGGCTAACTTTCTTTTTTTTTTGAGGGACAACTGAATAATGTAAGGTGCAACATCCAACATGAACCGTTTGTTGACTGATGAGACTCCGGTGCTTTGCTCTCATTAGGTTACTGACCCATACCAATACCTTCTTTATACATACCTGGCTGCTTCTTTGGAAAAAGGGGGGTTAAGGTTTGTCTTGGTATTTGTAAGCGCTTATGGAATGCTTTCGGCGTTATCGAGTATTCGGTTGGTTTTTTGAAGTTCAACCAAAATTGGGAAAGAACATCAGTAATGAAAGTTTTAGAGAGGATAAATCATGATTTTGCATTTCTCCAATATTTCATTCTCCTTAAGTGTACGCATACCAAGATGACCCTAACCTCAAAGAAGCAGCTTGGTATGTTAAGAGGCATTACTGCCTTAACCCCTTTGCTCATCAGTCAACGTTTGGTCTAGTTGGTCGCTGTTTTGTTGAGACCCAATTAAAAAAGTTTCCACCCGATTTTATCATGGACAAGATAGATAGTGCAATGTCTCTATTATATTTTGTCTCTGGGTTTTTCCTACCGTATCCTTGTTACTTACCCAGTTTTATGTTTTTGGCTTCCCTCTCTCAATGCATAGTGACTGATCAACTAAAATTCTGGCAAGGGGCGAAAGAAAAGATTTTCGTAACACCCCTCCCCCCCTTTCCTACCACTCTCCTGTCCACCAATTTCTGTTGTCAACCTTGCATGACATTACCAACTTGCCCTTCCCGTAAAAAGATAATTATTTCTTATCCTTCCACCTTTAAATTTTTCGGGGGACCGAGTGACTCTTTTCGAGAGTTTCCTCATAAAATCAAATTTCTTCCGACTGTGGCTCTAGCAAGCTTCTTCGATTCTGGTGGCTGCACTTGAAATATTGCAAAATTTCAAATTGCTGGGACAGTAGTAAAATCTTCTCTGCATTGGGCCGAGAATTCTAGATTACGTGTAGTGGAAAAAAAAAATTTGTTATTTGTTTGAATGGATTTTAAGGTCGAAAATGTTCATTTCTGATTGGTCCTCTTGAGCCAATGAATCGTTGTTTTGACTGAATTTAGTTCATCCTCTTAAAGGCCATTGTTGGCTGAAGAAAGGTGTCAGTCCATATTTCTTGAGGTTTTTTTTTTTTTTTTTTTTTTATTTTTATTTTTTTTTAGAAAAACATATGTCAGGGTTAAAAAACTCAAAATATTTTATTCTAGCAATGTTAGAGGTGCAAAAAATGTAGGATTGTTTTTCTGTGTCATTTAATTGGGTGTGGACTGTGACAAAAGAGACCGTGCACCAGATATTTGTGCCATGGAAGACTTTTTTTTAAGGGACTCAACAAAATAACATGGGTAACAACATCTGACGGTTCCTATGTTGATTGTTGACCAACGACTGAAACATTAATGCTTTGTTCTGATTGGCTGCTCAGATTAACATCTTTACTCAACAGTCAGCATTGGAGCTGTTGAACGTTGTTTTGTTATGGCCCCCAAAAAAAAATTGCTACTGTAGGATCGCATGGGCGAGATAGGTTGTATGTGGTCTCTATTTTCTCTAGATGTGCAGCTCAATTCATTTAGTTGTGGAATAAAAAAAGTCAGCCAAATTTTGTAATTTCATGGCCATAATATTTGAAGTCAGCTATGACAACTAACTTCTCAATTATTCTTGAATTCCTTCGGAAGTCTATTGTAAAGTTTAAAGCTCTGATTGGCGAGGGTTCCCAGTGTCCTGAGTTCCCAAGTTTGGCCTGAAGCACCAAGAAAGTGTACAGGAATGAAATCCTGACAAACTTTAGTTTTCTTGAATAACTCCTGTTCACTCAGTCTCTTTGAAAGCTTTTAATGATCATCTATTCCTTATCATTTGCTCCAGAAAATGAGCTGAAGATAAAGTTCTTAGTACTTTGTTTCCAAGAATAATGAGCTTTTGCATTTTTTAATGGACCATAAAAAGTAAATTATTAATGCAGATAGAAAAGCTAAGTAGGCGTTATAAGAAAAATCGACTTTTGTTTCTGAGGCTGTAGTTTTTATCATTTAATTAGGACGATACCATAAATTTTTTTATAAGTGCAACTTCGTAAGTTTGATTAGCTGAAATATTGAGTAGTGATCAAAAAAAGAGTTTATCGTTGTGTTTGAGTGGTAAATGCTTGTGTCACCCAACGCTCTACTTTTAGCTGTGTAAATTTACGAATGGAGGGCACTTGCAAGGTATTAGCTCTCTGCGTCTAAAACTCTGTAACCTTGAAAA
This sequence comes from Trialeurodes vaporariorum, assembly GCA_011764245.1. Taxonomy (NCBI): domain Eukaryota; kingdom Metazoa; phylum Arthropoda; class Insecta; order Hemiptera; family Aleyrodidae; genus Trialeurodes; species Trialeurodes vaporariorum. Next base: position 32,750,037 of record VMOF01000320.1, on the reverse strand, counting down.
TCTGAAACGAATCCTCTGAGTGTAATAAGAAGGGGAAATGAAATCGTTATCTCTTAATGTTGATCGATAGAACTCAAGATTCAAATAAATCTCTCCATGCATTGAGAAGGTTGCACCTTGTAAATGTCTGTTACTGATTGGCTGTCATATTTTGATACCTAGAGGGGAGCCAAGTGGAATTGAAATCTATGCTATGAGACCCATCTCAAGCTTCATGATGAAGCTTTTAATTAATTAATTTTTCATGGTCTAAGTTTCAAAATGATGTTATCATATTTTTGCCTACGGTCATAATTTACATATCCTAACTTTGTGTGTTTTAGAATAAGTGGATGATTCAGTAAGGGAGCTGGCACCAATGAGCTATATTTTATCTAAAGTGGCAGTCTAATGGGTATTGCAGTCGTTTTGCGTATAATTAATGACATTTTTTAATTCACCGATGATTCCGCCAATTGAGAAAAGATTACACATTTCAGTTCAGTGTATGACTGAAATGCACAAAAAACACTAATCTGTGATATTTTCTCAACCAGTAGAGTCGATGATGACTTTATAAAACTTGCGGGTATTTTAATAACTAACAGGCAATTGCACCGATTGAGAAAAGATTACAAATCAGCGTATTTTCCCGGCAGGACAGTTATACACTGAACTGAACTGTGTAATCTTTTCTGAACTGGTGGAATCATTGGTGCATTGAAAAATACCTTGATTATACGCAAAACAGCAGCTCTGCTAATGGGTAACCTGCGTAATCACCATGAAAGTTTTTTAGGTTAGGTTTATGGTGTAATTTTTTCCATTTATTCCCTTTTATTTTAGTGCAGACGAACACGAAATCGGAACATGTTCTACTCTCTGTTCGTTGCATCAAAATACATGGGAATAAATGGACAAAATTACACCTTGAACCTAACCTAAAAATCCTCCATGGTGGTTATGCAGGTTACCCAATAGACTGCCACTCTAAATAAATGTATAGCTTGTTGGCTGACACAGTCCTTCAGATCTGTAGCTCTTGATGGGTTTTTAGATCAAATTTGCCCCCACTAAATTTGTCTTGGTATCCTGGAGGTCGATCACGGAGAATCAAATGATAGTGGTTATTGTAATCGGATCAAATGTTGATTGAATACGTAAAACCAAATGGGCTTGCTCCTGTGCAAACTGATCGCGCAGGCTACAAGTGGTAACCACCTCCTCACCTCTTTGTATTTCAGTCAACAGCGGAATGTTTGTCAACTGAAGTACGAAGAAGTGAGGAGGCGGTTACGGCTTGTTGCCTGTGTGATCGAGTTGCGCAGTAGCAAGCCCATTTGGTTTAATGTATTCGATCTGATTACAAAAACTATTATGGTTAGATCTGCTGTGATCACACCCCTGAGTCGAAGTGCTCATGACTTCTGAAACAAACTCCAACTATGAAGATGGATGGAGGTATACGCTAAAAAAGCCTCTGTCCAAATGGTTGTTAATGCAATCAAATTGGGCCAAGGTTTGGTACGTCTTCTTAGTTTTATTTTGTTTTCAGCTTGCGATTTGATACAAAAAATATTCAATTCTCATGTAAATCATTGTTGTTGTTAGCCAAAAGACTGTAATGTTCTGTATGTTTCCACAGGGCTCCGGTCATCAAACCTCCAGTAAAATATTTGTCGGGCGATGCACAGAAGAACTCTCGAATGCCGATTTAAGAGAATACTTTTCAAAATACGGTGAAGTGACTGATGTTTTCATTCCAAAACCCTTTAGAGCTTTTGCTTTTGTCACATTTTTGGATCCAGACATTGCTCAAGCCCTCTGTGGTGAAGATCATATCATTAAAGGAGTATCTGTTCATATTTCGGAAGCTGCCCCAAAGAGCGAAACCGGTAGGAATCAATATTATGGCGGTAATGGCGGCGGAAACCGATATGGAGGACGAGACGGAGGTAAAGGAGGTTACGGTGGAGGTTATCAACCTAACGGAAACAACCAAATCTGGCAAGGAGGACCCGGCAGAGGTAATCTAGACATGCCTAACTTGCAATCGCTGGGCATTAATGGCCAGGGGAATCAGAATGGACCTGGGGGTGGGTCTAATATGTCCAATCCCCTTAATTCTGTACCAATAAATCCAGTCCTTGTAGCTGCAGCTTTGAATCAAGCTACGAATTGGGCTTTCAGCCATTTACAATCCCAGAACTCGAATGATGGAAATTTTCCTAATAACAATGGGCCGAATTACGGTGGACCTGGACCTCAAGGAGGTGGAGCCAATTTTTTAAATTGGATGAATCAAGGTCCGGGTGGAGGAGGTAATAGGGGAGGACCGGACAATTGTCCGCCGAATCAAAATAATTCAGGAAATTCAAATTCTGGTCCTAATCAAGGCTCTTGGAGCAAGCAAGAAGGGAACAATTTCATGTAAAACTGTAAATGATGATTGTTACCTGACTTGTTTTTAACCATCTCAGAAATTATTCTCATTCGGACTGATTTTAGTTTGTCATTATGTGGTCAATCGCTTTGACACGTTGTTTGGTTCTGAACAAGGCAATGACCTCAAAACTGAAGGTTCAATTTGAGGTTGATTAAATATTAATTATTAATTCATTTTTAACAATTTGTCCTTTTTAATTTCTGAGAATCACTGTTTTTAACTGCATTGTTATCACTTTTATTTTGGCATTTCTTTGTTGGGAAAATGAATTAGCTTATTTGACGACTTCTCAAAATTTGCTGTTTTGTTTGGAACCGAATAATCTATTGAATTGTATCTTGTGATGTTATCACTAAATCAGGCAATTGAAAGGTTGTACTATGTCTCCCAAAAGAATCTTCCACATCACGGCGAGAGGGGAAATTTTCTTACCCCCACCCCTCTGCTCGAGTAGTGACAGCAATTGTCTCACTGCCGAATGATGGGGAGGAGGGCGGAGACATTGAGTCAGAGTGCTACGGACGTTGTTATCTCGATACAAGCTGAGGGCTAATTCGCATTCTTGCATTGGAATAGGTCAAAATATTTCTCTTCTTGCCGTGATGTGGAAGATTCTTTTGAGAACCTTAGTACATAGACTCAGTTTTTCAAGTAGCCTTGAAGCTTTTTTTTTTTTTTTTTACGTTCTATCTCAGTGTCTCCCTTTGCTAAATTCACCAGTCCGTCTCAGAAGGGGTTCGTTGAGGTAAACTGGTTGACAGTTAATTACTTCTCAAAGTTCTATCATTCAAATTTCATCTACTTTTCAAATAAAAAAAGCTTGAAAAAGTTTTTCCAGACTCGAAAGACTTTTCCCTGACTCATTGAAATTCGTCTGTGTGTCGAGCTCAGTAGGTTTTTTTGCCCCTTTCTTTCCCACTGTAAATAATATGTTAAAATATCTGTGATTATCCATCTCGTACTCATGATAAAATTTTTGGCTTACAGCATGGTTGTGATAGAGAGTGTAATGGTCTCTACTCTGGTTTTGTGGAATGTTAGCGGAGCAATTTCATTTGGTTACGTCTGAAACTTTGAATTGGAGTGAATAAAAATATCTGAATGAGACCATTAACCTTGAACTTGAGTGACCTTGACTCTGGTGTGGAGGAACTTATGAATGAAGTGAAAATTGTGCTACTCAGACTGAAATGAACGATGTGCGTTACTCTGTGGAAAAACTGTGATTTGCTCTGTTTACTAGCTCATTTTAGACTCTCTAGTCCACTCGGTTTTTTCTTGGATCCCTATGAACTACAAGTGTGTCATCTTATGCCTCGGGATATCTTAAGCGGCGGTAGTTGCACAGACCCATTTTGTAAACTACTTTGTCCTCAAAAAGTATACACTGCAATCTTTCTTTAACCCTTTGCACTCCAGTGTCGGGTCCAGCCCGACATTGAAAAAACTCCGATATTATCCTTTGTCGGGCGAAACCCGACATAAAGTTTGAGCTTCTGTAGCTCCACTGTCGGGTGTGGACCGACTCTCCTATCATGTTCAGCCCTCTGGCACTACTAGCCTGCATCTCGGCAACGGGCTGCGCTCAAATACAAGCTCAAAAATAATGTGTGATGAATAAAGGTATTTTAACACTAATTATCTCTATTTAATTTGGAGTACCAGGGGCGATTGGGGGGAACAAAAATGGAGTGCAAAGGGTTAAGCATCAAAAAATTTTGTGTGAAAATCGAGTCCCAAGTATTCTATAGAATAAAGCCTTAAAGTAAGGTTGTGCGGTATTGCTTTCGATATTTTTTTGGTATTTTATGGTATTTGTGATAATGGGCTCTGTAAGAGTGGAATAGTTAAAACCTTCTTTTATAAAGACAGCCAGAGGTCAATTGAATATTATAAAATCATTATAGTATTGATGCATAGTATTTCAGTGTCATGATACCTCTAGGTTACAAAAAATTCCAATAAAATACCAAACAGTAGATTTTTTTGGTATTTTTTGTTACTTAGTGGTATCCTGATGATAAAATGTTACGCATCAATACTCCGATGGTTTTATAGTATTTAGTTGACCCCTGGCTGTTGTTATTCACGATGGTTTTAGCTATTCCACTCTTTCAGAGACTTCTATTGCAAATACCGGGAAATAACGATAAAATACTGGAAGCAATGTGGCACAACTCTAGTAAAATAAAGAAATGAGTTTTTGGAAATTTTGTGCCAAAAGCATTCTGGATTGCTGAATATACTCACCAGAAGTAACTCGGAATTCTTCTCTCAAAATTTTTGGAGATAAATTCTGCACTTAAGTCGAAACGTAACAGTTCCGGCCCAATACCCTCCCGGCATAATTTTTTTTTTTGATTAATTTTGTGCTCTGTCTGTGTTGAATTAGAGGTCTTTTTCAGGGGTGCTTTCAAGGTCAAACAAGCAGGCTGATTATGAAGGATAATATCGTAATTGTATCAAGTTGCTATCAAGGGCATGTTATTTTTATGGGTGGTTTATCTTTTGAGTTGTCATTCCATTTGAAATCTTACATCTCAACAGAAATTCACTGATGATGCCTGAGGAGATCGAAGAGTTTCTACTGGAATGCGCTCTGGAAAGATGAACACCACCCACAATGCACAGTATACTCATCTAAATAGTAGCAAAACTTTATAGGGAAGAGGTGGTGAATGTCGTTTTTCAATGTAATCAACTGGGAAAATTGAGTTGCCACCTTCCAACTACTAGGGTGCGTAACCATCGCATCTAATGCAAATCAAATGAAAGATGTTAGTTTTCAAACCTCCGACCACCAGGGGGCATTTGCCGATTCTCTTACACTGAGTTTCGCTACTGTGTAGATCAGTATACTGCGGTACAATGGACTCGATTGATACAAAGACGATACCAGGGGGCATTTGCCGATTCTCTTACACTGAGTTTCGCTACTGTGTAGATCAGTTTACTGCGGTACAATGGACTCGATTGATACAAAGACGATACGACCCGTCGTAATCACCCCATGGTCGATCTAAGATTTACAATATCTGTTTTAAGTGTTGATATGTTACATCTAATTTGAATGATAACTCTACCAGTAGTGTTTTACTCGAAGTCAAATTTTAATTAGGATTACGTTTAATTCATTGGCCAGTAAATGGGTCCTACGTAATTAAAATCAACCAAATTTGACCCTAAAAACACCCGAGACACAGCACAAATGAACAAAGTACGGCAGTTATTGGTAAAGTTATAAAAGTCTGCCCCCCGGTCACCATATTAGAATTTCCTTTGAGACCTATGAGATTTACCCATGCTTTCCAAAGCTTGCATTTGGACGAAAACTAAAAAGTATCTCTGACTTGAATTTTATTTGGAGGTTGTCATTCTGTTTCTATAATTTTTTACCAACTACGGAAGACGTAACAAAATGAAAATGTTCCAGGCTTATCGTTTTTTCCCCACTTTTCTTTTTGTCTATCTAACTACCTCTTTCTGTATCATTATTATCATAGTTTCTTTTCGTTTTCTTTAACTTATTCTTTCCGTTTTATTTTAAGTACTTTGTCCCATTTTCAATGACCTCAACCATTCTCTTTCTTTTTCTTCTAGAGTATTGCTCTTTGTTTATTTTCCTTGGCCTATGTTACCGCCAAGGTTTCTACAGTATCTTACTCTTCATCACAAATCAGAATCAGTGCTTTATTTTATTTTTTCACTGAATTTTGAGGTTATGTATTTCTAGTTTCTTAGAAAAATTGAAAGACCGTGTTAAGGTGATTCCTCATCGACCTGTAGTGACATTCAAATCTGCTAGATATCGCCACTGTTGTGCGCTTTCTGAAACCATAGGTTTGCCGCCGTTGACTGCCATTTGCGGAAGGTAAAGTCAGTTTTTCAAAAATGTTTGAATGTAGTGTTCAAAATCAAATCCTAATGAACATTTTGATACCATTTTGAGCTTTCTACCACCAATTTTTGGGGTGGAAAGTATTGGCAAGAAATAGGGAGTTAGTAGGTGTTCATTGAATTAGCACGGAGCCTCCAAAGTCACAATATCTTGCCGGTATTTTCTACCTGAAAAATTGGTCGTACAAAGCTCAGAATGGTATCAAAATGTTCATTAGGATTTGAGCAGAGTTTAAACATTTTTGAAAAATTGACTGTAGCTCCTGCAAATGAAAGTCAAAGACAACAAACCTCTGGTTTCAGAAACTTCGCAACAATGGCGAAATCTAGCGGGTTTGAATGTTACTACAGGTCGCTGAGGAATCGCCTTAAAACTCAACTAACCTTACTTTCATTTTTAAAATTTGTATTGTATTAGTTGTTAAGCCAAAGGAAAGAATTGTGAGTTCCCAAGTTATTTTTTAAATGGGTGTCACTAAACTGTATGAATTCCATTTGTGACTGTACGGTAAAATTGTATGGCTGATTAATGTAACTTCTAAGTTGTCTGCTGTCAAATGATCAACCTTGCATCCTTTCGAGTCAGTTTCCGGACACTGTCTGAAACAAAGTTATTTTTCATCCGTATCCCAAGACAGACATTCATTATGTTCACATCATATATTAATCAACATTCACCGATTATTTTTTAAGTGAACAAAATCTTCAGGAATATCTTCAATTATTTTTTCCGATGTTTGATACTTTTTGATTTAAAAACTTTGAAAACATGCGAGTATGTATTTTGCTTGAGTTTGGTTTTAAATCAAACACGTTGCAAGCTTTTTAATTAAACATTAATAGTATTGCCGTAAGCAAGGCAGATTTATAATAAGTGAGAGCATTTTTCTATTCTGGTAGATATTTTGTATGATGTCATGAGCAGCTGTGATGGGGCGGAGTCTCTGCCCTCTGATGCAGCATGCCTCTTTCCGCTTTGTGCCGTGATGACATGACATCATGCAGGTGCATTTAATGTCCATTAAACAGCAGCATTGGTCAAATCATCTCTGTTAATTAAAGCCAAACGAGCGAAACTTGTTAAATTTGGAGTGCCCAAGAGTAAATGAGACGATTACATGAGTGTACGGGAATTTCATCAGAGTGTTAGGTTTTTGATTGCGTTGATTCCAGAGACAATGTTTAATAGAAACCACCCACTATCTATCTTGCTCTTGTTATAATCAGAAGGCAGCTCTTTCTTTTCGAGGTCTCAACAAAACAATGTCCAACTGGACCTTATGTTGACTGATGAGCATAAGTGTTGAGGTTTTTGCTGTATTAGAGCGAAGCAACGAAGTTTCACCAATTAACGTCCATATTCCATGGTTCTGTTGAATCCTCGAATAAAAAAAATTGCCACTGTGCGATCAACTAGTGTGTGGTCTATAATAAATATTGTCTCTGGTAAATTCTTGATTACATAATAAAAAGAAGATTTTTGCAGCCAGTATCTTCTGGCGTAAAGTATTTCAACCAGTATCTTGTGGTGTAAAGTATTTTGTTGCATTTTTTGAGTATTCGAATGTCTGATGTGTGGCTGTAAACATCTCACTTATTTACATCTATGCTCACTTGTTTTAAGTGTTGATTGCCCAAAGAATCCATTACCTCTCATAAAAAAATGCAGGCATTGATTAAAAGGTGGGACTTATGTCACGTGTCTGTTTTAAGATTTTGTTCAATTCAATCTCTTGGTGCAAGTGTCTATGTATATTTTTCTTTTCTGTGTATTTACCTAAGGAACATAACTTACATAACTGATATTTTAGGTATGGCAGATTTATTTGAGTCGGCGAACTTGTGTATTAATTGTGTGTTTCTATGTGTGTAGGGATTTTTTTATCCTCTGAAAAAGAAGTAAATAAATAAAAAGTTGATTGATTTGAAATAATGAGATCTCAATGTGTTTCAATGCAACGGTGTGCCCGAAATGATTTTGAATGTCTTTCCTGAGCATAACTTCATTGCCAAGGGATTATTGAGCAAGAGAGCTTGCTCGTAATCTTCGGTGAAAAATTGTTGTCGTAAAAATTGGCCGCTAATTTGAAAGAAAGAGTAGAACTTTACTCGGGTGGTTAGAGGTAGTTTCAGAAGTGTCGGAATCTTTGGAATTTTCCACCATTATTTCTCTTGTTACAAAATGAAAATGAATGGAAATTCATCAAGGAACGCTTTAAAATCTAAAGTTAAAATTCAGAGGCAAGTTTTGTTATGATTTGAATTAGAATTAGAATTGAAAATTCACCAAAGATTATGGTCTAAATGTGCCTACACTTCTGAAACAAGCTCTACCCTGCCTTGAATTATTGCATCTGAAGTATCTGACTGAGATTCCTTCCCTAAGAATGTGTTTTGTTTTTTGGGCCCAAGCAGTGTCAATGTTTGCATTAGATTCAATAGACTATTTTAGTCATGACGTCACAATCAAAGTTGCATTCAAACAAATCTTCAATTTTGCTAACTCTCGTGGATTTACTCATAAAGAATCTGATTCAACTTTTCGAATGCAAATTCATGCTATTAAAAACAACTAGTTCTCTCAAATTTTATAGAACTAATAGATTCCACGTATCTTAAAATGTCTTTTCCCTACAGCTTCTTTATTGAAAGATCACAAGATAACTTACAATCAAAACTACTTTGAACGAAGTCCCATGTTTTGTCCCTTTCTTACATGGTTTCTTTTGCCACGTCCAACGAGCTATAGCGATAGAGAGGATTTGTGGGACGTGATATAGAAATTTCAAGGAGGTAGCCATGATGGAAATCCCTTAATGGACTTTTTCACGCAGGCTGGGTTTGTTTGCCCCTTTTTTTTCCTTTATCTATCCATCTAAAATTGTGTCAAATAAAAAAATTGGTTATAAACGAAAGTACAAGTGTTTTAGAGTGGCTATCTGGACACAGAAATTGATGTAAGTGTTTCTTCTGGAAAGATTTGCACGATAAAGAAAATATGCAAAACTTTCTCACCTGGATATTTTTATTAGAATTCTTTGTCCAGATAGCCACGCTTAAACACTTGCACTTTTGTTTAAAACCACTTTTGATAGGATTAATTAGAATTTTTGATTTAAGGTTAAAAGAAGTGAGGCAAACATATCAGATTCAGATCCCCCATGCTGTCACACTTTCGGATAGGACTTTTAACATGTAAGGCCCCCTCTTTCGCCATAGCTGGTTGGCCACATCACTGCCATGACACTCAATCATCCTAACCTCTCATCTTCGAGACTTCTCGAAGCATCACATGTGGTGTCATGGTGGAGATGAGCCTTTAAGAAATTGTGACAAAACAAGGACTAGGACAAAACATAGGACCTCCTTCAATATAACTGAAATTGTAAATCAACTTATGATTTTTCATGAATCAAGTCAGTGAAAAGATATCGTTAATGGCGCTAGCCATCGGCCAAGTTATAAAAAAAGACCGAGAGAAAACAAAAGAGACAAAGAAGCTATCCTGACCTATTTTGAGGTACATAGAATCCAATGCTGCGATAAAATTTGAGAGAACTGGTTGTTTACCAGCATAAATTTACGCTTGAAAATTTGGATTGGATTTCTTTTGGGAAACCGTGTGAGAGCGAGTGAGAAAGAACTTTCGTTTGGATCAATTTATTTTTGTGACGTTGCTGTAAAATGGTCTATTGTGTCTTGTTTGGTCAGCGTTTGATCGGGAACTTCATGCTTGATAGTGTACGAAATAGTAAAACTTCTTTCATTGAGACTACTGTTTATTGAATGATTTGAAACTCTTACTGTGCTTGTAAAGTTGTTAGTGCCTTAAAGGTAACAAGGAGACTACCAAATGCTATTTGAACGATTGAAAAAGTGAATTCAAAACTACATTTCGTTGGGTCAGCAAGTTGATCGGGAACATATATCCTGATAGTTCAGTATACAGGGTGTAAATGAATTGGTCTCAAAGTTGTCAAGGACTCATTGCTAAGGTTAAAATAATAGTTTTCTCTCCTGTAAACATGTGTCTAGAAATGTATCTTTTCTGAGTCGCAGCATTGCAAAGTTTCCGGAAACAAAATTCAAAAAATATTTTAACCTCACTATAAATTTGTAAAAATGTGTACTAACCCTCTATGGCATGGCGTTACCTATGTGGTAACAAGGGGTATTTTAATTTCTAAAAAATCAAGGAAAAAATTAAAAATAAATTTAGTTCTTGCCATAGAGGGTTAATCAGTGCTGAGGAGTAATTATGTCTGTTCTTTACACTGGGATGCTCCAAAAGGGTCTTTAGTATCTTAAGAGGGGGGGGGGGGATGTCAGGAAAAAAGTTGTGACCATTAAAAATCCGGACCCCTCTCAGAATTCCCCCATGAAACAATAGACCCTTTTGGTGCACACCAGTGAAAAGGACATATTTGATTACTCCCCTGTTTTAATATGTAAGCATTTTTACCAGTGGCAGTTTGTGCAATTTGGCAATGCTGCGCTTTTTCCATTTAAGTACATGTAAAACAATTGATTCTTGAGAAGATTAACAGCCTTCTGGAAAATTGATTGTTTTACATGTATTTAAATGGGATAAAAACACAGATGACTAATTGCATGAGCCACCACTGAATTTTACTTTACAGTGAAGTTGTAGTATTTGTCAACTTTTTTTTAGAAAGTTTACCAGTGCTGTGACTCGGAAGAGATGTACTAGCGGAGACAAAGATACCTAGCCAGGGTATGCAATAAGCAATACACAGCATCCCATTCAAAGCGTGTATTAGGTGTGTTGCGCGTTGCATACTCTGGCCAGGTGTCTTCGTCCCCGCTAGTACATACTTCTGAACACATGTCCGGAGGAAATGAAATGCCTCATTTCTACTTCAGCCCTTGAAAACTGTCGGAGCAATTTCTTTACACCCTGTAAAGTTGGAACTAGGTTTGAAGACATTATTGTTTATCAAATAATTCTGAACTATTAACTGTGCACATCCTTGCCCTTAAGTGAATCAAGAGCAATTCTAATCTTTTTTTTTTCTGAAGAAAACTAACAATTTTAAAAATGGGAATAAAGATCTACATTGGTCTTACATTCTCCATTTGAATAGAATCAAAAATACGCAAACCACAGCATTTTTGTCAACAATAACATGTCTAAATTCGTTTGCTGATAAATAACGGAAGGTTAAATAAAAAAATGTTGCTTCGTAAGAGCAATGGTTTTTAACTTTAAACCTTTCAAGTACTATCTAATATCTGGAAATCAATTTATCGGTGATAGTCACTGAGTGCGACTGGTCAATTTTTCATAGATTTGCAGTTCTTATGACTGTTTAAAGGAATGCGAAACAAATCTGAGGCTACTTTGCGTTAGTTTTGACTGTGGAGTCTCCTAGAGGCTCTGAATGGGTTAGTATGCTACCAGGACATGTTTTTTGTACGATCGTTTTAGGGTTTGATTATTCATGGAAGAATAATTGAGATGATTGAGTTGGATGGATTGGTTATGATTCTCGATTTGAGTGCCAAAAATGGATGAAGATGAACACGAATGAAATTGATGAGCGTGATGTCTCAAGGTGAGCTCTTACTATTTTTACCTCAATTTCTCTTAAAGACAGTCAGAAGTCAAAATGTGTATAAGCACCGTTCAAGCTCCTTCTTCAATGTTGCCTTTATTTTCCTATAAATCATCAACTTTTACATTAGGTTAGATGGAAAAAATTGCATTATCATGAAGGAAGGCAACACTGTTCCTCCGAGAAAACTAGGGCTGTGCAAACCATTGAAGGTTCGAATTTGTCTAAACCTTAGTGCTGTCTCAGGCTTGGTTCGAACTTGACGTAAAAGTCCGAAACCTTTTTTTTTTTTTTTTTTTTTTTTTTTTTTGTAATTTTTCTTAAAAATGTTAATTTTGGTTCCAAACTTGACTTTCAGAGGAGAAAAAGCGTTCGATCTTACTATACCTTGCAGAGCTACTGTTTTGCGTATAATTAATGGCATTTTAAAATTCACTGATAATACCACTGGTTGAGAAAAGATTACTCACATCAGTTCAGTTCAGTGTAGGACTGTAATGCACGAAAATACTCACATCTGCAATCTTTTCTCAACCGGTGGAGTTGTTGATGACTTTAAAAAAAACTTGCGGTTATGGGGCTCTTGCAAACTTTTGCTACAAGCAAGTAAATCGTCCATTCTGATGTAATGACCAGCGAAAATCATGAAAATCACACCGAAGAAGTCTAAAATTCAGTAATAAACTCATAAAACTGCTTTAACGGCAAGATCGTAATGGCGCTTCAACGCAGGTATCATGGGAGATTCCTGTCTATTATGTCACTTTCTCTACGGAAACACAGAGATATGTCTCATTTTAGATAGGAATCTCCCATGATACCTGCGTCTTTCCGCCATTATGCCCAATTCTGAGAGTGAATTTTGCGATTTTTCAGTTTACTCATCGTCATTTTTACACGTTTCTATGCAAGAACCAACTCTTCAATCCCCCGTAGCAAAAGTTTGCAAGAGCCCCATTTTAATAATTTAACGGCGATTGCACGGACTGAGAAATGATTACAGAATAGATTATTTTCGTGCAGTACAGGCTTACACAGAACTGAACTACCTATGTTATCTTTTCTCAACCGATTGAATCGTCGGTGAATCGAAAAATTCCATTTGTTATACGCAAAACGACAGCTCTGATGCCTTGGCAAAACTGTTGCAATGGTGCGTTGTTGTGCCTTCCAACATTTCAAACCAGTACCTTGAAAATTTTTGAAATCACTGCCAATTTTTAATAATTCCCACTTTTTTTTCCCCATACAAGAGACAATAATGAGTGAATATACGTGACATATTATTGAATGAGTATCAAATGAACTCCTCAAATTTTAATAAAATTTGGCATCCTCGTCTATCCAGGTTGACCTCATGGCTGCAAAATTGGAACTTTGTACCTTGAAAACTTTTTAAATGTCTGCAATTTTAGGGCTAGGAGGGGAGTATCGAAGTTTTGATCGTTCAGTATTTTGAAGTTTTCAATACAAGATGAATTTTACCAATTTATGAGTAAAACTTTCTTTCGTCTTTTAAAGACTGCAGAAGTTCGGTTCGAGTTCGGGAACCTTTTCTAAAGGTCAGGTCCAAAGTCAAATCTTGAGGTTTGCATAGCCCCAGAAGAAACTAACAAAAAAACTAACAAAACAAGAAACCAAAGTTTTAAAATCACATTTCTTCTTTGTTTCTTTCCTGATAGTGGAACTTGTTTCCCTAATACATTACACTATTTAAAAATAATAAATAATAAGACTATGCAATGTAGAGAAATCTTTGCCATTTAGTAGAGCTTGTTTCAGAAGTGTAGGCGCACCTAGACTATAATCTTATGCGAATTCGCAATTTTCATTCCTTCAAATCAAAACAAAACTTGCCTCCGACTGAAAACTTTGGATTTTAAAGCGTTCCTCAAAAGGAAGCCAACGCCCAAATTCATTTTCAATAGGTAGATTTCATTTTGTGATCGGAGAAATAACGCAGAAAAATCCCAAAGATTATCGATTAAGGTGCACCTACACATCTGAAGCGACCTCTACTTTCTCTCAATTTCTAACGGAAATTGAGGAAGTATTACGATGGCGTAGAGATTTTCATCATTTCTATCATCCAGAGGTATTGGTCAAGTCTGCAACAAACCAAAAGATTCCTCATGCCTGTCAGAAGAAATGACTTTTGATCAAAAATGTTGAAATTTGGATGTGTAGCCACTGAAACAGCTCGGAGCAAAACTTCTTCAGGCACGTACCAAAAAAAATAAAGAATCCTGGCAAGGTACACCTAAGGTGCGGACGATTCCAATTTTCAAAATAAATCAACAGAAATACAATAATCAACCAAGACTTTATCAACTGATTAATTAATTATTTCATGTATTCCTCCTGGAGTTATGTTAATTCAGAGCAGTAATTTGTGTTTGGACGCTCATGAAGTGAGCAAAATCTTAACTTGCAAGTTCTCGTTTAGTATCGTCAATGTTTTCATAGATGGAAGTAGCTTGATTCAACGTTTTATAATCTTTTATTACAATTACCTTAGTCAATAATGACTCGCTAACTTTCATGAAATTTTTTTAGGTTACACGCAAAATTAGGGGGAAAATATTTTCATTTCTGTCCTTCTTGAACTGCAAAATAAATACTGGAATGAGAGACTTTGAAACTTTCAATGGGGCTCTTTCTAACTTTTGCTTCAAGCAATCGAATAATTAATTATTGAGTAAAATCCAGCAAAAATAACGATGAGCACTTTAAAAAATTATGAAATTCACTCACAGACTCACAAAATGAGTTTAAGTTTAAGGCGTAACAGGAGAACTACGCATGTAACATGGAAGATTCCTATATGATTTGAGACTTTCCTCCGTGTGTTTCTATGAAGAGAGAGGTAAATTAGATAGGAATCCCCTATGCCACCTGCATGGCTCCGCCATCTCTGCTCTGGAATGGCGAAGCTACGCAGAAGTCATTGGGGATTCCTGTCTAATTTGTCACTTTTTCTACAGGAATACACAGAAAAAAGCCTCAAATTAGATAGAAATCTCCCACGGTACCTGCATAGTTCTGCCATTACGCCTTAAACTTTAAAGTTATTTTGTGAGTCTGTGAGTAAATTTTGTAATTTTTCAATTTGCTCATCAAGATTTTTGCTGGTTTTTATTCAATCGCGTATAGCAAAAATTAGCAAGAGCCCCATTGAGTTGCATCTGTTTGTAAAAACACCTACAATATGAGTTATGAATGTATCATTATTTGAGAGTATTTCTCATGCTAAGATATTGCTCAAAAATGAGTTTCAGCTATTTGCCTCTTAAAAAATTGTAGAAAAAGTTAGTTTGCTTCTTCGTTAGTTATTTTTATTTTGCTGCTGTTGTTTCATGCCGAGCCACTTAGTTCATTTATTGATTCAATTTGTTCATGAAATTTCATTTGTCTTTTTCAGATATGTATAATCGATATGACTGAGCAGATCGTGGTCAGAGGTGGTAGGTTCGCTGAATTTTTTCAAGAACCTTGTGAACAAATTGTGGCGCTGAGTCCGAAACCTCATGAGGTAGATATGATAGCAAAATTATCGGGTTGTGGCAAATCCAATTTTTTCATTACGAATCCGAAGCCTTAAAGTTAAATTTGCTCCAATCTACACAGTAAAAATGCAAGAACTGTTATTTTAAAATGGGAAGCACATATTTTTGTTATCATTACAAATTTTAATTGAGAAGAAAAAATGGACATTTTACTGTAGGACATGGGACAGAGCTGCCGCAAATGAATGGGGCTTGTAATAACTTAAGTTAAATATCGCGCCAGATCCGAATGAACGATGACTAATGTTTGACATTGATGCGTAAAGTAAGGATCATGTCAATAACATCCTCCTATTTCTATATCTGTGATAACTGATAAGACTGATAAGATCATCCTTTCTACTTGTGTTAATTCATTAATAACCGTTATAGAGAACCATGCTTTCCCATTCTTTTCTACTCGTTTATCCGTTCATCAAAATGTAATTAAGATACAATCTTAAAACGTTGTGTTTCAGCTTCACAAATGGCATGAATGACCAAAACTGAAGCAATGATTCGAGGGATCAATTCTTTTTTGCCCTGACTCAGGATTTCTGCTCACCGAAACGGAAAATTTGTCAAATGCTCTGTAAGTATGATAGACCCTCAATTTATTCATCAAGAACACAACTTAAATGATCAAGCACTTAAATTGATTTTATGCAAATCCCTCACAGATTTCAATGCAATAGGTAGCTCTAGTCACTGTTTTAAATGACCAAACAGCCCTTGCTTACGGGATTTTTTTAAACACTAGATTTGTGGAAAGTAGAGAAAGTTCCAAGATACAAGAGTTCATTAGTTACCAGCAGATAATCTTACCGATGCATTTTTGGGTGTTTAGCAATTTAAGCTAATTGTAAGTGGTGAGAAAAAAACTCCCCCTTTCCAAACTGCAGGAAAATGTGTCTATACTGAAAGGGGGGAGGGGCAAATTCTCACTTTACCTACTTCTTTGCCTACAAGTGTGGGAAAATTTGATTTTCTGAGTTTCGGTAGAAAGCTTCTAAATACCTTCATCAAGGAATATGTGGAAGCTTGAAGTGATTTGTTGAAGTTTCAGCTTTTTATTTAAAAAAAAAAAAAATAAAAACTGGCTCGGGGTATCACCCCTCCTACCAAGGCCACACAATGACACAAGGGTTCAAAGTTGCCCCATAGAGTCAAAGTAACAAAAATTCCGAGAATGAGTTTCCTGATATTTTTTAGATTACATCAAGAGGTCGTTTCAGAAGTGTAGGCGCACTTAGTCCAATAATCTTGAGAATTTTTCAACATTATTTCTCATGTTAAGAAATGAAAATCATTGAAAATGAATTTGATCATTGGCTTAACATTGAGGAACGCATAAAAATTGAAGTTTTAAAGTCGGATGCAAGTTTTGGTCTTATTGAAAGGAATGAAAGTTGAAAAGACGCCAGAGATTATGGTCTAGCAAAGCTGAAATTCCTGCTATTTTTGTGTTTCTCTGACCTGTAGACACCCTGTTATCGACACTTTATTTTATAGTAGAGAAGTAGTAAGGTCCAGCCGCCCAAACTATTTTCAAGCTGGTATTTTACAGCGAACGACTTGGACTATATCCACGCTCTCTTTTTTGTGGATCAATTAATTTTCCTTGGATTTTGGATGTTTCAGGCAAAAAAAAAAAAAGATGACGTCATGTTCAAAAAGAAATTCTGACAACTTGGCATAGATTGTTGACCACTCTCTCAAAATCTCCAAGTTGATTTAACGTATTAAGTTTAATTTTCTTCTCTTCAACTTTTTTCCCTTCAGTTTTCTGAGTAAAAGTGAAGTTGTGTTTTCAGAGTTAAGTCCGACTTGCGTTGAATTTTTGTTTAACTCTGTTTGGCTCCTAGTGTTATTGACAAATTTTAACTGGCTACCCCACTAGTCATTTTAAATTAATTTATTCAGTTTCCCTATAGGCCATCATTTGGTCATATTTATAAAATTTTAACTGACAATTTTTATGTTGATTGTAAGAGTATTTCTTGAAACTAAAGCACATTTTATACTTTCTTTTTTTGCAATGGGAGACACTGTATTGTATATTTAATTTATTTGCCACTGCTCAATTTTGATTTTTTTCTGATTGATTAAGAGATGGCGGTTTATTTGTGAATAATGAAATAAGACTGATGTAAATATGTTTTGTCACAATAAAATATTTTTTTTTGTAACCATCTATAATTTTTTGCTGATCATTAAGATCTTTGTGTGTTTTTAACTCTAAGGTGATTCCAGGCAAAACTTTTCCAGATTTCAATTCAATGGATAGTCGCTTTAGGGAAAAGTCGTGTTTTTAGCATTTTACATTAAAAACAAAAGAAAAACTGCAAAATCCAATAATGTCAGCATATCTGCAAAATTTTTTTAATGGATTTTTTGAGCCCATAAAGAGCAAAATTGGTTTTGAATTTAAGCCATAAATTATGAAATTTATTTTGCCATAAGCTTATAGTGAGTGATAATATGTCTATCTGCCTCACTTGCACTCATTGAGGCTTATGGAAATTTTCGTATTTCATAATTTCCGGCTTTATTTTGGAGTGCTACAGCTTGAAACTTTCAGAGTATCTTCCTGAAGTATGCTCGCAGGTGCTGACGTTCCGACGTTCCTCGAATGTGTGCATTTAGCATAAATTCGTCAATTTTGGCCAAAAACTGTTGACTTTTACAGCGGCCCATAGTGGTGTCCACGGTTCTGGTTCCGCAGCATTCCAACGTTTTCCATGGAAAAAAAATTAGCCTGTTCAGTATCACTATTTCTGTTGAAGGTGATTCTTCAGCGTTAAGTGCCAATTTCTGCCACCACAGCGGTACCGTTCGATTAATGTCAAATTACAGGCGGAAAGTAATTTACATTTGAGCAAATGGAGTGTCCGTTACTAGATAATCTGCAAAATATCTCGCCAATAGGCAATAACTTCAAAAATAAAGCTGAAAGAACCAAAAAATGAAATATCGCATTACAATACAAGAATCAATTTGCGATATTCCATTTTTTGGTACTTTCAGCCTTATTTTCGAAAATATTGACAAGATATTTAGCAGCGACAATCTTCAGATGATTATCTAGTAACTGACACTCTGTTTTTTCAAATATAAATTACTTTCGGCCTGTAATTTGACGTAAATCGAATGGTAGCACTCTGATGGCAGAAATCGACACTAAACGCTGAAGAATCACCTTAATGGGTTTATCAAGCAAAACAGAAGGGATTGGCACAAAGAAAAGAAGGAAATGTAAAATAATATTCTGTTGACATTGAATTCCTCAATGGTTTAGTGATGTCACAGTCAAATTTATTGGAAACCGAAAAAGGATTTGTACAAATTTTAGAAATTTACCTGACAAATTGAGCTTGAGCAATATTTAGAGATTGTAAGAGTCGATCTAACTTAAAACAGGGCTTAAGGGCAAGTAGCTCCAAGGCAGGATTCAAAACACACTCAAATCGAAAGAAATTAAGTCTCTTACAGGGCAATTTAGGTAGTGCCTTGTGAAAAGAATCTACAACACGCAGTATTGACACATCCAACAAACACAATTTTCTTCTGTTATTGATCAGAAAATCACTCCACAGCATAAGGCCTTCTTACACGCTCAAATTAGGATTGCCAAATTAGCATCAATGAGCCCAGATCCACCCTAAAACGGCAGGCGAGCCAACCGTTGCATGTTTGGTTGCACAACTGTGCAATTTGACGGGTCGTCAAAATGCCAAGTTATTTGACGATGGATGGTGTGTCATCTGCTCACCAATCTACCATCAACAAAACCAATAAACCTGTTAAGGAAGTGTTTTGGTCAAGGTTATGTTTGAATTTTAGAAATGTCAGGTTGGCAACTCTGCAGTTTGCGGTGGATTTCAGCCCACTGATGCCAATTTGACGACCCTACTTAGAGCGTGTATAAAGGCCTATATGGAAAGAAGTATCAGTATCATAGATCAACTACATCAATTTCAACATCAAGAGTCACATTATAACTGGAGCTGCGAATCAATCCGGCAGTTGCCATATTAGTAACTAAAAATTCAAATTAATACAAAGTATTGACGAGACTTAGAGCCCTCCGAACAAATTTCTCGAGACTGTTTCACGATCGAGGCATATTCTATTTACCAAGAGTATTAAAACTGAGTGCTGTAGATGCAACTTAATAAATTTACAATATTGCAAAGAAGAAGCACACCATCAATTCGGGTTGAATGTGAAACTTACAGATTTTTTTTTTTTTTTTTTAAATTGTCTATTTAAAAATAAACGCACACAGAGGCGAACCAATCTTCAAAAGATACACGCGAACATAAAGGATGCATAAAATAGAAGCACTTTGCTAGTACACAAATTACACTTTAGTTTACTGAAGAATAAAAAATATTCACTATTTACAGAAAGAGTGGAAAACAAATCGAGATCTAAAAACTTACAAAAAAAAAGAACACTGCCTCACAGTGGGCAGAAATTTGCAATTTGGCGGCAAAAAATCAGCAAGTTAAAATCACCGTCCATAATGGGGCTCTTGCAAACTTTTGCTGTAAGCAAATAAATAGTCCGATCTGATATGAAGACCAGCGGAAATCACAAAAATCAAACTAAAAAAGTCTAAAATTCAGTAATAAACTCACACAACTGCTCCAATGGCAAGATCGCAATGGCGCTTCAAGGCAAGTATCATGGGAGATTCCTGTCCATTGTGTCACTTGCTCTGCGGAAACACAGAGATATGTCTCAATTTAGATAGGAATCTCCCATGATACTTGCATCTCTCCGCCATTAAGCCCAATTCTGAGAGTGAATTTCAAGATTTTTTAGTGTTCTCATCGCCATTATTACAGGTTTCTATGCAAGAATCAAATCTTCGATCCCCTACAGCAAAAGTTTGCAAGAGCCCCATTATCATTTTGAAGATGCACTGATATTAGACTTATTAGAGTCATGTGTTACACATGGTTCAAGTGAGTAAAAACTTAGTCCTGGAAGCTTATAAATGATAAGTTGAGATAATTTTAACATTTTAATTTTTTACCGACAAATCAGTCATTTCTGTCCACTGCGTGCCCGACTTGAAGTAACTGCCGAAACCTTAGTGAAGTAATCTGGTCATTACTTCAATTGAGGAAAAAAAAGGGGGGGGGAGTACAAACAATAAAAAATGAAAATGTGAATATTTACAGACAGTCGAAAGCAACTAAAATATTACGACGGCTAACAAAATAATTCAATATTTATAAGTTAAAGAGGAGAAATAAATACAGAGTTGGATATTAGAGACAGATCTGGCCTGTTCAAGGGAGCGAGAAAAAAAAAAAAAAAAAAAAAAAAAAAAAAAAAAAAAAAAAAAAAAAAAGGTTTGATGCTTCCACCGGGAAAATTAATTAAACGTAAGATGTGTGATTTTAGGAAATGAAAATGTTTACATGCAATGATTATTCAAAAATTCCAACCGTTTGGAGACCAGCTAACTTGGAACTAAAATTCAACAGTCAACTTTTATTAATATTTTTATATTTTTTCCTTCAGCGAGTCCAGATTGTGTGGCAAAGAGATCTATGGAAATGAGCGCAGAGTGGAAAAGTCTGCAACTCTATCATCCATTTAAAGTAAAAAAAAAATCCCAAAAACTTTTTGAGACCGTGGCAAAAGATCAGTTTAGAGAGATAAAAACCATCCGCAGTTCACAAATTCATTTAAATGGGATGGCTTTTTACCCAAATGATGACCACATTACCAAGGACTATCGATTTGGCTGCACTGATAGATAAAATCTAAGTCTCATCCCCTCAATCCAAATTTGTGGGTTTTCGGGAGAGTAAAATTCCATAAGCTAAGAACTTAACTAAAATAAAGATAAGATAATAGGAGCATTACAGAAATTGATTATTTCACTGGTCGTTTCATTCAGTCTAAATGGGGGCATTTCAAGGTTACACCAGGTTAATCAAAGTCATCATTACATAAAAACCACTGGGGCAAAACAAAAGTCTTGAGAGATTGGAGGGCACATTTGAGTAAAAGAGGGGGGGAGGATAATAATGGGTTCAACTCATTCTAACTTTTAATATCTTGCGGGTAGATAACAAATTACCATTGTCGAGAAAATTGAAAATGCGTGCTCCTACAGCTTAGCCAGCAATCAACTGAAACAAAACAAAACAAGAATTGGAAAAGTTGAAAAATTGAAGGAGAAAATAGATCTGTTGCGAGTTTTTACTGCATCAATTTTGAGTATTATTTATACGTAAGATGAGGTGAAAATAATGATGTCAGAACAGCAAAAAAAAACTCGCTTTCTGGCAGAGGTGACCCGATTTGGCAACCCTACCGCAAATTGAAACTTAACTTTTTAGTGATATACTTAACCAAGAACTTAAATCCAAGCCTAAAAAATGTATGCTTTTGGATGATTTAACAAAGATAGACAAGTAAATAGTAAGGGTTCTAAAGTGAGTTGTTTGAAAATATTACTAATGACTCAAAATGAGGAAAATTCGCGATGGTTCAGGATTCGGATTCTAAGATTCGGGAATTGTAATCCAGGATTCGGATTCGGATAAATTTTGGATTCGACCCATCACTACTTTACACCCTGTTAAACAAGCCAGAACAAAAGAGAACATTACTCACCGCTTTAACTGTAGTTTTGATGAAAGGTTTCTTGGACGTTATGTCAAAATCTGGATAGTGATCGTAGACTTGCTTACAAACTGTCTTCATCGTAATTTCTTCCAAATTGGCTTCATCGAGGATTTTCTTAATGTACGTTTTAATATCCTCATCCTGTATTCGAAAAAAGACAAAAGTAGTTTGATAGGTTCAAGACAAGAGGACCAAATCAAGAGTGGTTTACAAGGAACTGTTTGTCGTTAGTTTCACTGAGAAACACGATTCAATTTTCTCAAAAGATCAAACATGACAGCATCCAACTATAATTGAAGCGTTTGAAAAACTAATGAACCTATTGAATTTAGAAACCAAAATAAAACTTTTCTACCAAATACTAATAACTCAGATGCATAACTTGTGTAGAAATTGAATTTAACAGAAATTCCTCTTGCCATCTAAGTTAAGACTTCGAACCTTCTAAGAATTTAAACCCATTGACAAGTATAAGACAAGTCCGACTCAACATGTCTCTGAAGAAATTCATACCACCGATCTGGCAATCTCACAGCAACGGAACGACGAGTTTAAGAGCTTGTGGCGTTTACCGATAGATAGCGCCACTCGCTTCACTCTACTTTCACGGTTTCACCGCTAGGATTGCCATAAGCATAGAATGAACGAATAAGCATTGTTGCCTAGCAACTTTTGTCAAATTGAATCACACGTCAATGGGTTTTAAGAAGCAGATAATGGAATGCTCAAGAGGCAATGGGATCAATGCCATTAACCTCTTTCATAATAATAAAAAATTGTAAGTGGCCACTTTCCACAATATTACAAACAGATTAGGTTCCAATTTAAAACAATAGCGTTCATTATTGTAAAAGATCTCCAGAATAACATTTAGGATCATTCAAGGTTGACTGCCCCACCCATCACATTGGAAAATGACTTTTTTTGTTTCTTCTCAAGTGTTGAGGTTTGCATGTTAGAGCAATAGAAAGGGTAAGATTTGCAGACAACTATCACTCTTTCCTTTGCTGAAGTTGAAAACCTTCAAGTTTTGAAAGCTTTTTTTTTTTTTTTTTTTAAACCCTTTGAATACTAACGGTACAAATTTATACCACCAAATTAACATGGTTTTAAAAGTATTTTTTAAAAAAAACAGTACGCACATCAAACTAAACGAGGAAAGTTCATTCGATTTATTGAGATTGATAAAGAATTTGTGAGAAGGGTTTGTATAGTGCCGGATTTAAAGGGTTAAACTATAAATGGTGGTACGCATAATCTGGAATGGTTCCCTCTCAGCAGAGAAGGAAGAGCAAACACGATTACCGCTAGTACCAGTAAGTACTTGAAAAGAGTGAAACAAGTCACTGGCGCAACCAGGATCTCTTCCATCTCTCTCATTTCTCATTTAAATATTTAAGTAGGAAAAGGACAGAAAGAGGGGGTTTTATCCCCTTGTCCATCCTTGTCTAACATACATTTCTTAATGGAGAAAAGAGAGAGATGAAGAAACTCTCGTTGCGCTACTGAAACAACAAGTGAATGCAAATGAAGTAAAGGGAAGTTTTCCGCCATTTGCATTTTGCCTCTTGAGGCTTCCGCGAGAGCCAATCAGAAATGAACTCTGACATGGCGCAGCTCTCAGAGTGCATAGGGACTAAAAAAAAACACATCTTTACTTCATTATCACTTACAAACACATTTTCAGTTCATTTTCCCTTACAAACACTGGTGGCCATACTATTCGACAACCATGTTTTTTGTCATTTAAACCAGTGCTAATGTATCAATTTCACTGGAATGGGGCAGTTTCAAGGGTCTGAAATGTTGTGTTTTTTACAAAGAAAATGAAAGAACTTGATGAGCTGAGAACAAAGATGCCTTTGGTTTCTAATTAAGTCCCATTGTTCTGAAGATGAGATTTTGGCCCAAAATACATTGTTTAAAACAGGAATTTCGCTTAATGACATCACTACGCACACGACTTTTCACAACTCTACACATTTGAATCTCTAAAACTGGGAAACTTCGGAAAAAACCAAAGGCACCATTTTTTTCAGCTCATCAAGTACTATCATTTTCTTTAAAAAAAAAATCACAAAATTTTAGACCCTTGCAACTGCCCCAATCAGAGAATCCCCAGAAGATTGGTTATCTTACAAAGGTTTAATCGGAGAGAATCTGTTATTGCCACATTGGACAAGCCGTCACTGCTTACAAACACATCTTCAATTCATTTTCACTTGCATTTATAGATTTGCTTACTTACAGATGGAGGATCTGCTTTTCCCTTCTTTGCAACAGGCTCGTCTTCTTCACTCTCGGAAGATTTATTGTTTTCTTTTTCGTCCTCTTCACTTTCGGACGCACTTTCAGCTTTAGCTTTAGAATTTGCCTTTGGTTTTGAGACCGCCTTTGGCTTTTCTTTAGGCTTCTTCTTTGCGGTTTCCCTGGGAGCAGCTCGTTTTTTTGCTGGTTTCTTCGACTCCTGGTGACAGATATAAAGTTATGAAACATCAGTCGGAATTTCTAATTATGTACTAAGCGCAGGGAACAGTGAGCATTATGTAGGTTAATTAATGTTTAAGGCAAAGGGTTGGCGATTTTTTGCTTAATCTATAAAATTACAGAAAAATTTAATCACCAAGGTCAAAACACAAACATTGAATTGCGTACCAGCAAATCGATCAAAATCTAACAATTATGCTGGGACTTTCAAATTCAACCAGTATATTTCAATAAACAACCCCAAAATGTCCTCAATCATTGCTGTCCTTTGTTGAAAGAAACAGGTGCAACCGACAAATGTTGAAAAATATGCAAAATTACATTTTTTTTCTTTTTTTTCTATTTGATTCAATTTACATGCAACTCAAATCGAAGTCATTCTGAACTCCGAACGCTTATAAAATTTAAAGAATAATAAAAAAATAATTTCACATTGTGGAGAAAAGTAGACTATTCTTATATACTTCCTTGTTGTAAGTGCAGGGGTGAAAAATCTTCCAAAATGTCAGAAGTTTCACAAAATCCAGGACTTTCTCTTTGCAGAATTCTCAAAAAATTTCCTCACAAAAATGCGAAAAGTGAATTTTTTTTATTAGTATTATTACTTTTTTATCATTTTAACACTAAATGTGCCCAAAATGACCCATACTTCCAAAATGTTGAGGCCATTTTTTGGGGGGGACCTTGCGGCCGTTATGAAAAAAAAAAAAAATTATCACACTTTCCTCACTTTCACTTGATCTGCGGATTGCTAGATCGGACACATTTTGCGACCCCCCCCCCCCCCTGGTTAAGTCAAAGTGAAATTATTTTTTTTTAATTCTTTAAATTTTTCAAGTAATAAGAGTTGAAAACGGCTGCAAGTTGAGCTGAAACGTCCTCACCAAATTTAATTTTGCTGTTTTCCAGCATTTTCTCATTTCACCAGTTTCATTAATGTCAAGTTGCTACTAGTTTGTTTCAGTCACAACTCTTGTTAACCCATTGACTTATCCGTTTTTTCCAGCTATTGACTTGCACTGAGGTGCCGGCGCGTCACGGATTATTTCATCGTAGTTCTGCTAGATTTTGACAGATATCGCCACAGGTGAAATCATTCGTAGCGCATTGGCACATCCGTGCAATTCTGGCCGTTCGAGTCAGAGATGCACCGTCCCATCAGTGCGAGTCAATGGGTTAACCAAACCAAAAATAAAAGAAACAAGTACAAGTCAAACTTACTTCTTCCGAATTTACTTCTTCTGATTCCTCATCTTCGGTTTCATCCTTCTCACTATCCTCATCGTGATTTTCTTCCTTATTGTTTTTTTCTTCTTTCACTTCCTTCTTCGACTTGGTCTCTTTCGGTTTGGTCTCTTTCGCTTTCGTCTCTTTCACTTTCGTTTCTTTTGCTTTTGCTTCTTTCGCTTTCGTTTCTTTCGCTTTAGTCTCTTTCGTTTTGGTTTCTTTCGATTTCGTCTCCACCTTTTCCTCTTCTTCTTCTACATCTGCTTCATCATCTTCATCATCTACTTCATCTTCGCTCTCAGTTTCTGCCTTCTTCTTCTTCTTTTTCACGGGTTTCTTTGCAGCCTTCTTCTTTGATGCTTTCGGTGCAGGTTTTTTTGCGGGACTCTTCTTCTTCTTCTTCTTTTTCTTTGGTTCGTCATCTTCGTCGTCGTCTTCACCTTCGCTGTCTTCGTCCTCATCCGCATCATCTTCCTTTTCGTCTTCTTCGTCTCCAGATCTTAAACAGAAAATTCAATTTTATTTATTTATTTATTATATTTTAAACGGGACAAGCCCGTAGACATAGTATCAAGGAAGTAATAATGATATCGATCACAACCAATCACAACGTAAACAAACACATAACCTCTACCTCCAGTGAGGTTGCCAAAGTTGGCCATCCTTGGATGTTCACGGTGCATGCATACAGATTGCTCAGTAATTATCCGCCATCTTGGATTTCATTAAACGCCTCTTGTGAGTTTATTATTGCATTTTATGACTTTCAGCTGCCAACAATGGACTTTTTTGGCGATTTTACATTAGATTAAACACTCATAATTGTTGTAGCAAAAGTTTGCAACAGACCCATTGATCCATTGGTCGATTCATTTTAAAAGACGTGAATCTAAGAAAACGATACTGGATTTTCTCTCATGGGGCTGTTGCACACTTTTGCTGTAAGCGATTTAATGATTGATTCAGATGTAAAAATCTCCAACAATAACAATGGTAGCACTAAAAACTCATGAGACCCATTCACCAACTCACAGAATGCAGTTAAATGCACTAGTGTAATGGCCGCGTATGGCACTAACAATGGGAGATTCCTATCTGAATTTCATCCCTCTCTCTATGCTGTCATGGAAGATTCACACAGTAATAAGGCACCAGAGTAGTGATTCACACCTGATTAATGGTACTGTGACACCTGGAGACACCAGTGTCAAAGGAAAATCATCTCTTATCGGTCACCTCTTGAGTGAGTTACAGTATTATTGGACGGGAATCTCCCATTATGACAGCCCTGAGCCACCATTATGCTCGCGCAAAGATCAGCGTTTACTGAGTTTGGGAGTAGATTTCAGAAGTTTATGGTGCTACCATCATGATTTTCTGAGATTTTTACACCAGAATCGAGTATTAAATCGCAAATACAGTGATTCTCCACAAAAAGGTCCTGAGAGTAAAAAATTGAATTTGTAAATTTCCAAAAAAAAATCATCCCATGAGATTCTACATATCATGAATGTAATGGATCCAATTTTGTTTTTTTTTTGTTTTTTACCTGTTTTTTTCAATTTTTTCATTATTTTTTTTTCAGTTTTTTGTTTTTCCTTGTCATTTTTATTTCTTTTGCTCTTTATTTTGTTTTAAATAACTTTTGTTTGAATTAACTTTGCTTCTATTCAAAAATTTCCTTCATTCTTAATCAAAAAGACCTAATCAGAAATAAGACTAAACAATGAAGGAAATGATAATTTAAGCAACAAAAAAAATAATAAAATGGCTGCAGAGAGATTAAGCTTTGTAAAATCTACACCCTGAATCTATTACCTTTGAATTTTGAAAGAACAGAAATCAATTATTGGAAAAATTCGTAACTAGGTGACGTCCGTGACGATTTTCTGTGACGGTGAAAAACAGTCAATAACTTAAAAAATTCACATTATTTTTTTTTTCAGATTGGCATTTTCATTAAGTTTATACCCTTTGGGATGGGATCAGTCAACCTAAATGAAACATTCTTTTTTTTTGTGGTTTGCTACAAAATTTAATTTAAAGAGATGGTCTCAGAGGTGGGTGGCTATTTTTGGTGACGTCCGTGACGGGTCATTTTCTCAATTTAGTCGAAAACTATTTGATACAATTTTGTGAAAATTTCAGGGATTATTTTTATCAACACCAACTTTACTTAGTAATTTTTTTGTTATATTTCAAACATAACTTTGAAAGTTACATTGATTTTAATTGTCAAAATGTGACGTCCGTGACAAAAATAATCACTGAATAGCAAAAGTGTGCAACAGCCTCATGGAATAGAATCAATGTCAAACAAAGGGTTCCAGATTGTAGAGCCATAGTCAAGTATGGGACTGATTTGAGTTAAATGAAGCGTTGAAATATATAATGAGGTAAGCGCTATTAGACGTTGCAAAGATTGCGCACCTGTTTTTTGTCAGACAAATTACCCACGACGTCCAGTGAAACAAACTTTTTAAATTAAATTTCTCTTTTAATGAATGATTTTTTCCAGAAAAATACCGCTTTGGTAAACACACCCAGTATTTTAGATACTCAAGGAGAAGATGCACAATCTTTGCAACAACTAATGGCGCATACCTCATTATACAGGGTGTTTCAGGTTTAATGATCGAAACTGAAACCATCGATTCTTTAGGTCAAAATAAGACTTTTTTTTCCTATAAACATAGGTCATAAAATGCTTCCCCAGTGAGCTACGATTTTTCAAATTTGGGAAAAAAAAAATTTGGGTTTTTTTTTAAATATTGACCACTTTTTTGGTCAGAATCGCTCCAAATTTGGGCTCAGGACGTAATTTTATGCGACAAATTCATTTTTTGCGTCTGAAAGACCATTAGTGAAGTCTAGGGGGGGTTTTCAGGGGGGGGTCAACTCTGAAATTGGAAATTTTTTGTCTCCCTGTGATTTTTTTTGAAATTTAATTGCAGAATATGGTTTATGGGCAAAAAATGAAGAAATGTGATGTCTTGTGTCATACTCGAAAAACGCGTTTTTTCATGCGAAAAATGACTTTGAAAATTTTGGCCCGGCTCGGTATCACTCGCATTTTGAAGGCGCTCCCTTGCGACGTCACTGCGATTGACCATTCGGCCAGTTGCGCGCTATCGTCGTTCGGGCAGCGCGCTGCGGCGCTGCTCTCCGTCTCCGTCCCCTCATTCGCATTCCTCTTCGGATACACACACTCAGAAGGAGGAAAAGAGACATGTAAATATCCGAAACTCATACCTTTGTTTCGGTCATGAAATCTCACACTATCAACAGAAATCGTTCGTACGTTCCGATGCCGGATCCAGAATCTTGTCTCTTTCGATCCCTCCTCATGTGAACGCTTGTGTTGAAAAAGGACTGCACGAGAAGCACCGCGAGTCCGAGGCCTCTCATACGCATACCTCTTCTAACATTCGCCATCAAATGAGGAGCAAGAGAGAAACACAAATCAATGGACCTGACATTACCTCTTATCAATTGAGGCATTCTCCGAAAGAAGGGCCCAAAGCACAACAGGCGTGCCTTTCAGCAAAAATGGTCCATGTACCCGTTACGCAGAAGGGTCAGGAAGAGCACACCCATTGTTTTATGTGCCTTTCCCCGGAGAATGTCTCAATTATTCTGTAGCTCGACGGTATCCGAAAGATAGCCAATATTTCGAGACTGAAAGGGGCCGCGAAAAACACGACTCTTACGCAATGATCATCATGCACCAACAAATCTTAATTAGTGCGAAGCTTTACGCTGTTTCTACTCTTGACTTTTTTCGCAATTCGTTAAAATTTGTTGGTTCGTTCGTTTTAAAAATGCCACGGATTTTTGAACGTGAAGAATACGCAGATATTGTTTTTATCTACGGTTTTTGTGATGGTAATGCTGACGCGGCTTCGCGTGAATACGCGCGCAGATTCCCGGATAGAGTCACACCTACGAGAGGTGTTTTCGTTAGAACCTACCAACGGCTGCGGGAAACCGGGTCAACTGCCGTAACCCAACGTGGCGTTGGAAATTTTGCCGTACTAAACGACGCAAGGAGGACCGAGGAAATATTGGACCATTTTGAAGAAGACCCGGAGACCAGCGTGAGACGATGTGGTGCCGAGTTGGACGTGTCTCCCACCACAATATGGCGAACGCTGAATGCTGATGGTCAACACCCATACCACAAGCAAAAAGTCCAAAATTTACTGCCGGAAGATCCACCTCGTCGTAGAGAATTTTGTCAGTGGATGATTGACCAAAATGACGCTGATCGACGGTTCGCGAGAAAAATATTGTGGACAGACGAGGCGACTTTCACCAGACATGGCATTTTTAACCAGAGAAATAGCCATGTCTGGTCGCATGAAAATCCGTTGAGCATCCAGGAGCATCATTATCAGCATGGCTTTTCGGTCAACGTGTGGATGGGGCTATTGGACAACCTCGTCATCGGTCCTCATATTCTGCCACCACGACTTGACGGAGCAAACTTCTTGGATTTTCTTCAAAATGCTTTGCCCGAACTTCTCGATGATGTGAGCTTGCAACGTCGCCAGGAGTCACTTTTCCAAATGGATGGCTGTCCGGCACACTGGAGCCTCGCATGCAGAGCCTGGATGAATGAAAATTACCCCCAAAAGTGGATTGGGCGCACCAGTGCAAGGGACGAAAGTTTAATGTTTTGGCCGGCTCGCAGTCCTGACTTGACTCCGTTAGATTTCTTTGCTTGGGGCGCTGTGAAGCAAAAAGTGTACGCGACACCAGTGCCAGATGAAGACAACTTAAGGCGCCGTATCGTTCAAGTCTGTGGAGAAATAACTCGCACACAGTGTCGAGCAGCGACCTCTTCAGTCATCGAAAGGTGTCGTATGTGTGTTCGCCAAAATGGTCTCCATTTTGAGCATTTGCTGTGACTTTGTCTTGTAATTGTTTTATCATTGTTTTATCATTGTTTTTGTAATGATACCTTGCCGTAATTTCGACGAGCAATTGATCTCCGTAAATTTGTTAACTGGTTAAAAACATTTGTTATTTTTTTTTTAAAATTGAACTTTACTTGGAAGAAAAAAAAAAAAAAAAAAAAAAAAAAAAAGTGTTGTAAAACCTACAAGGTCGTTATTTTTTCTTACCGCAAACCAAATTTGACTTAACCGAAAAAAAAAAGAAAAAAAAAAGAAAAAAAAAAAAAAAAAAAAAAAAAAAAAAATCATTGATAAAAGAAATAACCACAAACAATGCAGTTGCACGATTTGGCAACCTCTGAAACTTTGAAAACTCGACGCCTTACGCGCGCAAGAGGAACAGACCGCAGAAACGGAGAGCAGCGCCGCAGCGCGCTGCCCGAACGACGATAGCGCGCAACTGGCCGAATGGTCAATCGCAGTGACGTCGCGTCGCAAGGGAGCGCCTTCAAAATGCGAGTGATACCGAGCCGGGCCAAAATTTTCAAAGTCATTTTTCGCATGAAAAAACGCGTTTTTCGAGTATGACACAAGACATCACATTTCTTCATTTTTTGCCCATAAACCATATTCTGCAATTAAATTTCAAAAAAAATCACAGGGAGACAAAAAATTTCCAATTTCAGAGTTGACCCCCCCCTGAAAACCCCCCCTAGACTTCACTAATGGTCTTTCAGACGCAAAAAATGAATTTGTCGCATAAAATTACGTCCTGAGCCCAAATTTGGAGCGATTCTGACCAAAAATGTGGTCAATATTTAAAAAAAACCAATTTTTTTTTCCAACTTTGAAAAATCGTAGCTCACTGGGGAAGCATTTTATGACCTATGTTTATAGGAAAAAAAAGTCTTATTTTGACCTAAAGAATCGATGGTTTCAGTTTCGATCATTAAACCTGAAACACCCTGTATATTTCAACGCTTCAAATATAAAATTAAATATTAAATTCAAATTAATACACTTCACCCTCGCTATTCCATTGTTTAGTACTTTGAGCCTTAATTTTGAAGTTATTGACAAGATATTTTGCAGAGATGTTCTTAAGATGATTATGTGGTAACTTGACACTTCACTTTTTTAGAATTAGAATTACTTTCAGCCAGTAATTTGACATTAATCAAACGGTAGCGCTCTGGTTGCAGAAATCGGCACTAAACGCCGAAGAATCTCCTGAAGGTAAATTTTTGAGAAGAAATGGAGAGGGAATTAAAATGGTAATAAAATCAATCAAGAACTTACTCAGCATAACTTTTCTTGGAAGCTTTGGACCTGTTGGATCTGCTTGGTCGTTTTTTGGGCTCCTTACCGGAGTCAACGGGCGAAAGCAAGAATTTCATTATTCTTTCCACAAGAGCATCTTTAGTACCACTAAGCTCTAGATCTAGAACTTTAAGCATCACTTTCAAGTCACTCGAATTAAATCTGGAACAAAGAAGCAATGTATCAATTAAAGCGATCGACAAACCGAATAAATTAGATCCTACAATACTTCATGACCTACAGACTGAAAATGTTGAGTCAGACCTATCCAAATTTAGAACAAATTTAGAATACTGATTTCCCTGAGTCTCAACATTGAAACAAGATGTTCAAACCAGAGACAATATACAATAGAGACCACACACTAGCAGTGCGCGCGTTGACTGACTTATTATTCAGGACTCAACAGGAATTAACACAGAAAGCATGATGGAGCACCATCCAACACGGTCCATACGTTGACTGAAGCGATTTCGGTGCTTCGATTTCACTAGGCAAAAATCTCAATGACGTTTCTCATTAGTCAACATATGGACCATGTTTGCAGTGTTCTGTTGAGACTTCGAAAAAAAAAAAGTTGCCACCGCGCGCAAACATACGCAAGATAGATAGTGCGTGGTCTCTGTTACAAATTATCCCTGGTTCAAACCGTGTGAGCTTACAGGGAAGTCAAAAACAAACCCAAATCATTTTTTCTGTAATTGCAGAAGTACAGTTCAGCCACCAAAAGAATATGTATATCAGTAGGAACAAGTTGTAATGAAAAGATTTTTAAGGTACAGATCGTTTCAGAAGTGTAGGCGCACCTTGACTGATAATCTTTGGAATATTTCAACAACATTTCTCATTCTACAAATTGAAAATTAATGAAAAAGAATAAGAGCGTTGGCTTTTCTTTCAGGAGCGCTTTAAAATCAAAATTTTAAAGTCTGAGGCAAGTTTTGTTTTGACTTGAAGCAGTGTAAATTGAAAATTCGCCAAATATTATGGTCTTGAAGCGCCTACACTACTGAAACGAGCTCTACATGGAATCTAATGGTGACACTTCTTTTTAGAAAACAGTTTGTTTCCCAACATGAATTTGCATTTTGAAATTTGGATATAATTTCTCAAGGGTAACTCACGAGAGTAAGTGAGATGGAAAATTTGTTTGAATTCAATCTTGATCATGACATCGTCACAAAAACAATCTACATCAATGACTTAAAAGTAATAAAACAAAACTCACTTGGCAACAATTGCCTTCTTCTTCTCGTATTTATCGGAGGAACTGTCAAAATCGAATCCATTGAATAGTCGAATGTTCTTTTTGACGTTGTTAGCTGTTCCTGCGCGTCCGAACAAGACTCTGTGTAGATTCTTAAGGGAGTCAAATTTGTAAACCTATAAAGAGAAATAGACATGAAATTAGTTAATTTGCAAGAGAACATTTGACTCAGATACACAGGGGCGCAAAATGTTCCAAAACGTCAGAAGTATCAAGCAATCTGGGACTTTTTCCTCACGGGATCTTCAAAACATTTGAAAAGTAACGAC
Source organism: Trialeurodes vaporariorum (assembly GCA_011764245.1). Lineage (NCBI taxonomy): Eukaryota > Metazoa > Arthropoda > Insecta > Hemiptera > Aleyrodidae > Trialeurodes > Trialeurodes vaporariorum. The sequence goes on along the minus strand of VMOF01000320.1, from coordinate 32,716,472 downwards.
TTATATCGTTCCTTTCTTTATTGTAACATTTGAGCACTGTAAGTACAAAAAATGACCAATACTTTGGGGGGGGGGGGGGGGGGGGGGTTTGGGCAACTTTCCTCACTTTCACACAATACACTGATAGCTATAGTCTGTTCGCTCTAATTTGAGACTTGGAGATTCAAGTAGGCTTGCCTTCAGTGGCAATGTAGGAGTGCTCCACCCTCATCAGTCGGCCGAGGTGAAAGGGCTGCTGCTCGACTCTCGGGCTATGATAACCTATTGAAGTGTTGTCATCCTCCATTTTCCGAAATTCATTTATCACCGGCTCAGGTCTCAAGTTTTAGCGCACAGACTATAGATCAGGCATATTACTCACCCCTGACCTTCACTGTGGTCCATACACCATGAGAAACATGCTGTGTCCTTTGCTAAGTCAGGAATATTTCCATAGTTAAAACACCAATGGGGCAGTTGTAAGGGTCTAAAATTTTGTTTTTAATTAAGAAACTGATAGTACTTGATGAGCCGAGAATGATGGTGCCTTTGGTTTTTTTTTAAAAGTCCCGGATATAGTAAAAAATGAGCCAGTAGCGGCTCCTTCAATCTGGCAACCATGCTATTTTGCCACTTGACATGACTACGCGGAATTCCCACTTAAAACAGTGTATTTTGGGCTAAAATCTCATCTTTGGAACAGCGCCTCACCAAAGAATCAATTATTTTACGTAAGTTTAAATAGAGAAAATCCATTGTTGCTACATTGCATGAGCCGCCCTTGGAGAGAAGTAGTCAAAATAAAGAATGAGCCAATGAAAAACATATCTACAAACTTACTTTCAGGTTTTCTTCAATCATAAGAATTTTGCCCAAAGTGGCACCGCTTCCTTCCGGAATTTCTATAGAAGTTTCTTTCTTCGGTTCGCTGACAGAAACAAATCGCTCCACCTTCTTCCTCTCTCTTGTTCCTTCAACTTTCAGAGGTGCGTCGAGTAGCGGTACTGAAAAACCAAAAGAAACAGTTGTGTCATTCAAACAGATTAACTTATTTAATACAAGTATTCTAAGGACTTAGAAAGTGACAGAAGCTGACGAGCCTAGGGCTACGCAGAAGAACAAATTATTGTTTACAGTAAATTAAAATAGTTATTACTTGAATTAACTTTCATTCTTCTGAATTTAGCTTTTAGTATCTGTACTAACCATGGTTAGATAGAGTTCGTTTCAGAAGTGCAGGTGCACCTAGACCGATAATCTTTGGAAAATTTTTAATTTTTCATTCCTTCAAATCAAAATTAAACTTGCTTGCCTTTCAAACCTTCGGATTTTTAAGCATTCCTTAAAGAAAGCTTTCTGGTTTAAGCCAAAATTCTTTGAATTTCACGCCATTTAGTGGCGTAGTAAGGCTCAGTGGCACCTGCAGCGGAACATGTTAGTGTCATCCCTTATGGGGGGTCTGAGGGGGACACCCCCAGCAGAAAGGAGGGTTCGGGGGTCCTTCCCTGAGAAATTTTTTTAAGAATGACGTTCTCAGGAGCCCATTTTTTACCACATCCGCGCTAGAATTTGTCAAGTTAATTTATCGCTTTCTAGGGCTTTTCCCTTGCATTTAAATAAATAAGACATTTTTACATAATACAAAATTTAATTAAAATAAATGATGTAGCTATAAATCTAATTTACACACAGGTGATTTGAAAGAGGTTGTTTCATCGCCCACAAGGAATGGGCTGTGATTGAATTGTCTTCATTTTTTCAGGGCTGATAGAGCTATTCACGGGGAGTCTAAAGATGGCTTATTTTTTATTTTTGCCCTCTTAGAACCGGGGGGGGGGGGGGGGGGTCAAAGGTAAAACGGTTTTTCAGCCATAACTTTTGAATGGTTAAAGATATCAAAACAAACTTTTTTTTAAATCAAAAGATCTTTTAATGACCTATCTTTTGATGTGTATGATATTTTAAAAATGATGAATTCTAGTTGAGTTATTGCATTTTCAAAATTTTGGAAATTCCAAAAAATTAGTTTTTGAATTTTTTTCATAAGCGGATCGCACTGAGGAAAACAAAGGACTGTCTCAAAGAAAGTACTTTCTTTCCCGGTTAAAATGAGCTAAAGTTCGTTTGCGGGAAATGATTTCGCTTCGAGTTATGAATTATTGAAGTGTCAGAAATGGCTATTTTTGCGTTCTCAGCGGCAGCGACGAGGCTGAAAAAATCATTTCTTTGCATGTAGTTGACAACGATCAATGAAAATCGGTAAGAGGGGATTTTAGAGGTCGCAGATTTCAATTCTGCCGTTGGATTTAAAGAATTGTGAAATCCAAGATGGCTGCCGAGTAAATAGAGGTCATCATCATCATTCTTACAGGTTTTTATGCAAGAATCAACTTTTCAATCCCCTACAGCAAAAGTTTGCATGAGTCCCATTAAAAATTTGGAGATCCGTAGGGATTCCCTTCCTGAAAAACTCCCGAACCCCTAATTTCAAGTTTCAACGGTATTTTTCAATGGAAGTTTAGGTCTAAGTTACAACAAATCCAATTTTTTTATGGTCATCCCTTCAAGAAAACCAAAGTGAGCAGGTTACGTGAACAACCCTATAAATATGTAAATATACAGGGTGTTTCTAAAACTTATGTCATCCTTTCTACCACGTATTCTTGAGGTCAAAATAAGACTTTTTTTTCCTATAAACATGTATCCGAAAATGCCCCCTTTTGAGCTACAGCCCCCCAAAGTTTTAAAAAATTGTTGTTATTTTCTGAATATCGACCATAATTATGAACCAAATGCCATGAAAATTGGTGTCCCGAGGTAATTTCACGTGTAAAATCCATTAATGACCTCGAGAAATTCATAAATGAGGTCTGAATGTACTTTTCAGGCAATCTTATACCTTCAACGACACAAATTTTATGTTACGGATTGGAAATTTGAAAAATGGAAAATGAAATCAGATGGGAAAAACTCTTGAAAAGATATTTGGTTCTCTTTGTTTTGATTCATACAACGCGTATTAAGCGAGATAATTGCTGCACAAGGTGGAAAAGTCAGCGCTTTTACTATAGCGGGCGGCCCGAAGTAGCAGCGGAGTGGCGGGTTGCATACTTACAGCCGCTCTTCATGGTATAAGCGCTGACTTTTCCACCTTGTGCAGCGATTATCTCGCTAAATAAGCGTCGTATCGACCAAAACAAAGAGGACCAAATATCTTTTGAAGAGATTTTCCCATCTGATTTCATTTTCCATTTTTCAAATTTCCAATTCGTAACATAAAATTTGTGTCGTTGAAGGTATATTGCCTGAAAAGTACAGTCAGACCTTATTTATGAATTTTTCGAGGACATTAATGGATTCAACACGTAAAATTACTTCGAGACACCAATTCTCATGGCATTTGGTTCAAAATTATAGTCAATATTCCAAAAAAACCAACAATTTTTTAAAACTATGGGGGGCTGTAGCTCAAAAGGGGGGCATTTTCGGACACACGTTTATAGGAAAAGAAAGTATTATTTTGACCTCAAAAATACGTGGTAGAAAGGATGACATAAGTTTTAGAGACACCCTGTATGTATATATATATAAAAAAAAATACTGACCTGATTTGGATTTGGGCGATTCTTCTTCATCTCCACTTTTATCTGATTCCTCATCGTTTTCTTCGTCTTTCTTGCTAACTTCTTTTGCTTCTGCTTTCGCTCTTTTCTTGGCAGGTACCTTAATCGGTGGCGTGTCTTCCTTAGCTGGCTTCTTCTTGTCGTTCACAACAGGGGAGGCATGGCCATTTTCAGTTTTGGATGGAGTTTTCACGGGTGATTTTACAGGAGTTGTTTTAGATTCTCCTTCAGAATCATTTTTCTGCAGCAAAATACAACAAGATTGAGCCACAGTCGGTTCAGATAAAAAAAAAAAAATAAAAAAACAATATACTTTACATAAGGCTAATTTTTTTTATCATGAAACTGTAAAACTGGGCCACTTCAGATAGCTTGACTTCGGCCAGTTTTTTGTTTCCATACATAGAAGGACTGAATCACGTCATTAACGTCTTTAGCACAGGTATGTTTTAGTGTTCCCATCCACATGAATACATCAATCCTGTTCTTTGGGCAAATCACTATAGCTTTGTGCTGCATAGAAAACTCTGTTAACCATCAAAATTAGGGAATAATAAAATATTTGCTATTTATGATGATTCACCGAGTCTATTACGCGGTGTAAAGCTCTAGTAATTAGAGCTGTGAGCAGGGTCGATGTTTTTAAGCTGATGGTATAGCTTGTCCCAGTAAAGATTGGATTTGACAAGTCTAAGGCTTTCATGAAAACATCAGCTTCAAACTTTAGATAGAGCAACCTGATTGGTTAGGAGCAGTGAAGAAGCTGATGCTTTCCATTCAAACCTACGGTTGTTAAGTTCAATCATTCTGGGGACAGCCTATAACAATGAACCGAACCTGCGTAAACAAAGCATTGTCAGATCCGAAGCAATCTGAAACGGCCTCTCGCAGATCCAGGAATTTCTCCGTCTCTCTTTGCCCATATAATAGAATGGAGTAAAACATGGTACTAGACTAGATAAAGGCACAATGTAAATAAGTGCTCCTTCCTCAATCCTATAAAAACAAGTGTTCAAATGAGTAAATAGAGAGAAAGACACATCTGTAACCGCCAACAGTTCTCCATCCGCTCTTTCATAATTCTTTGCACTTCTCCGACATTTTAATTTTACAAGGACTGGGCCGTAAAATGAATTTCTGTGAGTGCTTAGTAAGCAAGAGGCCAGGAGAGCTACGCGATCTAGAGTAATTGTAACCTATACCGTGGATTGACACAGGGGCTCCGTAAACATAATTGGGTGCACCGAAGTCTAGGCAGAAGTGCAAATAAAAACTTCAAAATAAAACGGTAATTAGCCAGTTAAAGAGGGATTTAGAGGACAAGAATAACTTTAAAGTTAAAGGCTAACAGAACAGTGCATTCATGAGTACTTTCCTGTAAGTATTATAACAGGTGACAAAGCTTCAGTTGGGCTTCGTGAACATATTCACGTATGCCAAAGTTTTGGCACAGGTGTACTGATTGTGCCACAGGGCCGTCGCTAGCGGGTGTTCAGGGTGTGCGCCGCACACCGGCAGCAAATTTTGAGGGGCGGAAACATTTGGAAAGAAGAAAAAAGGAAAAAACAAGGGAAAGGAAGATAAAAGGGAAGGGAGAGGGGAAAAAAGGAGAGAAAAAAGGAAGGAAAAGGAAAAAAGAAGAGAACTGACAACCGTGAAGAAACTGTGAGTTACGCTATTCATTCAGTTTAAGGTCCGGCATAGTTGTAAACAAACTGAAATAAATTTCTTAAATGTATGAAAACATTCATTTGTTCGATAACTTCAAACGTTTGAAGGATTCAATTATTTACATGACATTTTTCTGCGTTCGCTAAAGGGTCATTCCACAGTACATGTGACACCCGTAACACTATTGATCGACATATGGTTTGAAGAAAAATAATGTCATTCCATCAAAATTATTCTACTATAGTCCGTTTCATTTAAATAGAAGCTTGAGCTCGACTCTTTCCCCTGCGAGTTTCACCCTCACTCTCGTACCTGTGATGACTTGAGACCTGCCCCATAGTCAGCTATCCAAAGGACAGTCTATTGTGACGGAGCGGAATCCCCGACCGACGGGACGCGGACGGGTCTCGAGTCATTGCAGGTACGAGAGAGAGGGTAAAACTCTTAGGGGAAAGAGTCGAGCTCAAGCTTCTACTTAAATGAAACGGACTATAACAAAGCTTATTTCTTTCGTAGCCTCAAAAATGCAACAAATTTTATTGGTACCTGAGAAATATTACTTTAAAGTGTTACGGGTGTCACATTTTCAGTGGAATGACCCTAAAAGTAATATTGGCGTGGAATTATCGAGATACATAGTTGAAATAAAACTAGTTGTGATAGAAAGTTACTAGATCCCTTAAAAAGCTTGAGTTTTTCTTCAATCTGTGAGCAAAAATTAATCTTTAATTGATAAACGACCTCACATAGGGGGGTCCTCTAGTCCATGGCCTCCTATCCAAGTTCAGCCCCACCAATGGGCCGTGGTGGGTGAATTACTAACCTATGTGTTTAATTAAAATCTCCGTATATGACTTCGCACTGTACGTTTGTTGTAAATTTTAACTGAATGGGATTAGCTGCTGTAGGGCTATTTAAAATTAAAAAAACGCTAAGTAGTTTCTTCGCTTAAAAAATATATGAAAAGTGCGTTGCAGATGGTCAAATTCTTGTAGAATTTTTGGGGGAGGCTTCCCGGCCCCCCTTTCTGGAGGGTGCCCCCCTTTCTGGAGGGTGCCCCCCCTCCCAGCGGGAAAGGCAGCAAATACCCTAGCGACAGCCCTGATGTGCCAAAAACGATTTGACATGACAACTATGCGGCATGAATGACAATATCTGCTGCTAACTGCTCTTGAGCAAACAGATTGTGTGGTTGGGGGTTTCAAGCTGATGTTTTCATGAAAGTCAAAGCTCTGTCAAGTGCAATCATCTCTGGGTCATGCTTTAACTACAATGTACAAATAAACTTAAAACCAAAATATTTGTTCTTCAGCTAACTCAAAACCGAATAAAAGGACAAGCATTAAACAGTTGAAGACTAAGAGAGGACTGCATTCAGTAGCGTCGCATGCAATCTGGCAATGTTGAATCAGATCCAATTGAACCCGCAAGTAACAGTCTAGCTATTCCTGTTATCCAGCGCACTCCTTCATAACAGCATTGTACGTGGATTCAAACAAGCAAAATGCAGCATTGCAAGACTGTTTTCGACGCCACCGAATGCATCCCCGGGTACATTCAACCCGAACCGTACATTGTGACAAAGTTTGAAACTTCATACAGGTACATAGTTTGGTAAGCTGAAGTCTCAGCACAGGTGTAACTGTAATCTCCAAAACAAACCAGTACTTAATTCATCAGTCAACTCAAGAAGGATTCAGAGAACGAGTAATAAACAGTTTGAATGATTTGATAACTGAACAGTTGCCAAGGAGTTATCATTTGAGAGATCTGAGAGGGAATCATGAAAACAAAAAGAGTTGAATGACATAGGGCACTCCAAAGGGGCAGATTCCCCGCAGGTGGGACGAAATTTAAAGTAATGATACATTCCCCATAGATCCAAAGAGAGGACCGGGAAATAAGCAGAATGCGAGCATCCTCACGCCACATTACGAATTGGAAAAACCGAAAGGGACGAAAATTTTTGTGAAGATAAACGCGGAGGACCCGGCTTCCCGCCTTTTTGGTTGAGGGGTAGGCAGGAGGCTCTCGGTTGGGGAGCAAAGAAATCGATCAAAATTACGACAGGATACGTGGATTCACAGTCCAATAAAGACGAAAAGAGTTTAAAATCACGAAAATATTACCTCGTCGCGTTCGACGCTGCTCCTATTATCACTTTCAGACATTTTGATCAAAGAGGGCATTCAGTCACTCACAAACGACGCAATGGTCATGGAAGAAGAATGAAATGGAAGCGGTGGATAAAGCGAGACGGAGAGAATTTACGCTGTTGCCAAATTTAATATCAAAGCAGTAAAGGCTTAGGCTTTTATTTAAAATCAGAAGAGGATAAATATTCCAGAGCAGTGATAAACATAAAATAAAATTTAAAAATTAATGATAACTTGAGGACTTTAGTAGTTGTACCGGTAACACCGGTTTTTACAGTCAATCTCTTGAAGAAAATTTATTTTCGATTAGCTTTGGCAACACTGCAAAAACATCATCATTCATCAAGTCTTTTCTAAAGTTGTTTCTTGGTGACCGGTCGAAATTTGAGCTTTCGTTCGTCTTCTTGTTCCCCTGTGCGTCTGCTGCCGACTGACATAAACATCTTTTATTTTTTTTACTTTTTTGCAATTTCTGACTGTGTGTGGCGTTAGTGAAATTTTTCTTTTGTTAACATAAACCCACTTTATCAAAATGGTAAGTTGCTTGGTCCTTCATATCTGATTACACTTGTATACATGCAATGATTGAACTGCTGAACTGTCAGGTTTTGGTTGCTTTTCCACTTGAAGCAGCCTAATTCACTTCACCTCAATCTCATCCTTAATCAATTGAGGCATCTAATTGCTTCGACTAATTCAAACCCTTCAAGAATTGCAGCCTAGATCAGTCACCCGTGAAGTTTAATTTCTACTATCGTGATTCGTGACTGTGGCACATGGCATCAGACCGATCGTACTAACCTCTCCCGTTCACCTGTAAATGCTTCATTGCATTCTGTCTCTTCCCCAATCCGTTTTTTTAAACGTTTGCTCATAGTCAAAGTTGTAGTATCAACTGCTCCAGATACGCTGTAAAGTACATACAGCAGTGAGTGTTTCGTCAAAGTCGGAAATTCTGTTGAAGCGTTGACTTGGTAAGAGCGTGTCAGTGCCTATGTTGTTTAAATTTATCTTATTTTTAGTCCACCCTGTCGGCTGATTGCACTCATACATACGAGACTGCGGGAATTGATCATTCCTATTGGTTTAAAAGGCGTCACTCGACAGATGCGAAGTTGTTCTTCGAGTGCTCGGAGTCATTTGTCTGAACGAAAGGACTTAAACGACTCCCAATCTGTCACGTGACACGGTTTAAACTTACTGAATTGATCGATTTCTGCTTTCTCGTCTTGTCTCGCCCCACAGAATGGAATCAGCTCACTTAGCTACTTTCGTGTGTAGGGCAGTCAGCGCTATAACATCTCAGCTTTCATTAGAAGGAAATTTGGTTACTTAGGCAGCGGTTGGGGCATAATGATTTAGAGACCAGTGAGACCAAATTACGAAAGAATCGTAGCATGTTTACTTGTTTGGGATTGAAAACTTTTAGTTCCTGAATGTAACAACTTTTATTACAAGTTTCTGCTCAAAACTCAAAAATAAAGTCAGTAGAGCAAAGGCATTTTAAGCATTAGTCTCCGACAAGTAGTGGTGCCTCCAAAATGCATCAAAGCCCATTGATGAGCGGTTGATTAGCAATGAATCGAATCTCTGCACTAATCAACCACTCACCGATGCCTTTTGATGCAATTCGGAAGCTGGCAGCGCTACTTGTCAGAACCCGATTCTCCAAATGCTTCTGCGCTACCTACTAAACTCTGTCCGTCGATCATTGTCGATGTTCTTAACGAGTTGCTCAAAAGTGTTAAGGAGATAATGCTGACTTTATTTTTGAGAGTTAAAAGCTGAAACTTCTAATATATGTAGTTGAATTATGGTGTTAGAAGTTTCCGATCCCTAAGTAAGTAAACATGTTATAATTCTTTCATAAGTCGGTCTCATCTCTGAATGGTAGTCATGACTCACTTGCTTGGCAACAGCGCGACAGTGAGGAAACATCTGGTTTTTATGGTATACCTGAGTATATTTTTCAAATTAATTTGATTTTTTTTAAAACAGTTTTCGTCTCTTTTTTCAGGCTCACACAATCTTACTTATACAGCTGACAAATAAACCAGAAACAAGAACATATTCTGACTATGAGTCAATCAATGAATGTATGGAAGGTAAGTTCAATTTTTTACCCTTCAATTTTCCTGTTTTTCTCTTTTTGTGCTGCTAATGATGCCAGCTTTTAATTTACTGCTCTCTTCTTTAGGGGTATAAGGAGGGAAAGTATTGTCATCTTGAAACATTTAGAAGTTGGGTTCTCTCCATTTCTTGTTTTTTGCTTGCCTCATAACTTGGGTGAGAGTAAAGCAGAATCAAGAATGTTCTCAAGACAGTTGAACCAGGCATTGTCAATGAACTCTCTTCCACCCACAAGTCGAGAATTGTTACGTCATTTGTTGCAATCTTGAACTTTTTAAGTCCTCTAAAACTATGAACTGCTAGTGGGGCTCCCGCAAACTTTCGCTTTAAAGGATTGAATAGTTAATGCCCGAGTAATATCCAGCAAAAATTACAATGAGTATGTTTAAAAAAGACAAAATTCACTCACATATTCACAAAATGACTTCAAAGTTTAGGACGTTATGTGGGAGCTACGCAGGTACCAGCAATTAGACGCGGGTCTAATTTGAGGCTTTTTACCTCCGTGTGTTTCTTTTAAGAGAGAGACAAATTAGATAGGAATCTCTTATGATACCTGCATAGGTGCTCCACATTTTTGCTCTTAAATGACGGAGCTACAAAGGTGTCTTGAGAGATTCCTGTCTAATTTAAGGCCTTTCTCTGTTTGTTTCTGTGGAGAGAGTGACAAATTTGACAGGAATCTCTCATGGCACCTGTGTAGCTCCAGGGGTGCAAAATGTTCCAAAATGTTGGAAGTTTCACGCGATCCGGGAAGAATTTCCTCACAACAAAATTCTTGAAAAATTTCCTCACAAAAAATTAAAAACTAATGACTTTTCTGTTTGTTTGCATGCTTATTTCTACATTCTAACACCGTGTGAAGGCCAAATCAACGATATTCTAAAAATTTTTGGGCCACTTTCCGGGAAAATCAGAAAAAAAAAAAAAGCAAATTTTCTCAAAATCCCAAAAATTTCCTCACCTTCATGTGATCCACGTATCGCTAGATCGGGCACATTTTGCACCCCTGTGTAGCTCCGTCATTTAAGAGCAAAGATGTGGAGCAGCTATGCAGGTATCATAAGAGATTCCTATCTAATTTGTCTCTCTCGTAATAGAAACACACAGAGGGAAGCCTCAAATTAGACAGGAGTCTCCCATGGTATCTACATAGCTCCGCCATCACGCCTTAAACTTTAAAGCTATTTTGTGAGTTTCTGAGTAAATTTTGTAATTTTTCAATATGCTCATCAAAATTTTCACTGGATTTAACTCAAGAAGTAACTATTCAATCGCTTACAGCAAAAGTTAGCTAGAGCTTCATTTTTGGAACTCATGTAAAAATATTTTAACTGCTCACATGTCTCTGTTAAAGGATGGGTTTTCAGTAAAATAAAAACGATTTTTCAGTTTTTTGAACTACTTTGGTTTCTATATTTGGGGTCAAAGAGCAGTTCGAGCTCAGAGGAAGAGTATGCGCCTTATATGCCTCGCCCCCTGCTTTGCTTGCATGTGTTTGCTTTGCTGCTTTGCATGGCTTGTGCACTAGCCTCTACCTTCCTAAGACCGTAGCACACCTTCACGCGGTGACCCTGCCTTGCAGAGTTGCTACGGATCGAAAGTGCGTCGGTATTAATCGGGAGTGGTCAGTGTCCGTAGTTGCTTAGTGTAGTGTAGTGTAGTGTAGTGTAGTGTAGTGTAGTGTAGTATTGTGCTGTGTAGTGTTGTGGAGTGTAATATAAAGTAGTGCGGTACAATTTTGTGTAATGAAATGTGTTAGCCTTCCACAGTGCCCGAGCTTCCGGTGCGTTATCCTCTGAAAATGGATGAATACTTCAACCTGGCAGTGACACGGAATATCAGATCCAACTGGATGCTCCAGTGCATCGCCATTGATGAATGACCAAGGGAAAAGATGTGACAAATATACAGGATATCGCATAGCTGGGCGCTCATGAAGAATGCGGGTGTGAAGGAAGAAAGAAAACTATAGGTTAAACTTGGTGCACATTACTTATGGTATACTTCTAATAGAGGTTAAGTGAAGTGATGTGAGGTGAACTCTAATCAACAAAGTATGCTCAACGAGCTTAAAGGAACCTCAAGGAAACAAGACAGAGATTGGACGGAATACAGAGAGGAGGTGACAGCAAAGGCGAGAAGAGCATGAGAATGCTATGAGTTAAAGAGGAGCAGGGCTGCTATTCGGAAACCATAGGTGAACAAAGCGTTGAAGAAGATGATGAGGAAAGCTTGCTGATAGCTGATCAAAACAAGGAAATAAAGGTCAAGAGGATAGTAAATATCAATGTAATAAAGAGGAAATAAAAGGAAAGGAAAAAAAGGAAAAGTAAAGAATAGGAGCTAGTGGATACCAGTTTGAGAAATCAAGAAGACTAACACTAGGACCAAGAAGGAAATTGGAATATCAAAGCGATGTCTAGACAGTAGACAAAGAAGAGGAGACCGAGTATTCTCATAAGAATGAGTAGTGATAAGGGATCATGGAGCTCTGATCCACCATAACACTGAGACTTGTGTGCCAAATATTCTAGGAACAAGCAGGCGCAGTTTTTTAGGAAACCTTGAAGATATATCTGCAAGGAATTGGGATCAGAATTGTCTAGCTTCAAGATGTTGCAAAGGAGCTTGTCATCTACAAGATCGGTCGAAAAATTGGAAATACAAAAGCAGAGACTTCTGACATCCCATTGGTGCCAGCTATCTCCACGCTGAACCCTCTTGATCAATGAATGTATAGAAGGGACAGTTTACATCACCCGCTATCTAAGGAGAGTATATGATTGGTAGGAGTGGTAACTCAGAAAATTGCGGTAAATTAACCTGATGCGATGCATAGAGGACTGGATGATAGATTTGTGAGACCAAATCGCTGTGTCAAGCCACATTGTCTCTAAAAGCTGATAGCATTGGTGAGCATCTCTTACATTCAAGAGTGCATACTTGATAGGAGGTAGACATTCAAGTGGCTTGATCTCTCTTGTTTTGAGAGAATCTGCTGAAAGCACCCAGCTGAAGCATGGAGTGGGTGCAGCTAGAGTGGAAACACTCCTCTATTGTTGCTCGCAGTTTCCTGAGCCTTCTAGACCAGGTAGCGCTGTGTCATTTAAATTATGGCTGCGAAAGTATAATTGTAATTAACTAATATCATTCAAAACTATCTAATCTGTATTTCTGGAAGAGTAAGTGATCCGACGTATTTTCAGTTTTATGGCCTTCTTTCAAAAAAGTTATGCTGCTCTGTGTACATTTTATATGGGAGGCTTTTTGAGGTACCAGGTTTTGCGATTTGCACACTTTGGACGACCACTGGCGCTGCTCCTCGCGCAAGGTACCCAGTTTAGAAACTTTACTATGTGGGCTCTTACGGCAGTTTTCATTCTGGTTATATTTATTCTCTGGCTGAAGCCCAGCATTGCCCAAAGAGCAAGTACAAAGGAAGATGATTTCGTTGAAGAGATGGCAGCAGGCAATCAGTGCATAGTCCAAGAATTAAATCAAGAAGAGAAGAAGAGGAGACAATCAAGGAGGTGCCAATTGCAAAGTAGAGAAGATTGAGACGAAGGCATGGTGCGTCGCTGAAGGGCCGTTGGGTTGCAGTTCGGATCTGTATGAGAAGAAATCTGGGCAACCTGGGTCTGCGAAATGTGCGGACAACACCACTAACAGCAGGGCCATGCTGTTTGGCATGGAAATTGAGAGTGAGTTGAATAAGAGAAGAAGAGAAGAAGAGAAGAAGAGAAGAAGAGAAGAAGAGAAGAAGAGAAGAAGAGAAGAAGAGAAGAAGAGAAGAAGAGAAGAAGAGAAGAACAGAAGAACAGAAGAGGAGAAGAGGAGAAGAAGAGAAGGAAAGAAGAAGAGGAGAGAGTTGAGAGAGAAAAAGGAAAAGAGAGAAAAGAGTTGAAGAAGAGTTGAGATGAGAGTATTACATTTATATTGGCTGTTGCAGGCATTCCCCTCCCCAGCCTGCACAGTCTTAAACCCTTCCAAGTCAGGAATAGTTCGCGAAGGTGACATTCCGGTGTTCCTTTTTCTATCTCCCTTCCATGACTCCCTTCCTGTAGCAGGGATTTCTCGCGAATGTGGTGTCCCTGTGTCTTATCCCTTGTCATCCCTTACAGCCCAGCCGTTCGCTGTGAAACATAAGCATAACGAGCTATAGCAAGGAGCTGGGGCGGCTGGGTTCTTATTCTTATTCTTATTCTTACTTTGGTTTCTATATTTAGCAGTTAATATATTTACTAACAAGTCCTAAATTTTACCTATTTTGAATTGTATTTAACATATAAGATAGGATTGAATCAAACACTTAATCACCCATATTAGTTTTTAGTTTGAAGTAATGCAACATTACTTTACTTGTTCGTTTTATTATGACTTTGATTCTTAGAATTTTCAAAACTGTATGTAACTCAGCAGAAATACTGTTTCCGTTGGGCTCATTATATTACTCATCCTGTATTCAAAATCCATCCGTTAAATTTTGATGCTGACATTCTAATTTCCTTTTCTCAGGAGTTTGTAAGATCTATGAGGAGCACTTGAAAAGACAAAATCCAAATACTCCCGCCATAACTTACGATATTAGTCAACTTTTCCACTTCATGGATCAACTGGCTGATTTATCATGTTTAGTGTAAGTACCATGTCCTTTCATTCATTTGTTTCTTTAGTTTTCATTTCAATGTGAGATTTAAAAAAAAAAAAAAAAAAAAAAAAAAAAAAAATCCTATCTACAAGTACAAACAAACGGCCTGCAAGTGGATGATTACCAAAAGAAACATACAGCATGAAAACTGATGCAAAAGAATTTCTAAGTATAGGTCCATGGGCGCCCGCAGAAAAATTTCCAAGGGGGGGCAAAATTTTTGAACCACAACGGAAGGTCTAGGGGGACCCCCCCCCCCCGTGTATAAAAACAGAAAACTTTTTTTTTCACTCAAATAGTGTACAATTAACCCATTTTAGGTGTATCAAGTAATAATAACAATTTTGACGTGTTTGATATAATGGATAAAGGGACGACAGATGATAACGATAGTAAAAAAAAATATATATAATTTATCATTCCTTGCAAAAAATTAGTTAAAATTACAGGATAAACTAGTAATGAAGTTTCTCAACTATTATTCCTTTGATTAACTGTCATTTTAATTTCATTTTCTTTTTTCCTTTCATTTTTCATCGTGAAATTTTGACTTTTCTGAATTCCAGGGGGGGGCAAGTGCCCCCTCTTGCCCCCCCCTCCGGGCGCCCATGTATAGGTCGTTTCTGAAGTAGAGGCTCACCTAGAAGGATATAATCTTTGAAATTTCCCATTTTTAAAATTATTGGTACCACTGCATAGAAGAGGTCATGGTGGTCAGTCGAAGACCTAAACTGTGTGAAAATTCCCAAAATTGACGGAATGACGGTGTTTTGAAGTTTTAAATAGAAACAATAAACTTTTGAAAAAATTTGAGTCAGAGTTTTGGAAAGTCAAAAGTCAATACCATCTAAACATACCGTAGCCCGGGGGTTTGAGGTTATGTGATTAGGTTGCCAACTTTTACACCTACGCTCTTATGGGGGAAAGAGGAATTTTTGCGGTTTTTTCTAGTTTTTACTAATTTTTTAGCTGTAATAACCAGATTTACTTGGTCAGGGCACTTCCCTGGATGTTCCAGAGCGTCTCTGTGGTAAAATAATTTTTTTACAAAATTATGCAAAACACCAAAGGGTCCCCCCTTTCACATCGACCCAAAGTAAGCAAGGGGTCCCCCGTTTGGTGTTACATATTTTGGTGTGTAATTTTGCAGAAAAATTGGTTTTTCACAGAAGTGCTGTAGAACATCCAGGGAAGTGCCCTGACCAAGTATATATGGTTTTTACAGCTGAAAAATTAGTAAAAACTAGAAAAAACCGCAAAAATTCCTCTTACCCCCATAAGAGCCTGTGTAAAAGTTGGCAACCTAATCACATAACCTAGAACCCCCGGGCTACGGTATGTTTAGATGGTATTGCAAAAGTCAACAGAAAAACATGTTGGTTCACATGCATTTTTACGGCCTTTCTTGACTTTGTTATGGACTGAAACTTCTTGTAGTTACTCTTAAGGCTGCTAGAGAGTGTTTGGCATTAAAACATATAAACTCGTAATTTTGACTCCAGAACCTTATTTTTGCTTCCTTGAAAATTTCGGTTTGCGAAGGTATGGTAAGTTCTGTCAGAACGCGTCACATTTGTCTCTATAAAACATTTCATAGTAGTCTCAAATAATTAGACTTATCAGTCAACGATGCCATGAAAACTTTCAGTGGATTTTGAATCCTGGCGTGCAAGAGCCCATATTGCTAAGAAATTGTTGACAATTTTTCCTTTTTTATTTTCTCACTCTAAGGAAGTTAGAAATTGAGAAAGTATTGCGATGGCGCAGTTGTCTGTTTGTCTGTATCCCGGCATAAATTTTAAAACAATGGTCCATATACATCCAAATTTTGCAGAAAAGTTGCTTTTAACATTCCTCAGAGAAACTTTTTTTTTTTCTACAAGCATAACGAACGCAAGGTTTGGGCGGCTGGACTTTACTACTACTACTACTATTAAATTTTAAATTTTAAGCAAGTTATGAAAGATGAGAGGTTTCCATTAAAATCAATGGGTAAAGTGGATAAACACAGGGAAAAATTGGAATATTTCATAAGTAGATGCTTGAATTTTGACTATAATTTGCAAAAAAAAAAAAAACATTCTGCAACCAGCGTACTGTAAAATTAACTCCTTAAGGGGGGGTCTGGAGGTCTCCCCCAGAATATTATCGGAGGATCTGGGGGTCTCCTTCAGATTAAGTTTGATATGAGAAAGTGTTCGTGGGGTATTCCCTACAGTTAATTTTTCTAATTGGTTATGATTGTGTTTCATTTCTTGATCAGGTATCAAAAAGGCACTAACTCATATGCACCGTACAATAAAGATTGGATAAAGGAAAAAATCTACATCCTCTTAAGACGACAAGCATCGCATCATGAAAAATAAACGGCTCCCCTGAAATAGTAGGTTTAATCTATGCAAGACAAAACATTTTTTTTTCCAGATTCTTCGATCTCCTTTTTGTCAATGAATAGAAATTTTGGGAGGGAGGGTGTTTTATAAATCAATGTAAAATTTTTGTTGTAAGAAATCAATCCAAGCATTCAATAGTTATGCTTAGTAAGCCTTAAAAAGGATGTGATCAAGGCGGGAATTTATCATTACAAGCATTGCAAGAATCATGAAGTCTTTTGTGATGCTGGCTAGTTGTACGTTCTGTCCTTTGTTATCCTGTCAGTAAGGGATCTAAGGAAAAAGCAACCTGAAAGATGCGTAAACAAATAACTATAAAGATTGCTCTTTTACATTTAATTTATCGGCGATCACTGATTTCTATACCCATTGTTTTCCTCCGTAAAACCCAAGATCACCCAAAATTCCAACTGCTGTGGTAAAAATAAAAAGTCAACATTTTTGTGTGCTGCTGATCAATCTGTATGGATCTCCTCAGCAACATATGGACCCATGATGCAAAAATTGATCAGTGATCGACCGCCTTGAACAAATATCAAATTTTTATTTGACAAGAAATGATCTGAATCTTGGTTGTTCTTGGGTTTTATGGAGGAAACAGGATAGAAATGGATAATATGCTGCTAAATTTGGTGCGTGATCTCGATAATTATTCATTTTTGACTTGAATTTAATATACGCATCTAAAATAAATCAATCAATTGTACATATTCTGAAAGGAAACAAAAAATGTTACCAAACTGCTTTCAATTTTTAAATTTGCTATTGTTAAAAAAAAAAAATTGTGTCATCATTGGTACAAAATCATCACTAAATATTTTTGTTTATTATTGAAAAAAAATCACATTGTGTTACTGTAGAGGTTTCTAGATCATTTGGCAGTTAAGGTGAATCCTCAGTGACCTGTAGTGAGATTCCAATTTGCTAGATCATGCGTGCATCAAGCACTTTGGGCTCAAGATCATATCCTAGGGAGCATTAATAGCATTCCAAGCTTGCTATGACTAATTTTTTAGGGAAGGTTTGGGCGGCTGGACTTTACTGCTACTACTACTCAAAATTACCAGCAAGAAATTGTAAACTTGAAGACGTGTGTCAAATTTGTTCTAAACCTTCAAACTCACAATTTCTTGCTGGTAATTTCAACCCGAAAAATTGGTTGAAGAAAGCTTGGAATGATATCAAAACGTTCCTTAGGATTTGATCTTGGACGCAAAGTTCAAACATATTAAAAAAAATGATTCTAGCTCCCATAACTTATGGTCAAAAGTGGCAAAACTATGGTTTCAGAAAGCACACGATAGCAGCACTTATTAGGGGATTTGAATGTCCCTGCAGGTCTCTGAGGATTCACCTTAATGGGTCTTTTCAAGTTCATATGAAGAGAAGTCGTGAAGAAACGGCGTTGGATTACGTCATTTGTTTCCGAGACTTTTAAACATTTTTGTGGTTCTCAGTAAACTTTTCGAATTGACCTATCAAACTACACCATGATTGCATTACATTATCACAAAATACTTTTTTAGTAGTATTGACAGCAAAAGAAAATGTATCCTTATACCATAGAATACTACTATCAGAATGGAAACTTCAGTTCATTCTGAAATGTTTTCGTTGGCTCTCATGAATGTTTCCATTCTAATTGTATTATTCTGTACAATTACTGCCTGAAAAATGTTGAAATAGTGTGGTGCAGTGTTGCCATTTTGAGCAGAAATTATCTGAATTTTATACAATGTTAAATGGGGAATTTGGGTAATTTCTGTCATTCATGGCATTATTGGTGTAGTGGTACTTTGTATGGGTGGATCCAAGATTCCTGTTGAAAATAGTCGTGCTCATGGGAGATTCATGAGCGCTCAGTTATTTTGAGATTGAACTAATTAACCAAGCTACTGTACACCAGTGATGTTATTTTCATTTTGAAAAATGACAGGCGTACTTTGGTGGCATTTTTGTCTGGTTTCATATTTTTCACAGTTACATGTTTTAATTTGTAGTAATTTTGTTACATTTTTTAATTTGTAGTAATTTTTCCAAGGAACAGAACTTATAACTTGACTGCTTTCAATTACCGACAAAGCTTCGTTTGAAGCTTAACTCTTTTTTTTCTTTTTCTTTCTGTCAAGAGGGGAAGGGTTGAGTCATCCTCTTTTTTATCAGACAAAAAATTTATCAAAAATTTTCTGTTAATAATATTGTAAATAAATAAATAAGTAATTTTTTGTGTAAATTTGTGTTATTTGTAAAATAATAATTTAAAATCGATTTCATTATTATTATCATTATTATTCTTACTATAGTACCTGGGGAATAAATTTCTTTGGAATCTGGCCCAAACTAGAGTCCCTACATACTGTAAGCAGAGACACTGTGATGACTCAACAGAATAACATATTAAGTACCATCCAACGTGGACCATATGACTGATGAACCTTTGATGCTTTGCTTTGATTAGACAACTGACCTCAAAACCTTTGCTCATCAGTTAATGTATGATCCAGTTGGATGTTTTTTTGTTGAGGCAATGAAAAAAACTTTAAAACTAAAACCTCAATAACTTTGAAATTCCTCATCCAAATTCTTCCAAATTTTTGGCAGTTCATCTTAAGGTAGTGACAAACGTTTCTGCAAAGTTTCGTGAAAATCGATTAATATTTACTACCACTATTCGCGTGCACAAACTGAGCGTCACATACATACATTCATACGTACGGACAGCGACGATAGCATAAGGTGCTTTGCTACGCGACAGCACCTAAAAAGTTGCCTCCTAACTTTGACATGGGCAAGATAGATAGTGGGTGGTCTCTATTATACACTGTCTCTGACTCTAAGAGTTGCGCCATGTCAAGTTCTTTTTCCTTGAAGGAGAAAAAACAGATCATGATGCGCTCGAGAGGCCAAATGCTGATGGCCGATAATGCTGTTTTAAAATGATTCTGATTCAAAACTATAATAGTTGTTATGGAAAAGCCCTTCATACACACTTAAAGTAGGATCGCCAAATTGGCATGGATGAGCCGAGATCCAACACAAAACAGCAGGTGAGCCAAACTTCATATTTATTTGACAATGGACGGTGTGTCATCTGTTCACCAATCTACAGTCAACAAAACCAATAAACCCGTTTTGGAGGTGTTTTGGTCAAGGTTATGTTTGATTTTAGAAATGTCAGGTTGGCAATTCTCTAGTTTGCGTTTGTTTTCAGCTCACCGATGCCAATTTGACGATCTTACTTTGAGCGTGTACGAAGGCCTAAAGAAAAATGGTACGCATGGCAAAGATTATCGATTCCATTTTCTATATTTTTAAAAACATCAATGAGCAAAGTTACAAATACTTACATTCTAAAGGAAGCTTAGTTTATTCAATGTATTTCACTATATTTGTACTTTAATTTTAAAAGAACTACGTCTTTGGTTAATATCACGGATTCTCACTGAGAAAAAACATTAATGAATTCCTGTCAGGGAAGTCATTAGCATCAGGAATAAGTCCTTTTTTTCCTTCATCAAGGCAATGGCAGTGTACGCAAAGTGGTTGAATGAAGGTAAAACAAGTTGCAACTAGAGGATTAGGTAACGAAGAAAGTGAGGGAAGATATCAGAATCACCTGACAGCTTGTCCGCCACCTATCATGGGTGAATCCAGCAATCTGGCAACTGTGTATCCTTCCTATTAAAACAAAGGAGAAACAATTGATTCTTAAGGTGATTCTATGGCAAACTCCCGAAAATTTTAATCCGATAGACGGCGATACTTGTCGCTGGCTCCAAAAATAGCCGTTTTTTTACGGTTTTCGGCTGTTTTCTCTGAACAGACGAATAATGGACAAAAAATCGGACTGTCAGCACCTATTTAATTTTTTGCTTGATTTTTTGAGCCATAAACGGGCCAAATTGGTTCTAAAATAAAGGCGTAACTATGCAAAGAAAAAATCATATGTAATTTGGAGTTGCATCAGTAAAGATTACAGGTTTCTGTTTCACCTGTAATCTTTACTGATACAACTCCAAATTACATATGATTTTTTCTGCTATGAAACGCTTTTTATGTTACGCCTTTATTTTAGAACCAATATGGCCCGTTCATGGCTCAAAAAATCAAGCAAAAAATTAAGTAGGTGCTGACAGTCCAATTTTTTGTACATTATTCGTCTGTTCAGAGAAAACAGCCGAAAACCGTCAAAAAACGACTATTTTCGGAGCCAGCAACAAGTAACGCAATCTATCGGATTTAAATTTCCGGGAGTTTGCCATGGAATCACCTTAAAGACCCCGTGGCCCTTTCACTAATCAATTGTTTCACATACAATCAAATGGGAGGAATGCACAGTTGCCCGATTGCTGGATCCATCTTTGCCACCTGTAAATATCAAAAGTCAATATCCCGTTTTTCCATCGAGTTTGAGCTTGAATGGCACTAAAACAGCCTTAAAGATTTATATTTGGTGCTGTCAAAACTGAAACTTGTAATGATAAACCAAATTAGAAGAAAAGTAAAAGTTTTAGGAAAAATCTCACAAAAACTCGATCCATAATGAAGAAACAGGGTCTTCATGAATTGTTACTCTCAGCACATGCTGTTCTAATCCTTCAATTTCTAAAAATAAGATATGTTATTATAAGTAGAGCTTTGTTGCAATTCAAGTACACGCAATATTGAATTTGATCCAAAAGGGCGTAGATTCCAACTATGTATATCAATTTTTAGGTCACAAGTTGGAGTTTTCTCACAATTATCTCAGTAGCGTACCGGAAAATTTAGGGCTCCGTGAAGTTTCAGTAGGGGGCCCCCTACATTTTTATACAATGATGATTTTACTAATGCAACATTAGACAGAGTTGGGCAAATGGGGGGGGGGGCTTAACTGATGACACAATTACCATGTAGGTAATAGTAATAATAATCTTTTTTTTTTCTTTTTTCGGAGGATGATTTAACAGTAATCAGGGCTGATTTTTATCAATTCACCCATCAGTTTAGCTGTAAAAGAATTAGATTTGATAGAAATGATCCTAAAAATTATTTTCTGTCTGTCAAGACTACATTTAATTACCATCCCGAGATTTAATGATTAGCGATTACTCGGTAATCGTGTAATTTATTACACTCCTACTTGCCCAACTCTGACAATAGACCGTTGAGAAAAGGAACTTCAGGACAAGTTTAGTTGTCTGGTGAAGGTCATTTATGTTTCACTGCTTTCTGTAGCATTTCTTTGTTTGCGTGGCAACCCCAAGTCGGTGCAAATAACCTCTGCTCCAATTCCGTCAGTTTCTCATTGCATTCATCGATGGCATTAAGAGTAAGTTTCATCGCTCTGATCGGCACTTGATTGTACCTAACTTTCTCGACCAACCATCTTTCAGCCGATTCAAGTGAATCTACTTGACCGTCGATTAACTTAATTTTCATTGCATCGTGACTATTCATCAAAGTTGCCGATACAAGTAAATCTAATGCCTGATGCGTGCCAACAATATTTGCCAGTCTCCGTAATCCGCCCCAAGCAGGAGCTATTCCCATTTTGGCATGAACAAATCCGATTTTTGTGCGTGTGTCACTGCTCATTAGTCTATAATCACAGGCTGTTGAAACTTCTGCTCCGCCGCCAATGGCTCCTATGAAAAACAGTAATTTTAACAGTTTTTTCCAGTGAAAAACAGTAACAGTTTTAGCTCCTATGAAAAACAGTAATAAGCGGAATAAACAGCCATATTTTATTTTAGAGCCTCTGATAGAAATCCTTTCAGAAGTGTTGGCGCACCTGGACCAACATACTTTGGAATTTTATGGCGTTAATTCTTAAATTACAAAGTAAAAATGAATGATAATGACTTTCAGTATTGGCTTTTCTTTGAGAAACGCTTCAAAATCAAAATGTCAATGCAGGTAAGATTTGTTTCGATTTGAAGTCAATGATGCAGGTAAGATTTATTTCGATTTAAAGTCCTTCAAAAAAATCCTGAAGTCCTTTAAAAATTGAAAATTCGCCAAGGACTATCAATCTAGGCGTGCTTAAACTCCTAACAGGACCTCCAGCACACACTTTTTTTTAAAAATTTCTATGCCAAAAAGGTTGTTTTAAAAATGATGAAAAATATTTTCTATTTTCTTGAAAAGTTTTGCCTAGAATTACCTTAAAGTAATTCATTGAGCACTTTCGTAACATATTATTTCTCATGATTATTGCACCTTTCTCGAGATGGCTTCATCAGCTGATTGAACTAAAAAAAAGAATCAGTTGTCAACTTTTCGTGAAAGATTTAAAAACCGAATGTTCTTCGGTCTTTACTTACCGGCACCATCGATGAAGCAGACACTAATCAACGGTAGACTTTTCAATTTATTTAATGTATGGTGCATTAAAGTAGCCATTTTGAAACCACTCTCAGGATCACTGATTTGACGGACGACGTCTAGATCACCTCCCGCACAAAATGTACCTTCAGCTCCACTTAGAATCACACCTTTTCCATCATCCCATCGTTCCAATTCCTCAACAACATGATAAAGGTCTACCATCATTTTACCTGGAATAATCAAGCGAAAACTGACAGAATGAATTCAGTGAAGGAGGATAATTCAGCGCAAGGGCATGTCACCAAAGCCTTTTTGAGACTTCAGAAATAGTAAAAAGAACTGTCGTTGAGATTCGTGATGGGCGCCAAAGATATTATGTACTATATAGATACCGAATGCTAGGGAATAAAACGGTCCCGATTCCTGTAATTATGCAACTTGTTTTGCGCATAGGCAAACATAGTCTTTCTCTCTTTCTCTCCATGAGAGAGAGAGAGAGAGAGAATGTTTGCCTATGCAAAACACGCTGCTTACATGGCCGGCGAATCTTCCAATTTGTGTACCCCCTAGCAGGTCCATTTTCCCCGCCTAAGGTAGGGCCTCATTCTGTATCTATAAAGTATACAATATCTTTGATGGGCGCCGAGAATATTCCCAGCAGATTTTCCAGAATATTCTGCTGATCCAGGAATTTACTTGGTTTTTTCAAGTTTTTTTTGTCATAAATTATTATTTTCAATGGGACAGTTGCAATGTTGAAAGTAGACCTGTATGTCCGAAAGAGACAATTGTCAATGGAAACAAACAATTTATCAACAATTTTTTATTTTTGATGCGTTCAACCGAAATTTCTTAATTAGAAGTAAATGATCAGCTTGCTGTGCTGTGTAATCTTCTCATCATCTGGCGGAATCATCGGTGAATTAAAAAATTATGCTTTAGATCCGTGCTGCGGTTCCAATCTGAACTCGTGTGTAACAAATAGATAGCCCAGAGGTAATCACATTACTTTTGTCTTTCAGTAATTTTTTTTTGAAAATTTGCTAACATATCCTTAAATCCTGATAATTTGTTTGAAATAAAAACCGTAACTTGACATGTTTCGATCAATGGACACTTCTAGATTGCCAGATTTGAGGAAAGCCGAGCACAAACTGGCGATTTGGAGATGCTTTGAGAATAATATTGCCTGAAGCGTAATTTTACTGCAGTTGACTCGGAGTGAGAAAAGTCTCAAATTGCATCATCCTTTCTTTTTTTTTTTTTGGTTCTGGGTATAAGGACTTTGACGCTCTTATCATTGGGAATGAACAGCCAATGCACAAATTTTATTTCTTCATTTTGTAACTTTTATAATAAAATTGAAAACTATTATCCGCCTACTTACTTGTTATTTTTATGCACTTAAAATATAAAGTGATCCTATTAGTTTTATTGAAATCATAAAAATCATCTTACCACTAAAGCTGTTCTTTTTGCGAGGCTGATTTATTTCAACATGAGCAATACCCGTTTCTAAATTCCTCATCAAACTGACACTACCTTGGCCATACTTTCCGAGCCATTCCACAATCTCCGGAAATGGTGTATAAGGCCCTGTGAACCCGTATTTCTCTACAGCATCTCTCCAATCGGTCATTGAGGAATATGAAACAGAGGCCATTGGATTCAATTTGTACTTGCCAACTTTACACTTATGAATCAGACCGCATACAAGACTGATCATTCCAAATCAGTTGGTGGCCAATAAGTTGCAGAGAGGGGGCCGACCTTAGGAATGGTCATAGCAAGCATAAAATTATCTTATAGTAGCCATTCTCGCGCGTGCTCATAACTTATTCATCTGCACAGTAATGAGGAAAAAGAAACCTTGGAGGTAGAGGCAATACTTTTGTAGAGGGCATCACATTATCACCGGAGAACAAAAAGGTGAGTACCTACACTGTACTAACAAACATTAGATCAGAAAACTTATCACTTATCAATAATGAGCAAGATAGGTAATACGTGAAAAGATTAAACGAAACAATTTAGTAAAAAAACGGGTCAAAACGCTTGTGGTGCGAGAAGTATTGAGAGACAGAGACGAAGATAAACCGACTGTATCGTGTTCGGAAATCGGTTGTGGAAAAAAATTATAATTACAAATCATGCCATGATACACTGTGCGTGATAGAATGATAGATGATAATATAGCGATTTGTTTACATTATTTTTTACTATCACAAATGCAGTCAGTGCGCTCTAGTAGATACATGTGTAACTTGCAAAGTTCTGATCGCATAATATATCCGCTAGGTACCGTTACCGTCGTTGCGCCGCATGCGTTATTTTAGGGACTCTTGGAGGAGCAATTTTTCCGTGGCATATCTTGCCGAAAAATCTCCCCCTCATCTCTACAAAATCCATAATACACATGCCACTCGCTCTCACAATCTTTCTCACAAGTCTCAATAATACATTTTTTGTCAGAATAGGTATTGACGATTAGGAATTTGCAATGATTTACTTCGTAAAATATTAGGGACCAGGTATTTTCCCCAAATTTATTCAAATACGGCAACGGAAATTAAAGTGCATTGGGCCACCTTTGGTTTTTTTAAAATAACAAGTAAGTGTCCAGGGACCAAATAATGTTAGGTCCCCAGCGTTAAATTGCGTGCATCTCGCGTGCGGTTTTGACCTATCAGAGAGCTTACGCACGGTCATGTGACCGTGCGTAAGTTACGCTCGGGACCTAACATTATTTGGTCCCTGGGGCCGAAAAATGTTGGTCCGAAAAAGTGCATGATACGATGCATGGTGAGGCCGTAAACTATCTACTAGCATCAGAGATTACTAAGCAGTGGCGTAGATAAGGCCCCCGCGGACCCCGCCAGGCGGGAGGGCCCCTAGGCTCTGAGGGCCCCGGGCCTGATGAAAGGAAAAAATTTTCAAAGTAAATAAAGGCAAGTTTTTTCATTATTGAAATAGCATTTCTCCTTCGTTTTTTGTTTGTAAGTATCTTCCGTCTTCCAACACTGTTTTAGCGTTTTCTTACGGAAATACTTTTCCATAAAAAAAGTCGCGAGTTTTAAGTGCTTCGATAGGAAAACAAGAAGAAGGAAGGAAATAAAAACGATTACTATAAGCATGAATTGTGCGAGAATTTTTAGATGAACTAATCTCCAAAATTTTTCGGGGAAACACCCCAGATCCCAGGTCCTACGCGGGGAAGGGGGGGGCTGAACCCCTTATCTTGGAGTGACAGTAGAGGGGCCCCTAAAAATAATTGGCGGGAGGGCCCCGAAATCCTTGTCTACGCCACTGTTACTAAGCCTAAGAGATATGGCACTTTCTATCTCCGCCGTGTTAAAAAACCGTTGGCCGGACTCCGTAAAAAACGCCTGCAGAATGGCCGTGATACAACGTGCAGTACGCTGGTGACCGTAAACATTGTTGTTATTCATGTTGTTGGAAATGAGGTTAGATTCTCTTCAGCATCTAAATGTTTGTCATTTAATGGCCGATGGGATGATTAAAGTGACTTGGATTTTCAGATTCACGTACAAAATATACGCAGAGCTCATTAAACTTCCCAAACACTTTATTAATCTTATTAATTTAGTTAGTGGCGTTGCTGTCAAATCTCATTCAAACAACAACAGTAGTAACAATGTTTACGGTCACCAGCGTACGCCACATTGCATATTTTGTAGGAGTCGAATAACACTTTTGAACCGTTATGCCATATCTCTTTAGGCTTAGTAATCTCTGACTAGCATACTCAAATCCTCACCATCCACCAATGTACTTTGATTATTTCGGACCGACATTTTCCGGCCCCAGGTCTCGGAGTCGGAGATACCTACCGTAAAATTTACCTACTTAAAGTCTTTGAATTTAAAAAAGAGAACACGAATGAAGAGCGCTGCTTCGTACAACTGTTCCTACTTGCGGGATATGGATTTGCCTGCCAAATTAATTTCAGGCGTTTTTTGTTGAAGAATTTCAGTAAACCCGCAGACGAACTCGGATTTTTTTCTTTTGAAATTAACGTCACTCATCAAGTCTTGACATTGCGTATTGGGGCAGATGCAAAGGTCTGACATTCGAAGTTTTTTCTACGGTACACGAAAGCTGCCATTGCAGAGCAAATCTGCATTTGGTTTTTCCAAAGAGTCCCTATTTCGGAGATAAATTTATGTAAAATTGCAAAAATGTGTGTTTGTTGTGACGTCGAAACGCGGAAATCCAATCTAAACAGCAAGGGCGTGCCGAGGTTCCCAGAGGGGGGGGGGGATTGAAATCAAGCCACCCTCCGCAAAATGCCGTCCCTCAAAATTATGAATTTGATGACCTTTATGTTTTTGCCCCCCCCCCCCCCCCCCCCAAGCACTCTCCTAGAAAACAGAGTATTTTGGGCCAAAGTCTATTTTCACTTTTAAAATAACATTGGGGGTCCCTGGAAGAGCAGAGAGGCACATTCATAAGATGCCCCGGAAGAGTAGAGAGGCAGTTTTGAGAGCCCTATGTCAGGCTCGCGTTAGGCAGCCCTCGAGATATACAGGTCTTCTCATAAGTCTATTTTCCTATTCAAAATAACAAAGGCGATGCCTGGAGGTTTAGCCATTTGACCATGTGATTTGGAATTCAAGGAGTAAAAACTGTGTTTTCTCACAAAAGTTGCCTGGATTGAAGTGAAAAAGAAAAGTGTCTTGAAAAAGAAAAGTGCGAGGGGCATAAAATAAATAAATAAATAAATAAATAAATAAATAAATAAAAGTCATCTGTTTTTTTGCCCCCTAGGAAAAATTCCTAGTTCCGCCCATGTTTGATGGATGCGCCTTCATTTTCTAGGGTAGACTAAAACGGTACAATCGCGCACGAATAGTTACCTACTCTCCAACACACGGATACCGTTATCAGTTTCAATCACACCTCCCGAATATTCCCGCAGTTTAACCAATGGACACCATGTCTCATTGCCATGAGATTAGAACAAAAGAAACAAAAGAAAACAAAAGAACAAAAACAACAGGAAACCTGACAATCATTACAATGACCATCGTATCAACGATGACGAAGAGGCCGTCTGAATCCAGCGAAAAGTTAGAAGTTCAGGGTATCAACTAGTGAAGGTTATTCTCGGAATATGGTTTGGAACGACCCTTTCGACCGGGGAGTCGTCATTGTATCTATGAGGTGGGGGGACGGGGCTCCGTTCCATTCCCAGGGTGCGGGGGGGGGGGGGGGTATCACCACACACTCACCATCGCGGCCGGTTCCAAATGTGCGTCCCGGTCCGAATTTTGGAACTAGTGCGCCTCTGTATATACGCCTGTAGGTACTCTATCTTGTGAGACACAAAGTGGGAACTATGGACCAAGGACCAAATAATGTTACGGCTTGACGGTCCTCCGAAAGACGTTGGATAGTGCGCACGTAAGTATGTTTGCGTGTAGTTTATACCCCCCATGGCCCGTAAGTGCTCACCAATCATCTGCGTGCGGGTCCGTGAGGACGTAACATTATTTGGTCCCTGAACAATAACGCAAAACTTGAAACGGTTCAACTGTACATGAAATAAATCAAAGGAAGTTATTTTACACCTCAGTTTAGATTAGACCTTCTCCACAGCAGCTGTAGCCCAAAGGTTTGAAACAGACCCATTGTTTTGACTTTCCACATTTTCTGCGGTAATTCCCACGCCCGCGACGTAACGAAAGCTTTCTAAACAGAAACATTACCTACTTGACGCTCATTTGATCGGATTTTAAAGTCAACTATACATAACAAATGGCACGCGTGCGTTTAGTTCGTGAGACGCAACGCGGTCGATTCTAGGCCTGTGCGATGTCCATAAATTTTTTGCGTCTAAGTTCGAAGTCCAAAAACCATCGAAATCTTATCGATGCATCGAAACAAATTTTCACAAGTCGAACATGAGAAATCACTGGAAACTATAATACTATTTCAAGCTTCTGAGATGGTTTAAGAAGAAAAGTGACTCTTATTAGGTCTGTTTGTAGTCAAAATATCGATAAATGACGAGTTCCGATGCATCGATTGACATCAACATTGGCATCGAATCCATTCGATGGCAGGAAAACATCGAAACTTCGACCGATGCATCGAACATCGCAAAAGCATAGTCGATTCCACATAAGCGGACCCAGGAATTTGTCTTTCTCTCGACTCTTCTTCCATCTGAACACATGTACCTATTAGAAAGAGGATAACAAAGCGGACCATCACGTGACTTCAGCTCCTATCTCCGTCCTTCTCTAACGCACACGTCCAAACGGAAGGACAGAGAGAAAGACAAATTGTTATATCCGCGCGGTTTGTTTGTCGTACGTAATTCTAATTCTAACGAGGGGTGCACTTCACTTCAAACTCTTGCTTATGATTTCAAGGCCCAAGAACGGGGAGGAAGAGGGGGTAGTAGCAGGGGTAGGTGTAATGTAAGTATTGGTTGGATAGGGGAAGGTAGAGGTTGCGTCCTAAGCCTCGTTTCGAGTCGGGTCGAGTCACCGCGGTCAAGTTGCGGGAGGCATGGGCGGATAACAGTGATTATTTCTCTCTCTCTCTCTCTCTCTCTCTCTCTCTCTCTCTCTCTCTCTCTCTCTCTCTCTCTCTCTCTCTCTCTCCCCCTCTCTCTCCCCCCTCTCTCTCCCTCCCTCTCTCTCCCCATCTCTCTCTCCCCCCTCTCTCTCCCCCCTCTCTCTCCCCCCTCTCTCTCGAATATGAAAAACGATATGGACCTCCGGTTTGCGCCAAAATGCTCAGTTTGTTACGCCTTTTCGATTGATGTATCACTCGATAGGGGTCGTCTCTCGGAATTTTTCTGATAGCCCCCCGTGGGGGCCAAAAACGTTAAAAATGTTTGGGGGCTTTAAAACCAAATTTTGACTAAATTTCTGTTAAAATAGAATTTTTTTCTGAAAAGTGCTTGCTCTGTAGAGCATTTTAGACACAAAGTTTTTGAAATTTTGACTATTTAAAGGAAAGTTACGAATTTCTGAAGATGGGTCCATATCGAACTTTGGCCTTCGATATATCGAACACGAAAAACGATATCGACTTCCGGTTTGCGCCAAAAGTCTTAGAATTTTACCCTCTTTCCGATTATCAAATAAAAAATGGGGGTCCCCATTTGAAATATGGGACTTGACCCCCCTGGGGCCCCCCAGGAGGGGGGCCCGAAATTGGGGACCCCCTCAAAAGATGTCCCCCTCGAAATAATCGAACACGTGTTTCAGCGTTTTTTGAAATTCGGAGCCGTTTTCGAGATATTAAGCCTGGCTC
The DNA here is from genome assembly GCA_011764245.1 of Trialeurodes vaporariorum. Classification (NCBI taxonomy): domain Eukaryota; kingdom Metazoa; phylum Arthropoda; class Insecta; order Hemiptera; family Aleyrodidae; genus Trialeurodes; species Trialeurodes vaporariorum. The sequence continues at coordinate 32,686,270 of VMOF01000320.1, read as the reverse complement.
CTTTTTTAATTGACACCCTGTAGACGCGTGCACACGTGTACACGTGCAAATCCTCCGCTTTATTCAGATTTTGCGAGTTTGACACTTGTCCGGCTTCCCCAAGGTGATAGGAGTCGTGATTATACGTACGACTACCAGCCACGCCACCGCACTGAGGGTTGAAACCACCGAGCTATTATAGATTTATCTAGAGTGGCGGTTTCATCGGTAACCTGCGTAACCACCATGGGGGATTTTTTACATGGAGTCGATCGCCCTCAAGGGTTTATCTTTTGACACTGGGACCGCTTCACTGGCATCTCATGGCTATGTAACATAAGCAAAAAGGTGATGTCGCCAAAACCCAGCTTGTGACCCCTCTATCGATTCAACTTGGCAAATGGAGTCGTCGATCGCCCTGAAAGGTTTTCATATATTTTGAAACTGGCGCCGCGCAGCGAATTTTGCTATTAGGTACGTTTGCGTGAATCTAGGAAGTTTCGGCGCGGAAATTTCGGCGCCGGAAATCTCGGCGCAAAAATTTCGGCGCGGGGAAATTTCGGCGCGGGGAAATCTCGGCGCCTGATTTTTTTTCAAGCGGTAAAGGTAAGTAACGTCGAGTGTAGTTAGTACTTGGATTGATTATGGGGGATTCATTTCGAAGAAGGAGGAAGCTAAGCAAAAGAAAAAATATTCTGCAGTGACATACAGCGATTGGAAAAATTGTGTGAAGACTTCGAAAATCTTGCAACTTTAGACTTTCTTCGAGGAATTGCTCACAACTTGCAATATTAAATTTTCTCTAATTTATTCGACAAGGGCAGTATACACCCGCAATACCTATTTATATGCCACATATTTATCTATTTATTCATTCTCTTTTAGCACATTTTTAACCAATTGACAAAGAGCCATCTACACCCCTCACAAAAACTTTTTAAACACGCCCAAGAGTGTTCTTTAGGGGGTCCCCTAAAAAAACTCTTGGCCAGTCCTAAGCCTGGATAAGTGTGAAGGAAAAGTTGAAAATATTATGATTTTACTGAAGAAAAAAACGGTCTCCCCCATAATCAATCCAAGTACTAACTACGCTCGACGTTACTTAACTTTACAGCTTGAAAATAACGGTCTCCCCATAATCGATCCAAGTACTAACTACGCTTGGCGTTACTTAACTTTACTGCTTGAAAAAAAATCAGGCGCCGAGATTTCCCCGCGCCGAGATTTCCGGCGCCGAAATTTCCCCGCGCCGAAACTTCCGGACACCCGTTTGCGTATTTCAAGGCATTTTCATGAGTTAAGGAGTGGATTTCGTAAGTTTTTAGTGCTACCAACTGCTACCATCGTTAATTTTTGAGGATTGTTTATTTTTATGTACAAAATGATACCATATTTGTAATATATAATATAGCTTGTCCCAGAAAAGATTGGATTAGATTAGACACTTCTATGGTTTCCATGAAAACACCGCAGCTTCTTACTGCTCCTAACCAATCAGGTTTCTCGATCTGAGGACGTAAGCTTAGCTTTTCATTCAAACCTACAGTTGTTAAGTCCAATCATTCTTGGGACAGGCGACAGCCTATATACCCACACCTGAATCGACCCTGAAATCTCCTGTAGCAAAAGTGTGCAGCAGTCCCATTGACAGCCCATTTGCCTATACAGCAAAACCTTGGAAGAGCTCTATTTCGATTAGGGGACTTCCTTTTGCAGGTCACAGCATACTTGTCTAATTGTATGAAGATTATTAGCACTGCCAGTAGGAAAGGCGTATTGGAAGATGGTATTGTACGTAAGTGGGAGGTGAAGGGGGGGGGGAGAGCTGGGGATGATGAGTGATGGAAAAAAGGGGGGAGGGGGGAGGGGTTGGAGATAGGAAAAGCGGGATGGATCACATCTCTTGAAAGAAAGTGATCATCATTATCACTCGCTCGCGCGTTCAAATGGCCTCTCTATCCATCCCATCCCAGTATCCAAGTTGTCAAGTTACCTCCCAAGGCATAGAGTAGAGGATCGAGCGGCGGGCGGCGGCGCGCGCCAACCATTGTCTAAGGGCCATTGTATCTTGTATCTATATCAAAAGTGAACCCCCCCCCTCCCAATACCCCACTACCCCTTCAACCTAAACCTCTCGTTTGAGTGGCCTGTTTTTTTTTTTACTCCTCTACGCCAATCCACTTGTTCATCTGTTCGTTTGCTCCTCGAAACCTCGCTCAAAACAACCTCCATCACCGCGGCGGATCCAGGAATCTATCATTCTCTCTCTCTCTCTCTCTCTCTCTCTCTCTCTCTCTCTTCTCTCATTAGAATGCGTGCGTTGGAAAAGGACAGATTCGGGGGGAGTCACGTGATTGTCGCCCTCTCTTCTATCTTTTTCTAACATACGCATTCGAATGGCCAGAGAGAGAGAGAGAGAGAGAGAGAGAGAGAGAGAGAGAGATAGAGAGAGAGATAGAGAGAGAGAGAGAGAGAGAGAGAGAGAGAGAGAGAGAGAGAGAGAGAGGAGAGAGAGAGAGAAAGGGAGAGAGAGAGAAAGGGAGAGAGAGAGAGAGAAAGAGAGAGAGAGGGGGGGGAGAAGGACAATTTCAGTGAATACAACCTCATCCGCAACCTCGCCGTCGTTATCCCGTGCACCTTACCCATCCAGCCCGCGCACCCAGATATTGGTCCTCCTCCCCACCCCTCCCCTCTTCTTTTGCCGCCCCCCGCCCCCGCCCCCCGCCCCCCGCACCTTCCACCATCAAATTTCGCTCTTGATGCGCTCTTTTGCTTCCACTTACTCTCGGGGGCACTTGGGGAAATGAGGGAACGCGGGAACGCAGGGGGGGGGGGGGGAGAGAACGCGACCACGCTACTTCTCTTCCTAGACGCGCGGTGCATCTTCGACATTCGACGCTCGACGGCGGGTCTTACTCTTAACGGCAAAAAAAAGTTCCTTCATTCACCTCTCACGTAAAGCTATTATCTCGTTCAACTACTTGTCTGCTTGTCTGCTGACTGGCTCACAGTGGCGCTGAAATAGCGGCCTTTTGCGGAATGGGTCTGAGACTCTGAGTCAACGAGGTCTACAAATAGGTATAGAATTTATGGGGCGATGCTTTTGAAACTTCAAGGAAATTGGTCTGTTGCGCACTTTTGCTATAAAGCCAGAAGTACCTGATTTTAAAGTATAAAATGTCACGATGAAACCAACGAGCTGTAGCGATAGAAAGGATTTGTGGGACGGCGTGCTATTGAATTTTCACAGAGGCTGCCATGATCGAGATCTCTTATGGAGGTTCTTCACTCAGGCTCTGTTTGTTTGCTACACTTTTTTTTAACCTTTAAATTTAAAAAAAAAATTGTGACAAATACATTCGAAATTGATTATAAACGTGTTTTAGAGTGGCCATCTGGACACAGAAACGATATAACTGTTTCTTCAGGAGGGATTCGCACGATAAACAAACGGACACATAACAGAAGTAAGCAAAATTTTCTCACCTGGATATATAATTGTATTCAAATTCTGTGTTCAGATAGCCACTCTTAAACACTCACACTTTTCTTTAAGACCAATTTCCACTGGATTAATTACAATTATTTTTTATTTAATATTAAAAAATATGAGACAAACAAACCAGAATCAGATCGCCCATGCTGCCTCACTTTGAGATAGGCCTTACGACATGATTGTATCAGCCTCTCTATCGCTATACCTAGTTGTTAGCTATGCATTGGTGGCCCTTTGCGGAATGGGTCTGAATTAACGACGTTACCATAATAGAGAGGATTTATGGGACGTGCTTTTGAAACTTCAAGGAACTTGTCCTTCTCTCTCTCTCTCTCTCTCTCTCTCTCTCTCTCTCTCTCTCCTCTCTCTCTCTCTCTCCCCCTCTCTCTCCCCTCTCTCTCTCTCTCTCTCTCTCTCTCCCTCTCTCTCCCTCTCTCTCCCCTCTCCCTCTCTCTCCCTCTCTCTCTCTCTCCTCTCTCTCTCCTCTCTCTCTCTACTCTCTCTCTCTCTCTCTCTCTCTCTCTCTCTCTCTCTCTCTCTCTCTCTCTCTCTCTCCCCCCTCTCTCGCTCTCTCTCTCTCCTCTCTCTCCTCTCTCTCTCCTCTCTCTCTCCTCTCTCTCCCTCTCTCTCCCTCTCTCTCCCTCTCTCTCTCTCTCTCTCTCTCTCTCTCTCTCTCTCTCTCTCTCTCTCTCTCTCTCTCTCTCTCTCTCTCTCTCTCTCTCTCTCTCAATCATAAAGGTTTTAAGTTTTCTGCAGTGACAACTGATGAAGTTGGTAAAGCACTCTTAAGCATAAATCAGACTTCCATAGGATATGACGGAATTTCTGTAAACTATTTATCCAATGCACCCTCTTGTGTTCTAAAAGTAATTACTCACATTTTTAACTCTTCGTTAAAGCAGGGTGTATTTCCTGAAACCTGGAAAAGTGCCTTAATTAAACCAATCCCTAAGATAAAGGCGCCTAAATCTGAAAAAGACTTTCGCCCCATCAGTCTTCTGTGCGGTTTGTCCAAAGCATTGGAAAAATTAGTTCATGATCAAATGGTTGCGTATTTGACTCAAAACAAACTGCTAGATCGATATCAGTCAGGTTTCAGAGGTGGTCACAGTACTACGTCTGCTCTTCTCAACGTCTGTGAGGATATAAGGGGGGCAATGGATCGCAAGATGATGACGATACTGGTTCTTTTTGATTTCTCAAAAGCCTTCGATCGAGTAGATCACGACATTTTACTTTCTAAATTGGAGAGTTTAAAAGTGTCCGGTGTATCATTGTCTTGGTTTCATTCTTATCTTCGTTCTCGCAAACAGTGTGTATTTTATAAAGATGGACATTCAAATTGGCTCGAATTATTGATGGGAGTCCCCCAAGGCAGCGTCCTTGGGCCGCTTTTATTTTCTATTTACATTCTGGGTATTTGTGACTCACTAAAGCTTGCCTCGTACCATCTTTACGCTGACGACTTGCAAATATATCTCAGCTTCCCTCTTTCATCTCTTTCTAAATCAGTAGAACAACTGAATGTGGAGATACGTGAGATTTTACTGTGGGTTGAATGCCATGGTCTATCTATAAACCCTCTAAAAACAAAGGCGATGATGATAGGATATCCGAGACTCTTAACTAAGGTAGAACTTGCCTCAATTCCGTCCATTTGCGTGGCTGGTGAGAGGTTGGCCTACGTAGACTCTGTAAAAAATCTTGGGCTTGTGATGAATAATAGGTTGACATGGGGAGGCCAGGTGACTGCTATTTCTAATAAAGTAATATCTTTGGTTCAGCGACTTAACAGGTACAGGGAGGAACTGCCGTTTGGAGTCAGAAAGATATTGGTGCAGTCTTTGGTTCTTCCAGCCTTTGATTACGGATCCATTGTCTATCACGACTTGGCCGTAACTTTGGCTGTCAGACTCCAGAGACTGCAAAACTCTGCTGTCCGATTCATTTTTAAAGTCCCTCGAGATGTGCACATTACTCCCTATTATGCTCGACTGGAGTGGATGCGTCTCGATCGCCGAAGAGATGTTACTGCTCTCCTAACTCTCCATAAAATCTTAAAATTTCAAACTCCTCAGTATCTTTATGATAGATTTACTTATCAATCATCAATCAAGCGTTCATGGCTTATCCACTCGGCAAATTAATTTTTTAAGCATTCCAAAGCACAGAACAACCATAATGAATAAGTCGTACTCCGTAGCCGCATGTCGATTATGGAATGCTCTCCCCCAGGATCTTAGGCAGACTGAACTATCCGTGGGTACCTTCAGATCAGGGCTGATGAGCTGGTTCAGAGCTCAAAACTGCTAAGGTCGAATCTATTCATTTTCATTCTACTATTTATTCCTTATTTTATTTTTATTTTCTTTCTTTTCTCTCCACCCCCCCCCCGACTCATTTCTTTAATATACTTTAATTTACTAAATTTTCTTACCTATTTATCTATCTAACTAAATTTAATTTACTAAATTTTCTTACCTATTTATCTATCTATTCATTTATTTATCTATTTATCTATTTTTTTCTACTTTTCTAATTTTCCTATCAAACTTATTAAACTGCCTTCCGTTGTATTTCTGCACTTCACATGGTTATAATTTCATCTATAGTGTATTTTATTTTAGAAAAACCAATTTAATTTATTTTTCAAGTATTCATCTTTTTATTTTTTCTCAATTTTTTGTTTTCATCTGAGAAAGATGAGCTGGGAGGTTGAGTGGTAGAGAGGACTTGATAGTCCTAACTCTGCCTCCCAGGTATAAGAACATTTTTCATTTTTTACCCTAAGTACAACTTTCTTTTTTTTCTCTCTACTTTACTATTTTTTATATTTTATAGTTGTTATCTGCATTTTGTATTTAGCTAGTAATCATTTTATTTTTTGTTCTTATACAGTAAATAAATCGTTTTCTCTCTCTCTCTCTCTCTCACACTCTCTCTCACACTCTCTCTCTCGCTCTCTCTCTCTCTCTCTCTCTCTCTGGTCATTTGAATGCATGTGTAAGAAAATAATGGAAGAGAGGGAGCGAAAGTCTCGTGACTGCTCCTTATCTGCCGTTTTCTAACACACACGTTGTAGTGGGAGAAGAGAGAGAAAGACGATTCTCGGATCCACCTTTGCAGACAAATTTCTTTGAAACAACAAAAATTTCCAGTAGATTTCTACTTTCTGACAACTAACTAACATAAAGTTAGAAATTGAAGAAGTATTGGAATGGCGCAGATGTCTGTCTGTCTGTCTGCATCCCAGCATAACTTTTGAACCAATCGTCAGTATGCATCAAAATTCTGCAGGAGAAGTTGCTTTTACCATTTTCTACAAATACTTTCTCCTTCGATTTTTGTTTTTTGTTTTTTCGAAATTTTAAATTGTAGGCAAGTTACTGAACTTAGGGAAAAATAAGAATGTTTCACATATAGCTGTTTGAGTTTTGATGAAAATTTGCAAAAAACATTTTACTACCAGCCTACTGTAAAATTAATCCCTCAAGGGGGGTCTGGGGGTCTCCTTTAGAATATTATAGGGGTGTGAGAGTCTCCCCCTCAGAATATTACAGGGAGTCTGGGGGTCTTCCCCATAGTATAACGGGGGCTCTGACTCTCTGAGGGGTCCCCCAGAATAGTTTTGATGTGAGAAAGTGCTCTTGGGGGTATTTCCTATTGTTTACTTTTCTTTTATTTTGTAATTTTTTCTTTATTTAATTTTCGATGTTCAGTGATCGGTGACTTTCGGTGTCACTGTGTGCCTTCTCCGTGTGCTCCTCTTCACAAATGCACTTTGGCAGCCTTCGTTTTCCCATTCTATCCAGTATCTAGTGCTCCTTGCCTTATCCACCACCAATACCTCCTCCTCCCCCCTTTCACTCCTCCCCCTCCTCCCACTAGAATTGCCTCCTATCCTTTCCTCCGCTCTTCGCCTCTTCCTCCTGGCCTCCTATCCTTTTCCTCTCCTTCACTTCTCTTGCACCTCCACTTCCGCGTTCCTTTGCAGTTCCTTAGTGAAGCAGCCCTGTACCTTGCCCCTGCCGCTATACACCCTCCCCACGCGATATTTTGAAAAACAAATGCGCGCCACTATACAGGGTGTTTCAGGTTTAACGTCGGAAACTTCTGGAGCCGATTATTCTAGTCAAAATAAGACTGTTTTTTCCTATAAACATGGGCCTTAAAATGCTTCCCTTTAGAGCTTCAAAGTTTGGCAAAAAATTTGGTTTTTTTGAAACTGGCTAAGTTTATCCATGGAATGTCACTAAAATTTGTCAGTAGGCGTGTTTCTAGGTGTAAAATTCATTGAAACTCATGAAATAATTGTTAAATAAGTCCGAGTCTACTTTTCTGACACTCTTGAGCATTTAATGGCAAAAATTCTATGTTGCCGCTGAGAATTTTCAAAATTTTGTGAAAGAATCTGATTGGAAAAACTCTAATGAAGATTTTCATTCACTCTCATTTTTTCAGTGCGATGCGTTTTAAGTGAGATGATCGACGTTGGAGTTGGGAAAGTCAGCGCTTTGACCGCATTGCTGGCGCCACGAAAGGTACGGGTAAGCGCCTACATGCGGCTTGCGTGACATCCGCAATGGTCAAAGCGTTGACTTTCCAAACTCCAACGTCGATTATCTCACTTAAAACGCATCGCACTGAAAAAATGAAAGAGAATGAAAACCTTCATTAGAGTCTTTACAATCAGATTCTTTCATAAAATTTTGAAAATTCTTAGCGATAACATGAAATTTTTGCCATTAAATGCTCAAGAGTGTCAGAAAAGTATACACGTGGACTTATTTGACAGTTATTTCATGAGTTTTAATGAATTTTACACCTAGAAATACGTCTGGTACCAAATTTTAGTGACTTTCCATGTATAAACTTAGCCACAGTTTCAAAAAAACCAATTTTTTTTCCAAACCTTGAAAAATCGTAGCTCCGAAGGGAAGCATTTTAAGGCTCGTGTTTATAGGAAAAAATAGTCTTATTTTGACTATAATAATCGGCTCCAGAAGTCTCCGACTTTAAGCCTGAAACACCCTGTATGTATTACATAGACTGCTTTTGTGAAGCAATATACCTATCGTATCGATTGCCGTCTGAGGACCTCTAGTTTGACACAATCTTTGGTTATCAATGTATTTTCCTCAGCAGCGCATTTTTGAACGGAAATTTAGGCTATTAAATCAAAACAGTTAATGCTACCTTAATGCGATTTTCCCATTAGTTGTCTCTATACATATACGACTTTTTGGATGAGAGTGAGATAGCATGTACATGAGGGCTACCGAGAGCGAGAGAGACAGTTTGTCTTTGTTTGGAATGCTCTTGTCCGTTTTACTCCATCTCTAAAACCGTCTATTGCGGTTCATGTTAAGAGACATCGATCTATCGCAATCCACAACTCACGTAAGCCGTAAGCCACAGCACTATCGCTGAAGCAGAGACAATATATAATAGAGACCACGCACTATCTATCTTGCCCATGTTTGCGCGCGGTGACAACTTTTTTTTTTCGGGGTCTCAACAGAACACCGAAAACATGGACCATAGAGGAGGGTCGCCAATACTGGACCGGTACCCCAAAACCGGACCGCCTCGCGGTTCTCCGCTATAATGGCGCTGTGATACTCTCCTTTACCCGTAGGTGTCGCTCATGCATCGAAACCTCAGGTTCATTCATTGTTTTTGTCGTAAAACGCATTTAAGGCTATCGGATTCGTGACTGTCAAAGTTTCCAAGTTTGTTACTGTTGGGGCCTTAAATTTATACTTAAGATAAAGGTTAGTGATTTTTTTGTGATTTGATGTTATTTGGTGACGCCTAAGGTTTGTAAATCTGTCTAAGTTTTTACTTTACTCCCATTTCTTTTACCGTGGTGGGTTTGGAAGTTTTAGCACTGAAATCCCCTAAACCGGACCGCCTAGATTTTTGGCCTAGATTATGGAACTTTGATGACATTCTGAGTATTGTGGGCTTACCTAGCTGTTTCATTGGTGGTTTGCAGATGTTTTCAATATTTATTTTAATTGATTTTCAATTTTTGCTATTTTTTCCATTTTTATCACAATTTCTCGCATCAAAATTTTTACGATAAATTTCATTTTTGGATTTTCCAAGGTACAAATGCTGACTTGTTTCATTTCCTCTCATGGCGTGCCTTAGCCATGGTTGCTAAGATAAGAAATATGCATTTAGAGCAAAAAATCAGTGATTATGAGTGAAATTTACCAGGCGGTCCGGTTTTGGAGCCCCTTTCTCAGACGGTATTTTTGACTGCTTTCGCAATTTTCTTTCTCACAAAAATTTTAATGGCTCAAATTTTGAACCAAGGCAATTTTTTTGAAGGTAAGGATTCTATGTACATGTTGATAGAAAGTTTTTTAAATTTGATAAATTTTTAGCTGAGTTACAGCCCAAAAACAAAACAGCGGTCCGGTTTTGGTTCCCTACCTCTACGTTGACTTACGAGAAACGTCGTTGAGATTAGTGAATCCGAAGCACCAAAATTGCATCAGTCAACGTATGGTCCATGTTGGATGGTGCTCCTTCATGCTCCCTATGTTATTCTCTGTTGAGCTACGAAAAAAAGTCAGCTACCGCGCGCAAGGCTAGTGCGTGGTCTCTATTATACATTGTCTCTGGGCTGAAGCGAACGAAAAAGGGATGCACATTGCACGCGGAGGTGGAAATGTTGTTCTTTATTGCTCCCCAGTAGAAAGTGATAGATGAATTTTCGCGATTGTCGCGACTTCGAAGGAGAGCGCGAGTCGTTTGCCTCACGGCCTTCCATACATAACATAGTCCACACCGCACACTTTGCAGCGAGCATTCAGCACTCAGCAGCCGTGCTTATGTGCGTCTTGTCTAAAATCTACTCCATTCAACAGAATCAGCATCCCGAAGGAACAGAAGTCCGGTCAAGCGACGGGCGGGCGGTGGACTAGTGCTTGGTGCTATTCGCCTCACAGTTAGACGAAAAGGAGCGACTATATATTCGAGGAAACTCAATTGTGTTTTTAGATGTGTTTTGGGGGCATCGATGGCATCAATCCGATTACGAATTCACCTCCGGACTTGAATTCTAAATCAAATTGATGCCATCGATGACTGAAAACACCGAAAAAGTTCGAAAAACATGATCCAGTTTCGTGTCATTCACTGTTGTCATGCGTAGGTTGGCAATGGTTTTGTCGAATATATTCGTCGCGAAAATTCGCTAAAGGCCTCTTTAGCGATCAAATTTGGATCCTCAAAAAAGAGCCTCGAACCAGGTTTTCTTTTCCAAATTTAAATCCGAAGGATTCGCTTTAGGGGAAAAGTCGTGTTTTTGGCATTTTAAATGGGATTGTTGCACAGTTAGTTTTGCTACAAGCGATTTAATTGTCAATTTTGGAGTAAAACCCTCCAAACATAACGATGGCAGCACTAAAAACTTCCGAAATCCACTCCTAAACTCAATAAACGCTTTTATTTGTGATGGTGTAATGGTGGCATAGGGCAGCAATAATGGGAGATTCCTATCTTAATTTTGTCGCACTCTCTACGCTGACAAGGATGATTATCAGAGTACAATTAATTATTAATTAGTCATCAGAGCAGTGATCCACATCAAGGTATATGGAGAACAGGTATGGACAACACTCGACTCAGAGGGCGTGGCCACTTGGGAAAAAGCGACTTCGCCGCCATCTTGTCTCCTATTTACACCGTGTATCTTGCATTGTTGTTTGTGGTTAGGTTTGAAGGGGAAGTTTAACTGAAGCAATACTTTATTTATTTGAACAATGAAATCTAATTTTTATCTTTAAATGTTAATTTTGTGACTATAGAATGGATATTTACCATCATCAATTACGTTGTCCACTTTCTCTTTCAAGATGTGAAACCTACATTTGAATCGCGCGGTCAGAAAAATGGCGGCGAAGTCGCTTTTTTCACAACCAATCAGAGCGAACCTCAGAGTGTTGTCCATACCTGTTCTCCATTTACCTTGGATCCACATCCGATGAATGGTACCGTGACACTTGGTGACTCCGCGGTGTCAAAGGAAAGTTGTCTCCTATTGGTTACTTTTTGATGGAGTTACAGTATTGTTAGATGGGAATCTCTTATTATTACTGCCCTACGTCACCATAAGGCTCGCGCAAATAAAAGCGTTTATTGATTTAAGGATTGGATTTCGGAAGTTTTAAGTGCTGTCATCGTTATTTTTGGAGGTTTTTACTCCAAGATCGACTATAAAAACGCTTATAGTAAAAGTATGCAACAGCCCCTTTGAAAACAAAGAAATAACGCAGAATCCCAGAACGTCAGCACCTGCGTGATTTTTTATGGATTCTTTGAGCCTACAACGAGCAAAATTGCTTGAGAATTAACTCCTTGTGGCCTAAGTCAAAATACATTCGTTTTTCTCTTCTAGTTTATTTCATATTGTTTCAGTCCTCATTCCAGATAAACGCAATAATCGATGAAAACACTTTCAAGATAAAAATTCTTCGCGCGCCTTCAATGTATCGTATAGGCAATTCCAACTCCCCTGAGTACGAACAGTTAACTACCTTTCCTATGTTAACGGAAGAGTGGACGGCGTTCTTTAGAACTAACCTGGCCCTTAGAGGGTTAGCCGGTTAGGGCCTTAATAATAATAACATGAATCAGCCCCCCGCTCTATTGGTAAATCTCCATGGTTATCTGAGTCTCGTTCGCGGAATGATCGACCAAAAATGACTGAAATAAACTCATTGTGCGTCGGGAGTGCTAAGTAGCCCGCCATACTCTCAATACTTTCATCTCGTCCCATATCGCACATATTTGCGTTTTTGCGTCTCTGCTCGCGGAAAACAATGGACCTTTTTTCTTTTTATTTTTATTATTATTATTATTTTTTTTTCAGGAGGTGCCACCCACTGAGCCATCACTTGTTTCATATTCGACTGGAGCGTTTTGTATTCTATTCGCGATAGCCACAAATATAAAAGTGGAATGAGAAGAAGATAGATGTGGGGCGTACGTGGGGGGGGGGAGAGGAGAGAGGGAGAGGGTGAATGGGATAAGGGAACGATGAGGGGAGTCGGAGCCAGTAGCGGTTCGTGCAATCTGGCAACAGTGCTATATTTTGTCATTTAAATCTGTGCAGAAATATCGATTCTATGTGAGGCGC